>CM037778.1:29615698-29665698 GCA_021229015.1 Solen grandis
TTTGGTAAATTGATTTTTATAAAGTATCTATTTGGATGTTTCTGTAAATTGATGTTTAATAGTGTTTACCATCACACCTAAATGACTTTTGATAAGAAAAATGACCAATTCAATAGGTTATTTATAATGACTGTAATGAGTTGTACAATATTGCCATATTGCTAGTCTAGGTTTATAGTAAACATCCAGCATATTTTCTTCACCAAATTGGTTAAAATCATCGTAACTTTACAATGACCGATATGTAACTCTTTATTGTATTCAATTTAATAATAGTAATAATTTCATATGTAAATACCTAAATAAAAAAAAAAACAATTAAGAAAAACTTTTTCTTCTCTCTCACACATCTTCCTCTCTCATATTTAATTAATGCCTAGATGTTAATGATATTTTGGTACAAACAATCTACTTTCACACGTGTTTAGGTGTGATATACATATCATACCGAAACGTCCAAACCAATTACTATATAAAATCAATCTACCGAACTGGCCATTTACCGAAACGTCTGAAAATATGCACGAAAACTGGTGACATTTTAACACACCGGCATTGCGAGGGTGCCTTCGAGAAGTTTCAATCACAATCTTACTATATTGAGTCCTTTTGTAATTGATTTGAACGATTTTAACGGTGAGGTAGCTATTTAGACTAATTTTATACAAATAAAGTTTCTTTGAGAATCCCTCTTCCTTTCAAGGGAGTCAACTCTTACGACACAAGAGTTAGTTAATATTCCGGAATCATGCAAGAAATTGGTACTCAATTTGCGGGCGGGCAACAAGGGATTTTTATATGTACAGGCTGTTTTAAAATAATGTTGGAGCAGAACTTCAATTTTGTTCTACTTTCATTATTTCTGATCCAAAGTATAAAATGTGAACACTTTTAAAAACTCAAGAATTTCATATTTTTAGGATTAAACATTTTTAATATGGATATATACAAAATAAATATCCTGGAGTATCCAGTTCTCGACAGCATAAGAAGTTATTGCAAGTATAATCCCCAAACTTAACCACCCGCATAACCATTTGACCAGCCAGACTTCTATTGTTTTATGGCCCCCTGCTGTTAATGTGTAGGTAATCCGAATCGGCAGTCGTCCATGACTGTGTGATAAGCATGTTTTTAGGGTACTGCAGACACGCACTGATTGAGAGAAATTTACAATTCGTCTGCCGAGCGATCTAACAATTGGGAAAAATAGGCAATTACCAAAAGTTTGTATCAGTTACAACTATAAACTATTTAAAAGGATTTTTATTGTATTTATTTTTTAATTTTTTTTGCTATAGCAAACTGCAGAGTATATGCATACCTATCGCTAGCCATGGAAATTAAATGGGCCGTGTTTCTAAATGCCATCAGCTTTACTATTTTTACATAACATTTTAAGTATTATTTTTATGAAACTAACTCCTCTAAATATTTTTCCTGAAAGGAATAAATACAAACAGTAGGCTGATATATCATCATGTTAACTTTTTAATATTTACGAATATAATAATCTACATGTATGAGTATTCATGGTCTCATAATATAAAGACCCTGGTGTATTTTAAATTTATTAAATCATGAATATGAAATGAAAGAATTTGAAAATTTCAATCTGCCGTATTTTGGGACAATCCATATTTTGGGACAATCTGTATTTTGGGACAATGTATATGTAGATAATGCATGATCACTAATTCAAGTCAAATCCAGGTAATCAGTCATTGAGCAATGTTACTGAGTAGTCGATGAATACGAAATACTAATGCACAGAAAACATAATTTATGTGCGAAATAAAACGGATATTAAAGATTTTATAAAATATTAACATCTTTTATTACTGATTATTGTTTGTTTTGTCACTGACTTAACATTAAGAAAAATAAAATACCAAAAATCGACACGCAGAAGGGGCCCAAACCTTCTGCAACCGCCCGACCCTAAAACGTACGCCTGTTTTGTTTTGTTTTTTATCTGGGAAGTCTGTGTGTGAAGGCTGCTTCCAGATCGACAATTAGACAGTCAAGATTACCAAGTTCAAACCTAATACAGCACATACCCGGTATTCCCTTCAACATATTTGACAAAATATGTTTAAAGTGTTTTTTTTTCCCTCAGATTTAAACAAAACTGTCTTTTACAATGTTGAGTCTAAAACTGATGACTATTCAAAACATTCACTAATTGACAGTGTACACAAGTCACTGTTTTTTTTTTGTTTTTTTTTGTTTTTTTTTTTTTTTGTGGGGGGGGGGGATACAAAAAGAGCTTATTTTTTTATGCCAGTCTGCTCCCCCCCCCCCCTTTACTACCGTCATTTTTTTATAAATACAACTGTAGTCAAATACTATTGCACAGTAGTTATTCAAAAACATGGCTTTGCGAAGGTAAAATATAAAATTATATCGCTCAAGGCTCAGTCCCACTTGACATTTTTTGCCTAGGGGATGTAATCCCGATGGAAATTGGATGAGCCTCGGGAGGCGTCGGGAACAGGTTCCCTTGATAGTAATAGAAGAGCCATGGTTAATTTTAAGTCAACATACGAAAAATTAGTAAGAAAGAAGCGTAGATTATACGAAAAGAAAAAAAAATAGTGAAATTGAACGTTTAAGACATAGTAAGCCGAGAGATTTTTGGAGGCTGTTTTGTAAACGTAAACAGACGTGTTCTGATGATATTCCTTTAGGTGAATTATATAATTATTTTTCAAGTTTACAAAATGACATTACCTCAGTCCTAAATGAAGAATGTGAGGAATTTGTTCAGTCGCATGATTTTAATGAAAATGACTGTAAATTTGAGGAACTAGAACTTCATATATCTGTATCAGAAATAGAAAAAGTTGTTAAAAATTTAAAAAGGAATAAGTCTTTTGGTAATGATGAATTATTAAATGAGTACTTTATTGAGTCATTTGACATTTTATCATCACACCTTGTGGATTTGTTCAATGCTATTTTTAATTCAGGTCATTTTCCAGAACAGTGGTCTAGAGGTATTATTGTTCCTGTGTTTAAAAAGAATGACCCTTGTGATGTAAATAATTATAGAGGTTTAACGCTTGTTAGCTGTCTTTCGAAAATCTTTACCGGGGTTTTGAATAATAGGCTAAGTATATGGGTTGAAAATAATAATATATTGAGCGATGCGCAGTTTGGATTTCGCAAGGGTCGTTCAACTGTCGATGCTATGTTTGTATTAAATGCATTAATTGAGAGATTTTTAAATGATAAGAAAAATTGTATTGTACATTTGTAGACCTAAAACGTGCTTTTGATAGTGTGTATTTAATGCATTGTGATTTAAATTGTACAATTTAGGTATTGATGGTAAAATGCTTAGAATATTCAAAGATATGTATGCTCAGGTTAAATCTTGTGTAAAAGGATGTAACTCATTTTCTAATTATCTTAATTGTGCTATCGGATTAAAACAAGGCGAGGTTATTTCGCCGATATTATTTGCTCTTTTCATTGAAGATCTCGAACTGTTTTTACAGAATGAATCCGCTAGCTCTCTATCAATCGATGATGTTTCTTTTATTATGCTACTATTTGCAGATGATATGGAGGTGCTGGGAAAAACCCCGAGGATATGCAATGTAAATTAGATCTTTTAAAAGACTATTGTGATAAGTGGGGATTAAAAGTTAATATCAATAAAACTAAAGTTATGGTGTTTAGAAATCGTAGACCTTAATTGCGTAATGAGAAATGGTTTTATGATGGGAGTGAGTTTGAAGTAGTAGATAATTTTAATTATTTGGGGACTGTTTTCAATTATAATGGTACATTTGTTTTAAATCAGGAAACGTTAGCGGGTAAAGGTCTGAAAGCATTAAATGTTCTTCTCAATAATTTAAAAAGGTATCAGTTAAAAACAACTGTGAAATGCCAACTTTTCGATGTGTTTGTTGGTGCTGTTCTTAATTTCAGTAGCGAAATATGGGGTTTTGGAAAATATAAATTAATTGAACGTGTGCATCTAAAATTTTGTAAAACAATTTTAAATGTGAAAATGTCAACAAGTAACATGGGAGTTTATGGGGAATTAGGCAGATATCCTTTATTCATAAATAGATATACTCGTATAATAAAATTGTGGTGTAAAATTTTGTCCTCAAATAATATACTCATTACTACTTTGTATAGGAGTCTTACTGAAACTGCTAGTAACAGTAAAAGGAATTGGGCACTAAGTGTGAAATCATTGCTAGACAGTTATGGTTTTTCTCATGTTTGGATAAATCCTTATTGTACTGATCTTAAAAATTTTTTTTTAAATCCGGGTAATAGATGTATTTAAGCAAACTTGGTTCAACAGTATGAGTAATTGTAATACTTTATGTAAATATAAATGTTTTAAATTAGACTTTGGTGCAGAACAATACTTAGATATTTTGTCAAGTAAATTTAGATCAGCTTTAGCTAGATTACGATTGTCTTCACATAAATTAAGAATTGAGACAGGACGTTACAATCAAAATAGAATAGAAAGAGCTTATAGATACTGTACAATCTGTAATGCTAGGAATATTGAGGACGAATATCATTTTGCTTTAGTTTGTCCTGCATATGAACATATCAGGAAAAGGTATATTAATAACTATTACATAAGACATCCTAGTATGTTTAAGTTCATTCAGTTAATGTCTTCTACCAATAGAAATGTTATATTTAAATTTAATAAATTTATCTATGAGGCTATGCAACATCGGAGTTCAATCATGTAATCTTTTTATTTCCATGATTATGTGCATTTTAAGGTATATATATTTACTTTCAGATACTCATTTTATATTTATGGTCCATCTTCCATGTTATTATTTCAGAGATATGAATCAATGTATTTTGTTTTAATTTCACTTGATCATGTGATTAATTATTGAAATGTTTATATTTGATATGACAAGAAACTGTACAGTTTAAGTCAATAAAATATACTGTCTGTCTGTGTCCCGCGGAAGCTTCGAAAGCGTTGCGAGCCATGTGGAGTCATCGGGAGAACTTCATTGTTTGCATTGAATTTTTTCCCTACATGTTCTCGAAGTTTTATCGGGGAAAACAGGCCGGGGAAACATACGCATAGCTTTCCGGAAGCTCCTGGGTAGCATTCACGGAGCTTCCGCGAAATATTTTTTCCTCCGAGGAACCCCCTAGGCTTTGGTGATGTCTCGAAGGTTCGGCGACCTTTCTGTGACACATTCCAGATCTTGTGATAGAATCTCAGAATATTCGGGAAAAAAAACAACAACAAAAAACACACAAAAAAAACAACACAAAAAAACATAAAAAACCTTCACTTTTATCCCCAGATACCCTTCAGAATGCATCTCCTTCACACTAAAAACCCTTTTTTTCACGGGGGAGCATGCCCCCGGACCCCCCTAGCACTCACATCACATTCGAACTTTGCCCCCCCCCCCCCCCCCCAAGTGGAAAAATTCTGGATCCGGGCCTGCAGTATGGTGAACATATAGAGACAAAATCCATAAAAAAGTTGCAATGAAGTTCTGTGTTCTTCCTAACAGCACAGATTGGTGTGCAAAATTTAATATGAACCAAATGAGAACAAAAAACACTATCACACTCACAGTGTCCATTTTATTATAGGGTGTCCTCAGAGTTTTGTAACTGGGGGTACAATTGCTATTTGTTCTTAACTTTGCATCATTTCATATAGAGAGTCCATACAATTTTGGGGGTACATGGCCAATTGGGGGTAAAACCCCATCTACAGGTGGTAAATGGGCATGCTGTATTATAAAGTGTGAAATTCTTTATCGGTTAAATAACAACTATGGCTCTAAATGACTTCCGTGCATAGGATTCTTGAGAAGTGTATACATTATCAAACATGCACTATTTTAACCCTTTCCCTCATATACTCATTTTGACGCACTCATTAGGTACCACATAAAGCCTGATCTGCAGAAAACCACAGTTAAACCTTACCAAATTTAATTATAAAGTCCTCATTTCCAGACCACTGAGGAGCAGCGAACAGCATAAAACCTGATCAGCCTGCGAGTTACTTGGTCTTTTCATGGTTTCCTCTATGAGGGAAAGGGTTAAGAACAGATGTTGGTTTACATAAATCAGTCATCGTCAGCTTGCTGTGTGTTATCGGTAGATTTAAAAGGTGAGGTGTCTTAAAAAGTGATAAAAAAAAGCATAAGTGAAAATGGTATAAAATCTGTAGTTCTTTATTATATGAATGTTTCTATCTGTTTCACAAACATTTTTCAATAAAAACACAGTTTGAAAACAAAGATCAATCAATTTTGCCAATTTTCGATGGTTTCCCTGTAAAATTACGTCACACTCAAAGTGAAACATTGCATTAGTACAAATAGCTCGAGAATACCAATATGGCGAGAACTGAATACTTATATATGTATATATAAATAGACGCACATTACAGAAATCCGTATGGGTTCAACCTTAAACACACACACACACACACACACACACACACACACACACAACAACAACAGAAAAAACAGTGTAACTGTATTGGTTGTAAGGCTTTTACCTGTAAATTTATCAAAATAATATATTCACATTGAAAATGATAAATTAAAGCTGTTCAGTTTAGCATAATAGAGTATTTCAGTAAGATCACGAAGCTACATTAAACCACATCTCTGGTTAGATGGACTGAAAAATATAAGTAATGTGGTGATTTAAAAACAGCGATTAGTCTCAGACTTCGGCCTGCATTAACTTGACCCTATCAAAATGGCTGTCAAAAAGTCTTAACTTTTTTATCTTTTCTTTATTCCAGACATATATAATTATTACATTTGACTCATGAACATATATATCATAGTAAGCTTGGAATAAACGAATGCTCTTTCTTCCTGTCTTACTTTCTCTCGATCTCCCCCTTTCTCTCTTTCTCTATCATTTACTCACAGACATATGCAGGTTGGTGAATATGTCTATGCTTTTACTTCACTAATCCACACAGCTTTATTTCTTTTCCTCATTTACTCTCTCATATATTACTTACAAAACATTGTTCATTGTATCTTTTGTATGCTGTTTGGTTTTTGAATAAATTAAAAAACTTCAAATTTCCTAGTTTGTGTTTCATTTTTTTCTTTGTAATTCGATATTTTTTCTTTAATTTTACTCTCTTTTTTGAGATATTCTTGAAAAAGGTGTTATGATGTTTACATTTTATTTATTTTAGTGTAGTAGATATAATATCTAATGACCATTACACGCATTAGAGTTGACACTATTAGATGTAATTCCTAGCAATACTTCGTTTTTCCTTACAACAATACCAATAGATTTTGATTTGATAAGTGTATTTAATGAATTCCATAGAGATTGTACAGTATTACAGTCCCAGAATAAGTGTTAAATTGACTCAATTGATTCATTACAGAAATCACATCAGCTTTAAGAAACGTATTTGAATTTGAATAGTAACTTGTTTGTAGGAATTATTCTCATCAGAAGCTTGTATTGAAAGGTACGTAATGCTGTGTCTATTATCGAGGTGTTACATGTACAGATATACATGTAGGTATAGCTAGCTAGCTAGATAGATAGATAGATAGATAGATAGATAGAATAAAAAGTACAAGTATATAAATAAGATTAGATAAAAAAATAAAATTAATAATACATAGACACATTGGTGGCGTTAGACTTGCAGACATTTTGTTTCCACTACTGGTATTCAGTCGGGGATATAGAAGCCAGATATATGTCGCCCCAAAGACTACATACTTCCATTTTGGAGTCTGGTAACCACATAAAATATTGTAATTGTCTCATTTAAAATGTGCTGTTTCCTATCTACGAAAATATGAATTGTGTGTAGTAAAATATTCTGTTATTTCAGGATAATAATATTTTCGGTCTCAGGCTTATGTTTTCCATTGTTTAATTCAATTTATCGCAGCGATAGACACCGAATTTGAATGTACTGAAGACAAGAAAATATATATTGTTATAAAAATGAATTGTAATATCATTTTTCACAGTCTGTCTCTATTCACAAAGCATTATAGTCTACATCAAAACCATGTATCATTATAACCAAGGTCTCTACTTATTTTTTTCTTTCTGTTCCTTTTATGTTTCGTTTGATATTGATATATATCTACATAATATCTTCTAATACATATATAATGTGATGTGCATGTGCATGTTACATGATTGTATACATTGTCTTTACCTTTGAAATTCGTTTCTTCACCTCCGCCTTGCTTTGTATGCACTTTATGTAATAGGTTTTGCCGCATGGGTCGGACGACATTCTGGTTATGTTGAATAAAAACCTCAAACCTATCAATACAGTAATAATATACATAGATTAATACTGGACCATTCTCGGTTGAAGAGGGCTTAAAGCGTCCGCTTTGGATAGGGGTCAATTGTGGACTCGATTGTTGTTTTGTAATTGATTGTGGATAGGTAGCTACTAACTTGAAGCTCGATTAATATAGATACAGGTTAGTTCCAGGACTGGTTGTCCCGGTGTCAAGATAATGTAATTGAGTGTGATAATTATCTTGCTTCATGTTCAGCGCGTGCTACTACAGTGTAGCATAACTTTATATGTCTTAAGTAGATATAGTATTCTTAATGGAGGATATAAATAAAAAAATATTAAATTCAATTACAATGCTGTCATACTGATTGTAATAATGGCCTTATTTTTGTTTACTATTTATTTGTTTGTTAGTCTGCAATGCGAACTAATTATTACTGATATATTTTCATGTCTTTTGTTTGGGAAACAGAATTTCGTTTTGAGTGCTATATCGCAAAATTATGCACGATTCAGATGTGGCCTCCGTGGCCGAGAGGATAAACTCGCTGACTTTAACACTCGGCCCCTCACCGCGTGGGTTCGAATTCCGGCAGGGTCATTCGGATTTTCATGTGAGAAAGCCTTCCAGCTGGTTTGCGGTAGATCGGTGGTTCTACCTGGATGCCTCCGTGCATTCAGGGTCTTCCTCCACCTGTAATTAGCTGTTCGTCTCTATATGACTGAAATACTGTCGGAGCGACGGTAAACTCAAATAGTCAAAAAAGTCAAATAGTCAAGTCCGATGTGCCGTAATCTTATCACGAAGGCCGTAGGCCTGAAGCATTTAAACGCAACACCGTGCATTATCCTGCGATATAGCACGGAAAAAGAAACTCTATTTCCTCTCTATTACGTTTACTAGATTGCAAAATTTTAAAAGTGATATAATTGAGTCGTTTTATTTTATTGCGCATACTTTATTTGACCTCATAAGACATCATTTACTACTCGTTATTTTTGAACCGTGCATATATCGGAAAATAACGTTCACCACAAGCATTTTGTACTTTTATGGCAATTTTATCGTGCTTGAATTGCAAATAATTCTAGTATTAGATAAAGTAGGTATCTGTATAAATAGAAAATACTATTTCATGTCATGTTAATCTACTTAAGTCTTAACTCTTGTTATACCTTGTAAATAATTTATTTTCCATATATGTATATGACGATGCACTGTACAGTATAAGTCGAATAAATGTATGTTCTGTTAAAAAAAAAATAAAAAAATTGGTTTGTATATATTGCGACGTATGCCATTTGTTATATTCAAATACACATGTATGTATATTTTGCTCAAATGGGTTATCGGATTGTTGTTAGTCATGCCTTTCCTACATGTATACTCTTTATTTTACTCATATAGATATCTGACCTAACAAATCCAATACGCCTTTTATTTTAAGCATCAACTCCCTCAATTAAATCACATGCTTAGTTTATATGCACACAAGGTTACACTTTACGATTTAAGCGGACTATGAATATATGCCAATGAATATAATCAAAGCACTGAGAGCACTGTCAGAAGCGAGAGTTAAAATGTGTGAATTATAAAGTCAATCCTTTTTTGTGGTATGCATGTAAAATCAGGGAAGTTAAATCTTAATAAAACAGCAGGTAAGATACGTTGTTTTATTTTTCGGTCTCTGTCAAATTAAACAAAAAAATGGATAAGGAATAGTGGTTCTTAGTATTGATCGTTTCAATACCTTTAATACGTCATGAATTTGCTGCAGACAGATAAAATTTTAATCGAAAAGCAAGGAAATGGTACAAGATAAAGTTATTGTTCATTTTCACTTCACGTCCTTCACATGTGTAAAGAATAATATCCATGCCTTCCATAGTTGTTAAAATATGTTCTAGAAAAACATAATTTCACCACACAAGTAAGTAATAGAGATGAAGCAAGGTAGAGTTAATATTCTTGGTAAGTTAAGTTTGACCATTGTATAAAGTATAAACTCAATATCTAAAGTACTTCCTGAGTTGTGACATACAGATGCGATTAAAGACACAACAGTCATTTGTTTGTTTGTTTGTTGGATTTAACGTGCTGCCACACTGCAGTATCACGCCGTAGACATGTGGCATGATACCACACCCGGTTACATTATCCTGACAACGGGCCAACCAGTCCTGCAACTACCCTTATATGCTGAGCGCCAAGCAAGGGAGCTATAACAGTACCATTTTTTACGACTTTGGTATGTCGTGGCCGGGGATCGAACCCACGACCCCCGCACCCGAGGCGGACGCTCTAACCACCGGGGACTGTCTACAGTCATTTGAGACTCAAACAAGAAAAGATTAAAAACAACATGTTTCAATTGACGGCTTACATTAAACATACTGTCCCCCTCTCATTTCTACTGTTTTGACCTTATAACCGAACCTGTCCATGCGCAGGACCCTCATATTAGAAATATCGACCTCTCTATAAATAATTTATATATAGAGAGGTCATTTTTTTTAATGAATATCAGGGTCCTGTGGCCTATGATTTAAATCAAAAGGTTAACAAACGCAAAATAATGGAAGTATAAAAACTAGAATTAAAAAATTCTAAATATATAACCAAAGAATATATAAAAAAAAACAAAAAAAAACAACAAAAAAACCGATCTCAGGTGGACTAGAACTCACGACCCCTTGCAAGAACAAAATACTAATCGACACTCTTACCAATTGAGATAATTCCGCAGCCGCTAAATTTGTGGTGCAAATAAGGTTATTTATAGGTAGTTTAAATGAATGAAAGTGCGGATGAACACTGAATTATAAACTTGCTTCTTTTACATTTTTTTTTTTTTTTTGCACAGAAATTGTGATTACATATAACCAATGCTTTAAAAATCCTGCAATATATTTAACTTGTTGATTCCAGTATACAAGATACATGATACTACACACAGTCACAATGATTATGACACTGGGTCAACCAGTCCTAGAACTACCTTAAGGAAGATATATATAATCCGGTATAATTTGAACATTCTTGCTGTGTTGCGGCATGAACCCATGATATCGATCCTGGTTACGGGCTGGCTGGACGTCCTGTATCCATCCGCCACCTGGTTTCCTGCAAATATCTGAAACTGTCCACACGGCTTCTGATAAAACTATTAGAATAAAATTTAGTCACGAGTACCATTTGCGTATAGTGAAGATTCAAAATGATTCTTTCGCGCACTCGGTGCTTTATATTGCACCCTAGTCCACCGAAAAAAAAAATCATACGCCATTTTAAAAAATTAAATTAGCTTATCCAACATAACAATCAATTACAAAACAACAAATGTATCACTAAAATTATCAATTCTTGTAAATGGTTTCATAAAAATACAAACACTCCAATCAGCATCATCGTTGGTCGGAAAATACTGTTGCAGATGTAGATCAGTTCTTTTTAAATACTCAAAAAAAAATCTCTTGAGGGTTAATTTTCTTCTTACTGTGTTTTTTAACCATGTTTTAAATACCCCGGTTTTTTTATGACGTTGGATATATTAAATTATTTCTTTTCGTTTACTAGTTAAACTTTTGTGAAGAAGCGTGTTTTTATTCGAAGTAGACAGTAGCACACTTTCTGTAATGGAGGATGGGCGGAAAAGGCGAAACTAAGGTAAATTCAATGAAACAAAAATCAATTAGATGGAATACATTAAGCAGACCTTCTGGGCTTGATGAACCTGAACATTTTTATGTGAATGTGTATTTAATTTGAATTAGGATGAAAACAGAGTATTAGTAGAGACAATGGATTGCTTCGTGATAAAAAACATACTTCATTCGATTCGGCAATACCCGATGTTCAACTTTAAAACAACTCGTGATGTTCCAATGCAGCCTTTGAAATGTCCATGTTTGAACAAATTTTCATAAATTTCAGAGAGAAAGTCTCGAATATCAACAAATGCTACAGGCGCAATCTATTTCTCTTTTTCTAATTTGCAGTCTTTTGCTTGAAGGCTTCCTCGCATCGGAATGTTCAATGAATTGCCATTTTAACCACCTAGTTCGTTCTCACATAAAACTAAAGAAGGAATCTAACTACTCCCAGTTCTGTCATTGAGAAATTTGGATACTGCGGAATGCAATTTTCGATTAATTATTTTCTGTCTTGGCGCCTCGCAGGTCTACGTTTTTTTTTTTTTTTTCTCGGGGTTGTTGAAACATGTTGATACATTTACTTGGACAATTAAGATGACAAATATAATTGTACAGAATACTTTTTTTTTCTTTAAGCAAATCCTGGTGCTCTTACTGCTTTGAGTATTGAAAAACTCTCACCATGTTATAGTTTGGTATGGTCGTCTCTCGCTTCCTTTGTGGTATACGTATATTCGTTGATTAGCCTGATTGTGACATCACCTCGTATTATTGTACACTAAACATTCAACATGTCGTCCGTTATTTTCACATGATCGAAATAGGCACCAAGTATGAGCGTATTTTTGTTCCATACTTTCTTTTGCTATCATGTCCATTGCGATTAAACATGCTGAATTAAAGTATCGTCGCAATGACAGAGCCAAAGGACGTTAAATCGGTGAGAAGACGCCACGTCTCATTAACGAGGCTCACCATGGTGAAATATGAAGTCACTAGATAAAAAAAATAAATGCATGAGGATTCCATGTTATAAATTGGACATTTGCTGATTTTGTTGTAAGTTTGTTTTTTTCCATTTTTTTTTGCTATTCATTATACATGTTTTCATTAGTGATTCTGAACTTTTTGTTTTCTATGAATGCCTGTGAAGACAATCTAGGTATACACTATATATGTGTAACCCTGGTTCAGTTTACTGTTTATGTGTTCACTATATATTTACCTGTGGCAGCCCTGAATCTTACTCATACTAACAACAACTCATGCATTCCATTGACCATTCCATTGTTTTGATGTGTATGTGTGGGTTGATAAACCTGTTCTGTGAGTGAGTGGTCTAATTATAAATCTTTCCAAGCATCCCCTCTTCCTGCCTTCCTTCCCATGATTCCTTACCTCTATATAAACCCACCCAGTCCTTTGCACGAGAAAAGTCAGGGCGTTGTCTGCATATATAAAGCCTTTTCAGCCATTTAAAAGAATTGCTTGTCACTACTATTGTACCAACCTGGTAAGAGCTTTATTTATATGTGTATTGTATTCTTAAGATGTAGATTTTATTGTGGATTGACTGGAATTAATTATTTTGGATTGTTTGTATAATTATGTACCTAACAATTGTTTTATACATTGCAGGCTCTCTCTTTCTGTCTCTTGTTTTATTACGCACTGTGGGTCAATAAACATATTGAAGACGAACTTTAATTGTGCCTTATTCTTGGGTTACATATGTATATATATTTTCTGAAAACACGAATTGACAGAATTATACAAACATTGAAAAGAAATAAGACATTTATCTTATTTAAGTTGTACATTCTATTTGTTGTTGTGCGGAGTGATACAGTGCACGTAAATCGGCGGCGGTGATTATGCAAATCAGCAATGCCTGTAATTGTTTTCCCGCTCATATGACTGGCTCCGCCGCCTGTCTAAAATCAATTCAACAAGTTGTTCTGGTTGACAGTTTCAACGATATGGAAACTATCTACGAGATTGGCCGAGAATGTTGACTTAGCGATATGGGTTTTGAAGACCTGTGGTTGATTGGGAAACACCTATGTAACACAAATCCAGTGTTTCTTTTTAACGGATACTGCAGAGAAAGAGAGTGAGAGGGAGAGGTGAAGGACTCATGCATAAACGAGTTTTTAGGACTATTTTCTGCCGACAAACAACTGTGCAATCTGAAGGCCCCAATACTTTCAATGAAATGGAAGCAATCGCTCATCTACAGGAGCAGCTAGGGATTTTGAGACTTTAAGAGAACATCATGGTTTTAGTCTGTCATAGAATGCCGTGTCAGTTTCTAAAACGCAATCATTTAAATTGATTTGACGTGAAAACACTTTACAGTTTTCTCACTGGAAAGGTCAATGTAGTTAATATGATTGTTGATATTTTTTGCTAACAGCTATTGTTGATATCGATAATAAAGGCGGTTGATATAATAAGCAAGTTGTTTTCATATTATTTCACAACTTGTCTCAGTAATTTAAAAAATGAACGACCCCCGTCTTCATTCTTTATTTTACACGCCAAGTTAAAATGACGTGCCGTCTTGAACATAACTACAACAGTCTGTATTGCATATTTGATAAAGAAATGGCCATGTGTATATTTCTAGATGGCAAATGGCCATGTGTATATTTCTAGATGGCAAATGGCCATGTGTATATTTCTAGATGGCAAATTGTATCTTTTGATTAAGATCATATTTTGATGATTACTAATTAAGTAAACATTTTATTGATATAATTCAAAGTAATTTATTCAGGTCAAAGACTATTATTTCAATAAAGTGCAGGATTGTTAATTTTAAGACTTTACAACAAGTATTTTCATTGGGGACTGATTTCCTTCTTTTCCTGGATGGTGTTATCCACGAATTTAAACTATTTCACTTAATATACATTACGCTTCCTTAATCATGAATACAATCCTTTCTTAAAATGTGACGAAAAAACAACAACAACAACAAAATAGTGGGTACATTTATTCGTTGATTTATGTTTTAGAAAACATGAGGTCTATATAAGAGACACGTTTTGTGGGGATTGATATTCGTGGATAAAACCCTCTGCGAAATCGACAAAAATTAGTGTCGCAAGATTTCTCAGTATAACTCATTACAAATGAATTAAAAAGAATAAGCAATGAATAACGAATAAGTCAGTTTGAGATTTTCACGTTCATTATCTAAGATATAACAAATCTATTTGAAATGGAACCGTATATATATATATTCCCTGCTGATAATTTGAGTAGAGTTTTAGATATCGAAGATGTAGAAGTACTTCAAAGGGAGTGACTGATACTAACGTTGTACAAAATGTAGTCAGACGCTTTTAAGCATCTTTTCGATGTAGTAAAATTAATATACAAACAGCAATAAAGTATGTTTTATTTAAACCATATAATTCTGGAGCTCCTGCACGGATTAAGTGAGCAAACTTTAAGTGAACAATGGTCAAGCGTAGATGATAATGACTATAGATCCATAGGTTGTGAATTAAAACCTGCAAGATAAGTATTAGTCGAAATGGTAAAGTCATGCTCTTAACCTAATTTTCTCAACGCATTGATACTACAAGCCTTCTTCTATTGTAATGGCTAGCAATCATTTTCTGATTATGATGGCCATATTTTAGACTTTGTGGTCAAGGAATACCCATGAGTGCCCCCCCCCCTTTTTTTTGCTGAGGAGTCAGCATCGGAATAGAAAGTAGTTGGATACAAGGGAGTCCGTTTTCGATACCCTTGCTTATTTTACTAATGGACCCCTTGGATCTTATACTTGCCCGGTGTATAGCACTAATACACGTGAGACAGGTTTCTGGGTAGAACCAGTACTGAATACTCCGAGTTCCCATAGCAACCCCCTTTTGCCGAGTGTCATGCAAAGGTGCATCTGGTACCAATTTAATACGTCTTTTGATTGACTCGGTCACCGGAGGAAAAGTTTCCCGGCTGGGATTCGAATCCCAGTCCTCCCGAACGCATATCTGTGCTATTACGCATTATATTATTTTTATCACCTCAAAAGTTTCTTTACACTTCTATTTTGAGAATGAATCAGTAATTGGTGGGACAAATATTAAGTTCGTTCCACTATACTATTGGGTTACCGCCTAGGATTATGACTGTGTAATCACGTATGGCCTTGCCTATAACCGGGTAAAACGCGTTCCTTGCGTTACACTTGCTCAGGTGTACATGCTTTAGGTAGAGTCTCTAGACCGACATTGCTTTATACAGCGATTGGCATAGAGAGGAAAAAACATTTTTTTCTAACGAATTCAAACAATGCCACGTCTTAGTGACGCAGAGCGAAACCAGGCTACGCTACGCTATGCTACGGGTGGGGTTAAACGTAACTGACATCGTTTGGTAGCATGGCTGCACCAGGCAGACTATCAATAATCTCAGGAATAAGTTCAATATCACCGGGTCTGTAAGAAATCTTCCAAGACCTGGTCTCCCCCGTGTAACAACGTTACGTGAGGACCGCATGATTACGTTGACGCACCTACGTAATCAATTTTTGACAGCAACCGTCACTGCAAGGCGATATGGTGTTCATCCACAGACGATTATCAATCGTCTTAGACAGAATTCTCGCCCCATACGAGCTCGTCGTCCATATACTGGGCAGATTTTGACCGGGCACCAATGTGTTGCAAGGCTTATGTGGGCAAGACGTCATTTGATCTTTACGCGTCGTCATTGGAAGTCGGTATTATTTTCAGACGAGTCCCATTTTAGAGTAAGCCATGCAGATGGCAGATTGTGAATATATCGCCGTAGAAACGAGCGGCTGGCCGACTGCTGCATTAGAGAAAGGGACAGGTTTGGTGGTGGCAGTGTGATGGTCTGGGGTGGTATCATGGGGGACCAGAAGAATGACCTTGTGATAACCCGTGGACATCTTGATGCACAACAGTATTTAACATTCTGATTAACTCCATGTTACCATTCCTACGTAATAGCGCCTATGGAATTTTCCAGCATGGCAATGCCAGACCACACTCTGCACGCATTACAACAGACTTCCTTGCACACGATGGCGTTAACGTCTTGCATTGGCCCGCTGTGTCACCCGATTTAAACCCAATTGAGCACATTTGAAATGTGTTGGGTCGACGATGCAAATCATGACATTAACAGCATTGCTGACCTGGAAAACGCACTCCAGCTGGAATGGCAGCGCCTTCCTAATAACGTCATTCAACTTTACGTGCACTTCATGCGGCGACGTCTTCTGAAGTGTTTTCTGGTACACGGAGGCCAAACAGGTTATTGATTGTGAAATGATCACCTTTCTTCTCATTATTCTGCCTTATGAACCTTTCCCAGTATGTTTTGACTAAACTCGGTTTTCTCTGAATTTTGCTTTTCACCCCACTTCACTTAAATGAGTCCGAAAATAATGAAGGGATAAATGACATCGACACCAAAATTACACGCTTCATTACAAAGTCCTTTTATTTTTCTAATAATCTTTTCATAATCGATTGACTGGTGGGACAAATTACCGGCTAAGGACGAAACACGTTATTTCCTCTGAGAAACTTGTTATTAGATTGCTTTGTTTCGCTTAGAAATTCTCTCCCTGGTTAAACTGTCTTGGGTCGAATTATGCATATAGAGACAATTGCATAAAGATAGCACATCGCCGAGAAAAAAAAGTCACAAGTATCAAAATGTCTCGATATGCATTTTCAAATAAAGCATTGAATTATATGACCTTTAGCTAGGTCTTGACATAGCACAATGAACTCTGGGAATGATAATTATTTAAGGAGATTTGATATTTTCGACATGATAACATTGTGACTGATAAACATTTAATTTGATTGTCTCAAGATTAATCATGGCCATAATCAATCACCTACGAATTGCCAAGAGCACCAAGAGAGAACGACTGTTCCTCGATTTGTTCCGTAACTAAGCTAGTGTTTTATTTGTTCAAGCCACTAAACGTGAATAGCCAGGTCAATATGATAAATAATTATCTTCACACTCACACTTAAAAATCATTTTAAATTACCAATCTGTCTTGACCGTATCTTCTGTAATTTTTCTTTGCATTAATCTGGACCTTTGTCCAGTAGTAACAGGACTTTTATCATGTCCCTTTAATCAGTCATTTCGCATATGACCTCTTCAGTTTCGGACAATGTAAGCTATATATGACTCTTTTTCTTTTCATTGGACAATGTTGTCAATAAACATCGGGGTTTTCTCCTGGCCAGCATGTGTTTAATTCTGATTCAATATACTGTGTTCAATCAATGCTTAATGCTAGTGATCAGATTGGGTTACTTTTATTTTAAGACGTACATAAAACTTTGTTTCACCATAACACGACCAAACATCGCCGTTTAGACTATCAATGTATATATCCCAATTATTTAAATAGTAAAGCATATTTTTTTCTAATGTTCTATGCATCTTCAAAAGGACAATATTATTCTCGAGAATTAATTCACAACGTTGATATCTAATCGTATATGTTATATTTTCATATTATATGCATATTTAAATCTATCCTACATCATTTTAGAAATTTTGTTTCACACTTAAATATTTCAAGTTTTTTTTTAGATATCGTTTGTTTTATATCAAATGCTTGTAATGTACAACGCCATGGAATATGTATGTCATCGAAACAGGTATTTCACCGAATAAAACAGTTTAAGTTGATATATGCAAAGAATATTTCAGTCTCGTATTAATGTTCGCGTCGAATCCCTTTGCTTGGCGGTGTTTGTTGTCACGTTTAATGTATTATATTAGTATCTAATTGCATGCTGACGTGTGCATTTTGATGCATATGTCAACATGTCTCTATCTCGACATGTAGACATGAGCATGTAAATTCATATGTCGACATGTCTCTATCTCGACATGTCTCTATCTCGACATGTAGACATGAGCATGTGAATTCATATGTCGACATGTCTCTATCTCGACATGTCTCTATCTCGACATGTAGACATGAGCATGTAAATTCATATCTCGACATGTCTCTATCTCGACATGTAGACATGAGCATGTGAATTCATATCTCGACATGTCTCTATCTCGACATGTAGACATGAGCATGTGAATTCATATGTCGACATTTCTCTATCTCGACATGTAGACATGAACATGTGAATTCATATGTCGACATGTCTCTATCTCAACAAAGAAACTCAAAGTGTTTGGTGTCGACACAGTGTGTCTTGCCTGTATTTCATATTTCAAGTGCTTGATTTGTTGTTTGGGTTTAGTAGCATGGATTTATATAAAGGATTACACAGTTACAACTTATCTTTCTCCAGATACATATTATTCTAAGTTACGGAGATGGTGTGCGACCTTCGAATATATTGTCATGTCATATAAACGATGATTAGAAAAAAATCCAAATTGTAACCTGGGCCCTACTTAATAACTCTATATTTTAGACACGGAATAAGGCATCTATCGATATGAATTGGGCACAAGTAATTTGGATTTTGATGCAATTATAATGTATTGTTCTTTTACCATTTCAGTTTTGTTTAATATTAAGGAGACGATTTGTCAGCTTTTAATATTGGGTTTATTTTTGCCAAAAAATCCAAACTTAGGTTTAGGTACAACAAAGATCATCTTCATGGTTTTCTTTCTACATATTTGGGATACAAACTATACCCTTACTGTCGTGTAAATAATATTGTAGTTTTGTATTTATAGCATCGACCTGTCCATCTCTTGATTACAAGTGTACATCACAGTTTTCAGATAATAATTCGTTTCATGCTGCTGTTGTAACACTTTTAGATTGATGATTACTTTCATCATCATCATCATCATCATCATAACCATCAACAGCAACAACAACAACAACAACAACAACATTTATATAATATAAATATACAGCTCTAGAAAAAGCAGAAAATGTGCCCATCTGTTTATAACTTGTGTTCATAATAACATCGAACTTATACGATAACTTTTCATTTCATTTTGATGTTACATTTAACGCAAGTTCAGTTGTTATAGTTCAAGTGCTAATCAATTATAAACATCAACAACATCAAAATCAACAAAATCGAATAAGTAATTTCCCGAACCCCCGGATTCCGTACTTTAATGAATATTTTCTATCATCGAAGGAATCACCATTTATAACGCATTTAGATGCCTTCAAAACCCGCTGTTTGATTTAATTTAGTTTAATGTAGTCCCTGCCTCTCAATATTGGTATAAAGGTGGTTTTGGTATTTCCCAGAGAGAAATTAATATTTAAAGACGTGTTGGTATAGTAATATTCCAAAATGATTTTTGTTTTATTAATTAAGATTTATACTTTCTTCACATGATTAAGAATTAAGCAAAATAGACGTGTCAAAACAGAATACCACGGGAGGAAAGTAAATAAAAATAGGTGTTATAATAAAAATGAAATAAAGAATGAAGACACTTTAATCATCGAATGCAAATCTAATTATTCCGATGATTTAAAAAAAATCATATTTACGCAGACCGATCATGTTTAAATTTATTGATCTTTAAAATAACACCAAAATGAGCGGAAATTTTGAATTTGTGTCAATATATGAAAAGGGCATTATGTGTCAGCAATGAATTTTAAGTTGATAAAAATGAAAATATATTTTCAAGAACTAATGATGTCATTTGTTCGATATTGTTATGAATGATCACCTATACATTGTAATACCGAGTGACTGTTGAATAAATGTTTCAAACACATTCAAAAAACATCCTGAATCCTGCTGCATCCATTCTCCATTCGACATTTGGGAATTGAAAGGCACATCGGATTTTCAACTTTGACTTTCATTTCCATTCATGTTAAAAATGTATATTTATATGTATACTGTTTGACGAAATATTTGTAATTGTATAAGTCAATAAAATATACTGATATTCGAATATGATCTTCTCCATTATGAAACTTTTTTTTTCTTTTCAGTATTCGCCACTTTTTTTTTTATCTATTTCTTTGAATATATAAATAAAACACAAATAATTAAATTAATCCCCCCCCCCACCAATTTGTTTTTATGCATAGGATTGGAAATGATAAACATCTTGCCAGAGTGTAATGAGACATTCTCGAAATTGGAATAATTAGAAACAAAGAATCTCATTATTCTACAGATTAATTAGCTTGACAAAGTGGATTACAAAAAAGGACTTCGTCGAGCTCCTATTACGAAGTGACATAATATTGTAGTGAATAATCGGATGGATCTAGAAAGTTTTGGGATTTATCAATAATGTTAGAAATACACGAATGCTACAAATATAAACAAGAAATATCTTTAAAAAAGATATTCGGCGTAGGATGAAAGAAAAACGAGACTTTCATTCATGCATAAATATACTTTAATTAAGAAACTTATAAATGGAAATATATGCAAAACACATTTCAAAGACTCTAATGTTATGATAGGTTATAAAAGCATTGTTGTAAATAATTGTAAAAAACATGTCTAATTTTGGTAGTGAACAATGATGAATGGCAATGTTTTTAACAAGGTTTATTTTGCAAATAAGAAAATAGTCCACGAGATGTGTACAACAACAGGAATGTAGCAAAAAAAAATAAATACAATTTTAAAATAATGTCTATATATTCAAAACAAAATGTACAGTAAAGAATGACTAGACTATTATACAAAAGACACGACCTTCTCAACAGGCTTACCTGCACCATAAAAAATGGTAAAATGATTAAAATCAAAAAATATTTGATAAAAATATTTCAGAGTACCTCCAAATTTTTTTTAAAAGCAGTGTAATGTTATAAATTATCCTATGAACTATAAAAAAATCTATGATAATCCGCTGCATAAAACCTAATTTAGTTCCAGGCTGATCATGTAATGAGCAGTTATCTGCTCGTTGTAGTTAGGACATACAATTTTTTTCTTCACCTTTATTTTATTTCTTACTGACAAAAGCTTGTTCAGGTCTGATTTTATCAGTTGTAAACTGTATCAAAATAGTTTATACAGGCATATACATTAATGATCAGCACCTTAAAGCATAGATTCATTGATAAAGGAAGTTACAATAAACAAGATAGCCATGATGGCCCTGAATGACTCGCCTGGGTATCACGGCTACAATTTTATTTTCAAATTTTTTTTTTAATATAAAAAATAGACAATAATTCTAGTATAACTTAAAAATATTTTACCCCTGATGCAGTTGTGCGAAATTTTATCACCTGAAGTACATGGTTTCATCAATAAACTAAATACCTAAAATCTAGACGACATAGTTTCAAAAAAGAAGAATGTGAATGTTTATCCAATATATGTCTATGTAAAATAACTGTCCCCTGGGTTGTGGCCGTTTATCTTTCGATATGTTCCATCGTAAATATTATTCTTCCAGTCTTCTAGAACATTCCGAGGAAAAGCGCGCGAAAGACCGACGCACAACAAATTTAGTACGCTCTAGAAATAGTTCAGTATTTTTTCTATGAAATATACTTATTTATAGACGGTAATACAAAAAAATATATCCATAAATAGGCTTGTTTGATATTTGTTCATATCATTATTGCATATGACAATTATGATATAAAAGCGTTATTAGTTGTTTTGGTTTTGGCGAATTAATTTTCAATGAGAGCATCTCAATATACATAGTAATTAAGGGGTTTCATGTCATAACACGGTGGATTCTTTTTTGTTGTTTTAAATCATTTTCACAAAGTAGCATTCCTCAATTGATGGAAAAGGATTGTATTTAACTTACTGAAATCACTTTCATGTTTACATCAAAAAGAAAAGTAATAACACCAAGCTGAATGATATATACAAGCTGCACCCCTTATTTACAGTAATTTTATAGTCCATAACGATGCGTTAACCAATAACAGGAGTCCTTTTATTCAGCTTAGAATTATTTACCGCTGTTAGCGTACATTTGATTGGTTTAAGATGCGAGTTGAAATCGAAATTATACAGCTACGCCGAAAAAATCCTGTTAATGAATTTATACAATTTCTGATATATATGAATATTTCTGTAATTTCGCCTTTGGTTTTAACATTGATTTTTTAAAAAAGAAACTTCATCTTTAAATAAAAACAAGAAATATAACGTGGATATTCCACATAATTCCATATATTCCACATAATTCAAAACAATTCTCCCAAAACTATTATTTATATGCCAATTTTAGGAATTGAATTTGCTTCTCCAACATAACACCCCCCCCCCCAAAAAAAAAAAATGATCCATTAAAAATAAAATGTCGGGTAGTCAAATGGATAAAATGACGTCACGTTTGGATTCACTGGGAGGAAGGGGGATGGGGGGGGTGAACTTATTTCTAGGTGACTGAAATTACTTTGATTGGGATCATTTTTGTAGTGGAAATCCCCATTATGAGCCCTTGCCCCTTGCTTAAATAAAGTTGTCACCCAGGCCGGCCCCTGCTGATAGAGTGTTTCCGTTGTCACTTTGGCAACGTGACTGCTTTAATCCAAATCATTCCAACGCTTTTACTGAGTAAACGACAATTGGGCGTCTGAATTTTTTTATTTTATTAATTATTTTGTTTTGTTGTTGTTGTTTAATGGACGGTTTACATTAAGCTCGCTCTCTCTCTCTCTCTTTCTTTTACAGCTTATATGCCTAATATAAGTTATATGTATTGAAATCAAAAGGAATGAAATTCAAAATAACATACGCACAAGAATAGATATGTCAAGTCAAATAAATTATAATCCAATAATGCTATTTTTTCATAGAGCCCCAAAATATAAAAGTAATTCTTCATAACTCTATTATTATTAGAAAAGATATAATCTTATATCTTATATTAAGTTGGTTTTTTTTTTCAATTTATTTCGGTTTTTTTTTTTTTTTTTTTTTTTTTTTTTTTAATGAAATTGAAATAAGATTTAATATTACAAAAAATAGAGGGAGTATAGCTAATACTGGTTCTTCCAAATAACGATGGTTAGGTTAAATGCCACCTGATACAACAATCTCCAAAAAGTTTTCGTTCCCTCATTAAAGCATCTCGGCTCAATGATAACACGGTTCGTGTGTCAAGAATCTTGTCAAAACAGAAAAGAAAAATGAACATTGAAATTGATATTAAGAACCAAAAGCATAAAAATGAAGAAAAAAATACGCTAATGCAAAAATTTCGACCACAAGCAATAAAAATTATTTAGCTCAAAGCTTAGATTTTAATAGATAAATTTTATATCAAACTATCATTTTCCCTCCAGATACCATTCAGAATGCATCTCCATCATCCTTGAATCACGCCTTTCTTCAGGGAAGCATGTCCCCGGCCCCCTAGCACTTGCATAACAAATATATTTTGAGCAATCCCAGTTGAAAAATTCTGAATTCGGGGCTGACATCGCATTGTTGATGCTGACCAAAGTGCATTTTAAAGTCACTAGAGAGATAAAATAAAATTATTAAAATGCATATGAATACCATGCAATAAATTGGACATATACTGAATGTTGTAAGATAATATTTTCCTTTGTTTGTAGCAATACAAAATACATGTTTTCAGTCGTGTGGTTTAGCCACTTTTGAAAATATTGTTAGACGAAGCGTGAAAATACCCAGAAAAATATTTTATGGAAAGTTTTTACACTGGAAAGTTAAAAATAGTTTTAAATGTTAGCTATATTTTGAATATATTATTAGTTGATTTTGACTACGGGTCCAAAGGTTGTGAATTCGAAACTTCAGGGGACAGAAATCTGTAATGACAAGGGCAGAAGCCAAATACCGGTCCAATAAAAGTATCACCAAAACTCGAATGTTCTGGGTGAAAAAGTTAAGCCAAGCTCTTACCTTAAATGTCCAAAATATATTTACACTACAGAAATTACAGTACTTGCATCAGATCAAAAGAAACATGTAATTTCTTCTGAGAATGCGCAAACATTTCCGCTTATTTTTCACGGGTTACAAAACGGGCAAAACGGATATTGCGTTTCTCTTAGGACTTGTTATTAGATTGCTTTGTTTAGCTTAGGAATTCGTTACATTGCTAAATTGTCATGGGTCGAATTAAAAGACAGTAGCATCACTATATTTAGACTCAACAGCACATAATCTTAATAATATCGATAATATCAAAATATCTCGAAACGTGTACTGGATGTTTAAATAAAGCAATTAAACTAGGCCTTAATATAGCAACCTTAACTACAGGAAAAACAGAACAATTGTTTTAGGTGATTGGATATTTTCGGTATAGTAATGTAACGGGTAATATCATGTCATGAGTAATTAAGTACGGCCATAAATAATCACCGCCCACGGAGAAGAGAGAATGATTGTATCTTGGTATGTACCGCAATGCAGGTATTATTTTATTTGTCTAATCCACTAAACCAGCGCAGAGAAGTCAACGTATTACTTATATTTACAATTTCGCCTAAAACAATTCCTTTTCATTTTTAATTTAGTTCGACTGTATCTCTTTTGCCTTTTCATTGATTAAGGAAAGATTTTTGTCCTATTGTGACAAAACTTGTTTGATACCCATTTAATCAACAAAGTTAGTTTCCCTATCGATTTTCAAGTATCGGAAGCAGCTATCTATAGACGACATAGAAAACTTAAGGTATAGTTTATCAGATGCAGTTTCGGCAAAGAGTTTCGGAAGTCTTGCTGCAATTGACGCCGCTATTGCACATAGTGTTGAGGCTTAAGGCATGAATTTCTTTTAGGTTTTGTTTCATGTGTGTTTTGTATTATGTAAAGTAAAACAGATTAATTATATTCTATCATTTTGATAGATGAACAAGATTAATAGGTGTACATTTAAATAGAACCTTTGGGTTTTTTCTGTCTGTAATTGTTTTCTCACCCTCCCTCCCTCCCTCCCTCACATTCTCTCTCTCTCTCTCTCTGTACTGTTATTTTCATGGATAGTGACAAGTTCGTATTTATTTATATATATATGTCAATTACTTCACTTTTTTTTTTTTTTTTTTTTTTTTTTCGGCAAGTGAAGATGCAATATTGACAAAAGCAGTGCAATAGTAAATGTTTAAATATACCTAGACAGCTATAATGCTATTTAAATGCTGTTTATATATTGTTTATTATATTTATGTTTATTTGTACTGTCGCCATGCTGTAATAACCACATGGGTCTTATGACCTTCTGGTGTATATGAAATAAAACTTTGAAACTTTGATAAAACTTTTTAATAGATCGAGCATCTATTTTTTTTTAAAGATGTCGATCTGGGACAAGGTTACTAAAAAACCTTGATACTATTGACCAGATTGGCTTACGTGAAGTTCTTTAGGTATGTATCTTTAGGTATGTATATTTAGGTATGTATCCTGAGCAGTCATTGCGCTGCATTGTTTGTATAAACCCACGTGACAACATGTACCAGCATGCAGCACAGTTTGCATGTTTTCAATCATGCTGATTCTTTGTTTGTTTTTATACTTTATAGGTAAATTTGATGTATTCAATATTTTCGGGGAATGTATACCACTGTCCAGTTTAGGTGCGTGTCCTTGCAGTGTTGAAGTGCACATATTAGCGGATTATATGAAAAATGAATTAATTCATTATGTAACTGGCTCCTAGTATGTCAATATCTTTATATTTTAAACGTTGACTAATGCATTCATTGATACCTAATGAACACACTTTGCATTTTGTTGATTATAAATTGTTTTTTTTCTCCGTGTCTTTGTCTAAAAATAAACAAAACAACAATGCAGAAACATATTTGGCAGCTTTTAATGAATTATTTTAGGAACAACGCTGATCTTCATTGTTTTCTTTCCACACACATTGGATATAAGCTATACTTTCGTTTCGTATATTATAATTAACCAGCTCTAAGTGAAACAGGAAAATTTTCCAATCGATTTCCCATCTTTTGATTACTTCTCGTACTCTCATTTCATGATGTCGTAACATTTAATGTAAGTTTTGTTGCAGTAATTTAACAATCGAGTAAATAATTTCCTGAACCACAGGCTTCCGTGATATAATGAATATTTCATGAAAGAGATTTCTTTGGGTAATTCATTACGCATTTAAATGCCTCAAAAACCGGATGTTTGATTTAATTTAGTGTTCCTGATTGTGTGTGTGGTTTTTTTTTTCGATTCAACTTTTTTTATTAAAATATTCGCCGTGTTTTTCCTATTTCTTTGATACTTTGAAAGAAACAAGTTAAAAGAAATTAACCCCTAAATAGCATTTATCCAAAATGATTGGGGTGGAAATAGTATACATTAAGCTCATACTGCCGAAGAAGAGTTTAATAAGAAATTGATTTGTAAATAATTTAACATAAAAAGAGAACTCATTATTACGATACGAACTGAGTGGCTAGACCGAGTGCATAAGGGAATTAAGGGGCTCTGTGGGAGAGCATTTTGGTGTCCAACGCACTCTGGGGTCTGACCCCAAAGAGCGTTGCATTGTTGCATCACTTATAAGGATAGAAGCAAATCCAATGCACTTTAGGGTCAGATCTTTTGAATATATGTCTAAGAAAAAACATGCACTTGATTGAAGGGAAGCGTTTTCCACGGCATTTTCGCCAGACTTTTCAATTAGATTGCTAATTTAAGAGGATTTAAGGATTTTTAAAATTCATATGCGCTGTATTTTTATATACATTTATTCGTATATAGTGTAAGAACTTTGTCATCGTATTGTAAAATTATCACTTGGGGTATGACCTTCTGGAATAATAATGAAATGCATCATCATCATCATCATCATCATCAACAACATTTCCTTCCAATAGCAGCAGCAGCAGCAGAAGCAGAAATCATTATCACAATCACCACCGTCAACAACTTTATTTTTATAATTTTTAATTAATCATCTTTTTGGGAGGAATTTTCTTCAATCATTATAACCCGATCTGTTGTATCCAATTTATTCATTCTATGTATCATCTAAAAAATACAGAACAATGCACGCTGTACCTGGTGCATTACAAAAAGGCAGATATGCTTAACAACCATGCATATGCGTTCTAAAACCAGCATTTATACATGTATTTCTTTTATCCATCAGTGTTTTCAAAGACATGTTGATTTGTTGACTCGTAAGATAAACACTCGGCGGAAATAACCCTTTGTTAGCGAGTTTGGATCTATTGAAATAAATATATAAATACTCATTTCATTGAATAAAAAAGTAGTTAATGGGACTATTATCTATACATATCTATTACGTATGAACATATTTTTTTCCATATCCCATTGTTCGCAAATACAAATGAGACATATGTATTTCTCCAGAAGAAGGTAAACAAGAAAATCACATAATCCACATAAAATGCTTGTGCCTTTTAGCCTTTATCTTAAGGGTTGATGTATTTTTCTTCTTATCCATAGTGAAGAAAAATGCATTCTCAATTAACTGGCTTGAAGACAAAATATCGATTATTATTGACTGATTTTTTTAACTTACCGTCCCTTCGACAGTATTTCAGTCAAATAGCGACGTCCAACTAATTACAGGTAGAGGAAGACCCCAAATGCACCGAGGCATCCGGGTAGAACCACCGACCTACCGCAAACCTGCAAAAGGCTTCCTTAAATAAAAATCCGAATGACTCTGCCGTGACTCATATGGTCTTAGTGGGTTTGAAATTCAGCGTTTTACCCTATCTGTCAATTAACAATCCATTAAGTGTGAGTGGAACATTGAAAGAATGGCTGTATCATCACTTTTATCAATTATAACAATGCAACTTATCCATGACGAGTTGGGACATGCTTACAAAACATATGTACTAATACGTTCAAAATATCTTTCCTTAGTGGGTTACGTGATTACTTTAAATAAAGACAACAGTGCAAACCAATGATTTGATACACTGCATTGTTGGTCCGTTTTAAATGTTCATGTTCTTCAACTACCTGGTAGTACCCATGCCAGACCAAAGTCTGTAGCTTGATGACCAAGGTCACATATTTGTGACTGTGTATATAATCAGGCAATATATTGATAAACACAAGTGAATAAGCGGAGTAGTTTCTGTTGAGTGTAACTTAAAAAAACAACTATTGAATAAAGCCAAATAACTTTTGACAATAAGTGTTATCTTGAGGCAATAGGAAACATGTAATTTGTAAATCGCTTTTATTTATTTAAAGGACAGACATTGTAACTAAGTTGTTTTGAAATCCAACCTAGCATTACAACTTGTATAGAGACATAGTCATTTGGCTCAAATATTTGATCTTTGAACCCGAACTAAGGGAGAAAGGCCGAAAACCGTCCAATATTTATGGAAAAGACACATCGATGGCTTTCTAATATATAACATTTCCCTTGTAAAGTATGTGTCAGCAAAAATTAATAGAAACAAAGCGCTGATAGCGCTGAGATAACAGGGATTTTAATATGATGATGTTGTATTTCTTATGTTTATCAAAGTAAATTTTAATAGTTCCTAGCGATGCCAATATACCCAGTGTTATAAACCCACATTTACCTGTTATAAACGATAAACACATCAGTTGTCTCAATGGATTGCTAAGTAAACAATAAACATATCGCCACTCTTACTCTCCCCATTTCTCTTGCCTACAGTTTATAGATTATATGAATATGTAATCTAAAATAACAAACTTTCTGTCATAGATTTCAGTACTTGTAACTTAGTGTTATACATACACACACACACACATATATATATATATATATATATATATATTTTTTTTTTTAATTTTCATCATGACAAAAATATGTTTGTCTTACATTGCAAAAGAAATTTAGAATAGAAAATAATAATGATTAAAAAAGTAAAAAAAAATGTTACCCCGCTGTGATTCGAACCTACAACTTTGCCATGCCAAACATATGCCCTACCACTACACTGTTTATTGTGATGTCATTATGTTTTTTTATATTGTTTATTATATATTGTTGGCTTTCGCTGGAAATTCCAGCCAGTCATGGATCGAAATTGCGAATTTGTCTCCTGCGTATTATCTTTTTTGTTACAGTTTATTTAACACGCTATCTCCAGCATAATTTCAACACATTTTTATTCAATTTCGACTTCCATAACGCAACGTACTGAAATAAACATGAAAATTGTCACCATTTAGTGTTAAGAGAGAAAACAGATTTTGGACATTTTTCTCTGTTTAGTTAAAAAGAGGGAAATCTTTAAATATACAATTTCTTAATATAGCCCCGAATTGTTGTCCGATCCAAAATGTGTGCTTCCTTAGAACAGCGTTGCAAGCAACCCTGTTCAATAAAAAAAGAATGCATGCTTTCCTTGTTGAAGTAATAAGAACCTATTAACACATGGTATTGAGTCAATGGTCTTAAATTTTAGCTGACCTGCAGTCTGAAGTGTTATTAGTGTGCTTAGGTTGCTACACAATCATGCAGAAGAGGGCAGATATGAACAGAAACATGGAGTGGGATGTATCTGGGCCATTGCTGACAATTGCCATTAACATTTTAGGTGGATACTGTACAATATATATAATGAAGTTAAATTAGTTAAGAATTATGCCACAAAAATATTTTATCCTGGATTTTGTACGTTGCGTAGATGAGATTAAGCATTGGACCATTCGTTTGAGGGTGTAAAGATCCTTGTACTATTCCTTCCCATGGGAAATGGTAAACTGCCTGCCATGAATATTAAATGATGTAAACGAGCTTTTAATCCAAACAAATAATAATAACAACACAAATAATAACAATATGCTACGACATTTGGGGTACATACAGTGAATGTGTCATTACATTTTTATTACGCTTCCATAATCATGATAAGGATATTCATTAATATCAAAGGATGATATTTTATAACCTGCAAATGCCATGAGCACCGTCTTTTTTCAAATTTCAATATTTCGCTTGAATACCATCTTATTTCATCGGCGTCATTTTCAACCACTCTCCATTGTCTATTTTGTCTAAAGAGGTTACTGTAATCAATAATGGTCATTAATCATAGATTTCAGTGGTGTTTTGTTCCCATAAGTCAATGTATTTTAGCCACGTATATAAATCCAAGGAACATTGGTCAATTAATAAACATCATTTTTTTTCTAGAACACAATCTACGAATAAATATACCCATATTATTGTCTTACATACTAATGCAGCGAACGTTAATGTCAATGAAAAAAATAATAATGATCTATTACGTGCCTTAAGCATACTGTTGTCTTTTTTTCAAATACGTGTTGAAGCATGTACTCGTATTATTAAAGTAACCAAAAAATGATATATTCACGACATCTGTTAAGATATTGAAAAAGTAGGCGCTCATGTAATGATATGTGTACGGTATTGCTTTATACGGTTTCGCGATATTTGTCAATTTATATACGAGATAAGAACTTGCCATGAAACGTGTGAACTTGAACATTCTTCATTTTTACAATATCATGTGAACGGCCTTAAAGCCTCCTGACCAAAATGATGGATAGACAATGATAGAAATAAGTTTAGTGAATTGAATAAAACATCAGATATAATTAAACTGTCTTCTGTCTGGCAAGGACCCGTGTTATTTATTACTTAATGTCTTATTGGCATTATATCTTCTTTCTTTATGAAATCCTAAAGAAAAGATGCCGTAAGTTACTGGGAAAAAATGCTAAGTATGTGGCAAAAACTGACGAATATTACGGCATACGAATGCCGTTTAGCGTAAATTTGCTGAAATATTTAAAAAGTTCAAAATAAATATATAAAATAAATAAATAAATAAATCAGAATAAACCGACAATGTGTTCTTTGAGGAATAGAGGTTTTCTGTATTAAATCAACAATCAAGTTACACAATTTAACAAATAAAGGGATACTATTTTGAAAATTTTCTTACACACTTTCGAAGAACAAGGTATAGAGACATTTACATTGAATTCAAGTTTGTCCCTACGAACAAGGTATAGAGACATTTACATAGAATTCAAGTCTTTCCCTAAGAACAAGGTATAAAGACATTTACATTGAATTCAAGTCTGTCCCTAGTATAGAGACATTTGCATTGAATTCAAGTCTGTACCTAAGAACAAGGTATAGAGACATTTACATTGAATTCAAGTCTGTACCTAAGAACAAGGTATAGAGACATTTACATTGAATTCAAGTCTGTCCCTACGAACAAGGTATAGAGACATTTGCATTGAATATAAGTCTGTACCTAAGAACAAGGTATAGAGACATTTGCATTGAATTCAAGTCTGTACCTAAGAACAAGGTATAGAGACATTTACATTGAATTCAAGTCTGTACCTAAGAACAAGGTATAGAGACATTTACATTGAATTCAAGTCTGTCCCTACGAACAAGGTATAGAGACATTTGCATTGAATTCAAGTCTGTACCTAAGAACAGGGTATAGAGACATTTACATTGAATTCAAGTCTGTCCCTAAGAACAAGGTATAGAGACATTTACATTGAATTCAAGTCTGTCCCTAAGAACCTTAAAACAAACCAATAAACAAAAAATTAATAATACAAATTCTAAATATTGACAGTGAAAACACCACATGATTTAAGTCGATTGGCCATTTCAGTTTGTTTTACCCCTAGACCACTGCTCCCCCATACATTATACCTAAATAGATTTAAACAATCTAATTTTCTAGTTATTTAATTAAAAATAGTGGTTAAATAAAACTAGACTTTAAATTGAAATCTGAGGATGGAACTTTTGTTGTTCGGATAAGGTGTTTAAAGTTATTCAATATATATAGCTTGCTTGTGAAAAAGCTATGCTCACAGCTGTTTTTATAACAAGTAAGGTTTTAAAGATGCATCGGATTTCATATAGAAATAATGAATATGTTTATATATTCACAGCAGGAATCACGTGTCTTTTTGTGGTAACGCGTACAAACAATATGGCGGACTGAAACCTTCGATTCAACCCCTTTTTAGGTAATTTTATCTTATATCATTTAAAGTTATGTATAAGACCTGTCGCAGCCTACGAGGAATGGAATATTGCTAACGGCTATACCTTATTCTTTTATCTGTATGCTAACCGTTTGCTCAAACACTCAAAAATTCGACCTGCATTTTCAATTTTGACAATTATTTTTCGGGTAACTTCAACGCATAGAATGTATTTTTATGAAAATGGCGATATAAGGGCTAAATAATACAGAAAAGAGTCAATATATTACTTTATTAGAAAAGGTAATTTTTGTGTGTGTTGAATTTTAATGCCTACTTTCTTTTATGAAGTATAAATGGAAAATGATTTGGGTAACGCCCTTGGCACCCGTGCGCGTTACCCAACTCATTTTACATTTCTCTTACGGAAAAGAAAATGGCCAGTCAAAATTCAACATGCAGAAAGGTTATATTGTTGAATAAAGAAATGGTATAAGTCATTTTATATTTGGCTTTTTGAACCTTGTATCACCATTTTCATAACAAAATAGTTATAAAAAATTTGCGTGGACGTTACCTGAAACATAATCGTCAAAACTAAAAATACCGTTCGAATTTTTCAGTGTTTGAGAAAACTGTTAGCATAGATATAAAAAATAAGGTATAGCCAAATACTTATATTTCATAATATTCTTAATTCAAAAATACCGCGTCAGCATATTTTTTATTCTGAAATATCAGATACAATTTAATTCTGTAAATACAATACATTCAGAGCATTTCATATTTTTCTTTCAGTTATTGTTGTTTTTGATTTATATAAAAGTGATGAAGAAACAGTAATTAGATGCTTCCAAAGTGTTATTGCACTGTTTCAAATCATCCCCATTCCAGGGCGTTTGCTTTAGATCCTAAACAATGCTAGGCCGTAATCTTATAAGTGATAGCAAACTTGTTGTTACGATACTTAGTTACACTGCATAATTTTGGCTTCATAACAACCACAGTTTCATTGCAAATAAATCATTGTAAACAAATTGAAAACTTTTTTTTTCTTTTTGTCTTAGACCAAACAATTGCAAACTACCCACTATGTATTCACATGGCCGATCGATGAGATAATAACCCCATCGTTTCCTTTTAATGGTTACTGCATGATAAAGTATCATTTTGAATACTTTTACTATTTTCACAGTATTCAACATACTCTTAGTGCTAGCATGTCTTTGGCATAATTATGTATAGAATTTCCGCAATATCGTATGATTAAACGCAACATGAATATTTTCTTCAAAAGAAAATTAAGATGTTTTGACAAATCCCAGACCAGCTACAATGCAGCCTATTAATCTCATTTTTTTAAATTGATGAAATTAATCATCTACTGCAAAAACTAAGGATTATGGGACTTAAAGAGAAAATTAAGTTGTTTTTTTTAATTCTGTAATAGAATGCCGTGTCAATGCCTAAAACGCAATCTTCATTAATAATATGATTACCTTTCATTTTTAGACACTACAAAGAAATGTCTTAAGCAACAATTTTCACAATGGAACATTGAATGTAGTTTTTAGTTTCGGTTTTATTTTACATTACTACGACATTATATAAAAATGAAAAGACATGTCAGCTCAAATCACACGTATATTGTATAATTGTTATTAGGAGAGGAATATGTAAAAATTATATAGAGTTATTCATTTTGTAAACTTTATCATACATGTAATGCATTTTCACCTGAGGATTACTTTTCCATGTTCCTGGGTGGTGTTTGTAACGAATATTGATTCAATTAAAACACATTACGTTTTTTTTTCTTTTTGGAACATAAATTTTTGAATAACTGTATCAACCTTATTTTTAATATAATTTAACATACATTAAAGATATTAACAAACATTGATTGTGAAGTATCAAATATCAAAACACTGTCTCTCCTTTGTCACTCAATACATATTCTTTTTTTCTTAAAGATATTTATTGATTTTTACTCACTTCATTAACATATACAGATACCGTTTTTATCGGTTTGATATTTTCTTGTTCATTATTTCTGATATTACTTGAAATAGTACCAGATGAATACATGTTTCATCTTAGCCCAATTAGTTATATTCTCTGCCTATTATTTTGTATATTGTTTTGATATTGAAGTTGTAGAAGTATGTCTGTGACCGATATTTTGTGGTAAATCAGTTTTGAAAATATTTTCGATATTGTAAAACAATATCTGTACGGCAACTAAATACGTTTCATTTCAAAGACAACGCTTTGAAGCTCCTGCCTTAAATATGTATATAGAACATCAAATTTACCATGATCATGTGTTTCTTATTTTCGGCATAAACTGTATAAGACGGTTTTTGACCTATTTCTTGAATCAAATAATCATATATTGATTAACAACCGGGAACCGAAGAAGAACACCAGTTTTATTGCCTGCATAAACTAATTTCATATTCCATTATAAAATGGGAGTTTCAAGGTCTATTTAATTCTGCATGATTGTCAATTGGCAGATAACAATATAATTTACCCAAGGCATTTAAACATAAAAAACAACAACATTCATTTGGTCATTTGAGAAATTCAAACAAACAGCACTAAATTGAAAAAGTAAACAGTTGGGGTCTTAAAAACGTCGTATTTACCTTGATAGTGGATTCGTTCCTCTAACTCGCAAAACCAGTAATTAGCTAATATAACCTATTTAAATTAACATCTCCCCAGGTGGAGTTTGTTAAATGATCGATTGCTAAACGAAGGGCCCCGAGATCGATTCCAACAAACGGAACGTTTTTATGTTTCCTTTAAATTACATGTTTGTCCCTTTTTTGTCTTTTTTTTCAATGGCGAGTTTATTACATGGCTAAATTAAGCGAAAAGTACGTTTACTGGCATAATTTAATGTCACAGACCATTTAAAACGTGCCAGCGTTATTATAATGTATTGTATAGCACTTTCACTCTATTTGACTTTCGTATCTTTGTCCTTATTTTCTTTCTTACGCCGAATATCTATTTTATAGATATTTCTTTTTATATGGATTATTGGTCTGTAGGTTGTGCATTCGAACACGCAGGGGATAAGAATATTTTATTACAAAGCCAGGTGCTAAATATTGTTTTCCTCTAAGAAGCACCTTAATGATAAGTATAAGCGGAAAAGTAAACTCAGTATTACTGATTAATTTAATTATCTCAAGATTAATAATGGCCATCATCAATCACCGCCTACTGTCTGCCGAGAGCACCAAGAGAGAATGAATGTCTATTGGTTTGTAAAGTATACAGATAAAAATTATTTGTCCAGTTCATTATACTTGAATACAAAAGTCAGTATGATAGATACTACACAATCACGCTTAAGTCACTGTTCTTCATTGCTAATTTGGCTTGAACGTATTTTCAACTTCAATATTTTATTGACATGAAATATCAAATACTCATAGCCATATTAAAAAGATAAAGAAACATACAAGCCGAAACAAAATCATAATTAATTTTCAGAAGGGAGGGGATTTGAAATCATGATGATGCAAAGACAAATTATTCTTTTCAGTGAAATTTATATATGGGAATGGGTGTCGGAGAGAAAGAGAGAGAGAGAGAGAGAGTAACTCTAAAATAATAAGATCTTAATCTTTTTTTCAATTAACAAGATTTTTAGTACTGTTTTCTTTGATAAAACATATTTAATTTTTGCATCAACGATAATATATGTTACAATAAAAAGTTACAGTAAAGTGCAAGAGTAGGCGCTCTACAAAAAAAAAAAAAAAAAAAATAAATGTGGTGTTTATGATATTAGGCTTTAATAATTTGCTTCCTTTGATTAAAAATGAAGAAAGATAAAAGATTTTTATTCATTAAACATAATTATTTAATAAAAATTGATTTAGGTGTAGATATATTTGAAGTTAGTTTATGATTCTAGTTTTCTCTGCACTATATATAATTTTTCATGGTTAATCAGTGTTTTATTTTAATTAAAAGACATAAGTTTAATGAAATTGTGTATATTTGGCTCTAATAGAAATAAATACTTAGTTATTTACGTCTTATTTACGTCTGAGGTGAAACCATTTTGGACAAATAGTAAAGAATGATATTCATTTTCTATTACATTCATGTTACAATTTTTACACTTCCTTTGACTTCCTGGTACTTTTTGTAATTATGTTTTTAAATATGTAGAACTTTTGTCCGATTGTAACAATACTATTTCGATGCCCTTTCTATCAGCATCAGGTTTTTCCCCCGATATCGACTCTTCCGTTTCGGACAATATGGGCTATATGCGAATTAGAAAGGGTACTGCCTATTTCGTTGCTGCTTCGGAAATAGTATCGGGTGAAGTTTAAGTCATATGAATTGATTTACCTAGTACATGAATAAGGACATGGCTTATTTTCTAGACTTGTGTCTCGGGCTAACTTCATAGATCTGGTATTTCAATGATCATGTAGCTAGGCATCAAGCTTGTTAAAGGAAACTTGAAATATGCTTCTGGCCATTATGTTTTGTATTGGATCAAACGGTGTTCAATCATTGCTTGAAACTAGTGACTGTGAAGCCATTACCTTGAGTAAGCCTGCAGCTTTTTTTGCCAATCTTTTATTTCCGCTTGGTAGAAAAGGGCAATGGGACGAACGATAACCAGGGCCTTTATGCTCTCTCTGTCTCTAAGTTCATATATAGTAGCTACAGATTATCGTTCGTTTCGTCCCTAATCCCCCTACCTTGTAGTACTTGTTGCGAGTATGATAGAAACAACATGAGCATGTGAATTCGTATGTCGACATGTATTTTTATGTTGTTTAAGATTATTCGCTTGGATTTATATTTAGACTTCTGTAAATTGCACTGTCGATGAAAAAGCGTCGTTGTGGCTGACTATTTAATATGTTGTCTTGTTCTTTTAGCGGCCTTTGCGCTTCCTTGTACATATGGATTCAAGCAATGACTAAATGTACTAGTGTAATTATGCATTACCTTAAAAAAAGTATGTAGTAAGGCGTTCTTGATCAGATATTGTTAAATTCCTTTTCTGTTTTTATGCTTTAAAAAATCTCGCATATGTAATTCTTTGGGAAACTGTCCGGCTGAAGTACATGCCTATTTAGTGTTTGAGTTTATGCAGGTCATGTATATAAAATTGGGCTGTAATTATACTTAAATTGAAGACATGCAATAAAATAATTTCAATATGGATTTGACACATTTTATTCTGATGATAATATACAGTATCACTGCTTTACCAAAGTACTGGTGTAAAGTGTTAAGAAGACGATTTGCAAGCTTTTATGTAGGGCTCTTGTCCGTAATATACGTTAGTTTAGGTACATCACCGATTAACAAACTCTAGATAAAAACTATAGCCTTCGTTTCGTGTAATTTAATATTGCAGCTCTATATAAAACATCGATTTGTCCAGCTCTTGATTACTTACTAGTACACATGATTACATCGTGCTGCTCAGTTTAGCATCGAATACATGATTTCCAAATTCACAGGAAATCATGCTAGGTTTTCTTTGGGTAATTTATTACACATTTAGATGCCTTCAAAACCTGGTGTATGGTTTAATTCAGCTATATGGCTTCTCGATATTATTATTCAGCTGGTTTTGTTAGAATGTTTTGCCACGAGATATTTGTTTCAGTTCTGCACTCCACCTATAAAGTGTCAAGTGTATAGTATAGTGGCACGATCTCTACCAATATCAGGAGTGTTTTATGTTCGTTCTGATTATTTTACGTTAAAATTTTCAAAGAAACAAATTATATAAATAAGTCCCTGGATAGCTTGTATGCATTGTAATTGAAATTGAAATAATATACAATTTGCCCACACTGGCAAGGAAGAGGGTAATCAGGCAGAAGTTCTCAATTTGTGAACAATTTAACATAATGTAGAGAGAAGAGAGCTCATAATTCTACGGACTAATTGGCCTGGATGAGAGAATACATATATCACAAAATATATATTCCAATAATCTCCTATTACAAAGTGTGTGTTTTTTAAGTAGCTAGGCAGTCTTTGTAATTTATCAAGATAGAATAAGAAATTAGTGTGAAAAAGAAATGGACTATGTTATTCTCAATAGATAAATTTTAGTTGGTATTACGGATTGCCGATGTGTTGTTTCCGTAGTTAAGATACTAAAAGATCAATGCGTAGACAGGGCATCAGTAAGGTATTTTCTTCCTGCAGCTGAGGTTTAATTCTATGTATCCCAAATACAAGAACTAGTATGTATAAAAAAGTCATAGTTGAATACATTATATATCTTACACAAGCAGACATAGTCTTCAAATGACTGAAATCCAATCTCGCAAGCCAGAACTTTTTGATACGCGGACCTTAACATCTTTTGCTCGTAAGAGGAAAATGTTAAATGAGATGTAAATGGAAGGTAATGATGGAATTAAAATGATGTCATATCTATTTTAATAATGGTTCCATTATGTTTGGAAAGTATTTCTGTATATCCAGTGGAGAACAGAACTATTTTTCAGTCCTATATTTGTCAGTAGTTATCATGGTTTGTATATACGGAGACGTTTGACTTTCGCTATTTTTGAATATGCAGGTTTTTCTTCTTACAGAGGCTATCAAATAGTAATTTAATATGCCTTCTTTACGTGTAAAATGTTTGTTTTGTTAATATGAATAAATAACCAAACAAACCATATCCGTTTTTTTATTCCAACACATTAAATGCCTCAACTTAGATATATACTCGGTAGACATGCTTACATGAGCATGTACTCTCAATCTCAAATACACCGCTTTGTTGCACCCAATGCTCGATCCTGGTTACGTATCATTTACCCGGCATAAATGATATCAGAACTAATGAACAAAACAGATCAAACTTCTAAATTCAGCCAGAGGAAATTTGCGCATGATAATGATACAAAGTGAATAAGAAAGGTGACGTTCTGTATCCACCAGACCTGATAGGTTGGCTTCTCTTCTGATATCTGAATCTGTCCAACTATAATCATATGAAACACAGTCTCTGAGTAGACTATATGGATCTGAGGAAAAGAGAAAAAAATATCCCGAGAACATATACGTAGAGTTTTACATGAGCACTGTATAATGCATAACGTATATAATCAAAATGAGTCTTTCATACACCCGAGACCTTATGCCTCGTAGTACCCATCGAAAACAAAAACAACAAACAAAAACAATTATTCATATGCCATTTTAGGAAATTAAATCAGGTTCTGCAACATTACGATCCACTAAAAATGAAACATTGAGAATGGAATCAATTCAGCTAATTGGTTTCGTAAAATACCCCTTCTTTAATCGCACAAAGAATCGTCGTTGCTCATGAAATACTGGTTCAATTGCGGACCAGTTCGTTTTAGAGACTCTGTTGAAAAAAACAAAAGAGAAAATTGGAAGATTTTTTTCCAGCAATAAGATTATTAAAGTGACACAAACCATTATCTCTGAGAGTTAATATTCTTCTTTCTGCATGTTTGACCTTTTTCAAATATTTCGGGACTTTTTATGACAACGGTAAATTATTATTTACAGTAACGTATACTAGTAACCTTTTATTTATTACCAGCAGGCCGTGAAGAAGCGTGTCCTTTATCGAAATAGTGGCAGACTTTTAGACTCCCCTAAAGTGACTGTTATTGCGGATAGGTGGATGATAATTCAATGAAGCAAAACTCAAAATGATAAAATACATTAAACACTGGAATTGGTGAATCTTAAAACGTATTTTGTAATTTGTGTTTATTTTTATTATGAATAAAAAGAAAGAAACATTCTTAGACAATGGTTAACTTCTTGATAAAAACGTACTTAATGGACATTATCCGATGTTCTACTTTAAACCATCTCGTGATATGTTCCAAAACAGTTTATGAAATGTCCATTTTAATCAATTTTAAGAGAGAAAGTATCGATGATCATCACATTTTACGAGCCCCATCCGTTTTCCAGACTTGGTTGAAGACTTCCTCACATAAAGATGTGCAATGGATCGTCATTATTAACCGCATAGTCTGGTTATATTCTCGCATAAAACATTGGAACGAAACTAACTGCCCATGTTCCGTCAATACGAAATTTGGACAATAGGTAATACAATTTCAATTAATTATTATATGTCTTGGCGCCTCAAGAGCACAATGTTTATTTTGTTATTTCAGAAACGTGTTGAATCATTTACACGGACAATTAAGGTGACAACTATTGATGTACGGAACGTGTTTTAATTTTTAACAAATGTTTGCTATGTTATAGACCATTTCAGTCCGAAATAAGACTTAAACCTAGGTAAATCAACGAGCACATCCCGAACACCTTATCAACATGCTGGTGTTTAATTCCACCCATTGTTCAATGAGAAATAAACATACATTTGATATTAATCCTCAGTCACTGATTAGTCAGTTTAAATCAGCAAATTACAGCGGATATTGCTGATCCTCTTGTGAAATGATATATCGGTTACTAACCATGACACAATCTGGTATGCTCTCGTTCCATTGTGCTTTGCGAAAATAGTTGATTTGTCTGAATTTGCAACAAGTAATAATAAACTTAACGTTCTTCAATGCTTGTCACGCCATTTATCTTTAATTTAAGTCCCCGTGTAACGAAAAAGATACCAACATGCTAGAACGATTCGTAGATCCGATGTATTGAATAACATATTAGTAAAAATTAAACCGTGTGAGTCGGAATAAGGGCCTTTTTATTCCATGCTTTAGTTCACCATAGACGATATTTTTTCCCTTTGCTGCAAATACACTATTCATACCTTTTTAAATACTGAGTCAGATGACGTCACAGCGTATAAATGCCTCATATTTATTAATTCATTATTTTCTTTATGTGTACAAAAACTGACAAGAAATAATATGTTGAAAGGAATGGTCACTTGCATAGCATTAATGCTCCTATGACAAAGGAAAGGCCTAAGACCATCAGACCAAACAAAAAAGGAACATTCATACAAGGTTCTGGAAAAACAAAGTCCTATTAGAAATCCAACATATATAGGAGAGGAAAGAAGAGAGAGAAGATAAAAGAAGGTCAGTCGTCAAAAGGTCCAACTGGGGTGCTACAACCAGTTTTAAATTGGTCCAAACCCACATGTTGACAGTTCAAACGATATGGCGAATATCGATGAGATTGACCAAGTAAGATAAAGCGACATATCGTGGAGGTCTAGTGGTTGTATTTTGGAAGCAAATGCGTAGCACCAAATATATAAATAAGGAATGTTTCCTTTTCAAGAGCAGTCACATATCCAGAAATGCACTTATTGAACAATGCGACATAAAAAGTGAAGAAATAGACATATTCACAGTTTAAGAATTACTTACAAAATGTCCCATAACTTAAAATTGCAAATTTGCCTCTTGTTATGTAAGAGAAATTCTTTGAGCAACCGAAGAAGTCACATCAGTACTGATTGGAATCACCACTGCATTCGACATTCTGATACGCACCTGCATGAATAATGCATAAATGATTTTTATGTGTTTGATGTTTTTGACGCTTTTTACATTTATTTTAATGATAGCATGGCTTCAAAATAATTTAATGAATAAAGTATAACCAGACTTTCCGTTATGCCGTATGGTTAAAGACAGCTTTAAATGATTTCTTTACTGTGGGAAATTGAGTTATAAAGACCTGTACCAGACCAACTACTTTGCAGTCTGATGATTTCAAAACCTTAAATTAAAGTAATAAATCATCTATTCAAAAAACTAGGGGTTAGTCAAATTGAAGAGGAAATAATGGTTTTAATTCTGTTATAGAACGTTGTGTCGATTCCTAAAAGGCAATCTTTCAAATCATTTTGATGTGAATATATTCAGGAGATATGTTTAAAGCAATATAATTCACACTGGGAAATTGAATACAGTTTTTAGTTTGGGCCTTATTTTGAATATGGTATTAATTAAAAAAAACAAAACAACAACAACAGTACTACCTGAGTATGAGTAATTAAAAAGCATATTGTTTCAATTCACACAAACATTTATATTACTATTTTTATGATACTATAGATACTTATCCTACGTCCTATGTCTCAGTAATCTTAGAATGATCTAAAAAAAAGATATCTATTATATAACTTCTTTTAAATAATGTTCCCCTTCTATATATATATATATATATATACACGGCACGTTATAATGGCATTTCGTCTGAAACAAACCTGCAACAGGTAAAATAATAGACTTGATACAGAAATGACTGTTTGAACTTTGCAAGATGGCGCATTGCATATATCAATTAAGTTTATACACCGGAATTTGATTATTATGTTATCATTTTTTTTTAAAATTTAAAGAAAAGCGTAAATTCAGGTCAAAGACTACAACATTTTCTCCATGAAACTAGGAAAAGTGTACAGTTAATTTCATGAAGATAGCACATTGTCCTTTGAAAATTGCATATATCACATGGTCTTGGTATGCCATTTTATTCTTAGATAAAGCAATTAATAATTAAATATAAAGCTAGGTCTTAACATATCGATCTGAACTCTTGGAAAACAAGTAATCTGTTACGAGGTTTGATAGTTTCGACATGATAATATTACGGCTAATAGCAGTACAGTCTAATTCAGGACATAATCATTCACCGGTTCTCTCGGTTTGTATCGTAATATTTTAGTCCAGTTCACTAAATTTGATAAAAAAGTCAATATAATGGTAATCTACAAGATTTCGCCTACAATCAGTCTTTTTCATTACTTTATTGGCTTGACCGTATCTAGTTTTCATTGATTTACGCTGAACGTATGTCAATTATGACATTTCTCATATCGACTATTCAGTTTCGGACAATGGAAGCTAAATACAAAAAAGACTGACTATTCAGTTGCTGCTTCGTTTCAGCGTTTCGAGAGTAAAATATTGGCTATTCGATGCCGTCATTGTGGAAAAGCTAATTTACCATATGTTTAAAGAAGTTTATTTCCTTGGTTCGAGTCTGAGATTATTTTATAGATATATAACATGCTGATAATTCTACCAATTTGGCAACGTTTGTTAATAAAACTTCAGATTTGCCCATGTTCAGTTTGCTTTATTTTTCAATTTTAGCTTGAAACTTGTGATCAAACCGGTTTATATTTTAAGCACTGTCGACAGACGCAATGTAAGTAGCCTGTTCACTTTAAATGGTAGTTATGATAAAACAGCGAGTAAAGTTTTTTTTATGATAGCATTTGACATGTACATGGCGAATCATGTGTCGACACAGCTCTAAATCATCAAAAAATCGCTCATTCGTTGATGTTGCCATCATGAGTCTTACCTGTATCACAAAGTGATTGATATGTTGCAAGAGATTATTTGCTTCGGTTTTATATTTTGGATCACTGAAAATGGCTCTAAGAATGAAAAAAAAAATCAAGTTAAAAAGAGTGACTTTTGAAAATATTAAATTGCCATTTGTATATACATAATATATACTGGTAATCCCAACTTACCTTAAAAAGTATTTTCAAAAGTAGGACTTATTATAAAGGGCAGTTATAAAAAAGTATTTGTGGTTTACTTTTGCATATGCAGTCTTTACCCTTTAGCAGCCATAGCGCTACCTTTGCATGCGTAAAGAAAACCTAGGCTACGACTGTGTGTGTGCGTACTTCTCAGCATTTGCTAAGCACCACATTTTACGTATCAATGTGAAATTGCATGCGCCAAAATTGTTACAAAATTAAAATGGCCATAACCTCTGCAATTCCACAACCATTATTTACATACCCAAACCTTAGATTTAATACAAAAATCGCAAACACAAAAATTCAGTTTCGAGATTTAAAAAAAACAACAACATTCTTAACAGAACAAGAAAATAACATATTGATATATACATTCAGTACTGTCTTTTAGCATTTCCAATTTAAAATGACATTGTGAATTGTGACTTACAATTTGTGAATTTGAATTAGACCCTCTTGGTCTTCTAATTAATATGTGACATGGTCCACTTTAGTACAGGCTATTTTTAATTCCCTAAACCTGTGGTCTAAAATAGGAAAGTTGTAAGTTCAAGTAGATCACTGGGTCAGGGTCAAAGTCAATCAATGTCAATATTCAATGCCACGCGAACACAGTACATATTGTCCAAATTTGAAAGCCATAGCTTAACATTTCAAAAAGTAGGTCACTGAGATAAAATCAGTGTCACCCAATGTAAATAATCAATTCAACATACACTGTACCTGTTGTCCAAACTTGAAGGCATAGCTGCTCCCTCATATTAGTCTATGAAAAACAAACGAACATCGGGCGTGACCAGATATCGCCATTTCTACAACTTAATAAGGCCCATTACCATTTATCTAAGCTTCAGGCCCTGTGGTTTCTGACAAGAAGTTTTTAAAAAGTAGAGTGTCAAAACGGTTAATCTGTGTGAATCATGGGCCTAAACTGTGAAATTTTAAGTCTTATTTCAGCCATAATCTAACTCCTGTGAAATATTGTTGAGATGAACATTTTATTTAAGCTTAATGAATTTGCTACATAATTGTAGTGTGTAAACTAAGTAAAATCTGGTATTTTTGTATGATTTGTCATAACTCCTGAAAAATGGCCGATATCAGCCATAAATGATCTTGTCCGAGAGATGTGTCGTAGAGGTTGCTTAAAAAATGAAGATGCTAAAATGTAAACAAAGTAAAATCCGATACTTTTTATAATTAAAGAGTCATAATACATGACCATATAAGCTGATATCAGCATTATGGATCTTGGTCGAGCGAAAATAGGCATCAAAGTTATATGCATTACAGCTTATACAATGAAGATGCTAAAGTTAAAAAGCTATTTTTGGACGACAGGCGATCATCAATCTTAACAGATCACTTTACCACATGGGCTGGTGTTGGTCAAGGTATTTGTTCAGGTTAAATTTCTAAAGCAATCAAATTTAATTAACCCTAAATATTATTTACTTTGATTTTGAACACATTTCAAAAGTGTAAGGAACAATTCAGTTACTTCTGGGACAGTTATACCCCCTTTTTCGACTTATAATTTTCTGTGTTGGTTATGTTTTTCATTTTTATGTATATTTTGAAATATTTTATCACTTTCAAAAAACTTAAAGAAGTATGTCATAATTCATTTATGTACAATAACGCTCCTTTTTAACATATATACTCTTTTTTGGTCCATTTAAAAAATGTCAGAAACTCAAAATAAATAAATAAATAAATAAATAAAAAGTTTGTTTTCCATGTAAGCACTACAGTATTGAAACATGTTATATATGCTAACACTACAAATAGTAATAGCACACATATTATCCAGCACAGATAAAAGTAGAGCGCACTGTCTTAGGACAGTTATTGCTTTTAAATACCGTGACAATTATGCAGGTTCAGATGTTATAACTAAGTTATGATTTACTATTCACAACATTCCTACTTTTATGAGTTTTTTTTTCCATTTATCAAGGAGCTTTCTTTGGGTAATTGATTAAGAACTTCGATGCCTTCATGTTTTTAATAATCGAATTAAAAGAAGTCTTGTCGATATAAAGCTAGTATTGTTAAAACATTTTGCCAAGAGATATTAGTTTCAGTTTTCCTCTTCACCTATATAGTGTGTTTACTTAAATACTGTTGCCGTGACCTCCAATATCAGAAGTGTGTTATGTTCTTTCAAATCAACATTGTCGTTAAATATTTTCCATGTTTCTTCTAATTCTTATACTTTCAAAATAAATAAATAAATAAATAAATAAATAAATAAATAAATAATTAATAAATTTTCCCCTGAAAAGCTTTCATCCATAATAATTGAATTGAAAATTTGAAATATTTAGCCTTTACCTCTAAAGAAAAGTGCCATTAGATTTTTCTTAGTAATACTTGTCGTTTTCATTTGTGAACAATATAACATAGAAACAAGAGAAGTAATTATTCTACAGAATGATTAGTTTGGCTGAGTGCATAAGTGAATTATGAATATGGGGCTCCTGTCATCTTCTACATTGTATCATGAAACTAACCAGCGCTGCATTATCATACGCTACCTTCTCTGATAAGCACCTAGTTGTTTTATTTTCACCTGTGCAAAATTTCGACTACCTCACCTTACTGTAAAATGTAATATGTATTGGCTATAAATATGTATGTACAATTTTATTCTAAATAAAGTATATGTTATGAAATAATTTGTTTCAGTTACAAATCGGGAATTTATCATTTATGTTCGAAGTAATACGAATAATAGAAATATTTACAATTCTGTTTATGAAATTGTAGAACATTTCTCAAAAATGTTTGAGAATTGTGAAGATTGTTATACGCAATATGTTGTAAATGCCTTGTGGGCATATCAATTATATTACGATGATTAGGAATGGCTAATAAATACTTACCAGCATGCCGTGAACGAGTTTGAATATGCCATGAATCCGAATTGTTACATGTTGTTATTAAAATAGGAGCGAGTGGTTGATGTTTAGCGACCATATCCCGATCAGTATAACTATTGGCGAGTGGTTGATGTTTAGCGACCGTATTCCGATCAGTATAACTTCTGGCGAGTGGTCGATGTTTAGCGACCGTATTCCGATCAGTATAACTATTGGCGAGTGGTTGATGTTTAGCGACCATATCCCGATCAGTATATCTATTGGCGAGTGGTTGATGTTTAGCGACCATATCCCGATCAGTATAACTGCTGGCGAGTGGTTGATGTTTAGCGACCGTATTCCGATCAGTATATCTATTGGCGAGTGGTTGATGTTTAGCGACCATATCCCGATCAGTATATCTATTGGCGAGTGGTCGATGTTTAGCGACCATATCCCGATCAGTATATCTATTGGCGAGTGGTCGATGTTTAGCGACCATATCCCGATCAGTATATCTATTGGCGAGTGGTTGATGTTTAGCGACCGTATTCCGATCAGTATATCTATTGGCTAGTGGTCGATGTTTAGCGACCATATCCCGATCAGTATATCTATTGGCGAGTGGTTGATGTTTAGCGACCGTATTCCGATCAGTATATCTATTGGCGAGTGGTCGATGTTTAGCGACCATATCCCGATCAGTATATCTATTGGCGAGTGGTCGATGTTTAGCGACCGTATTCCGATCAGTATATCTATTGGCGAGTGGTCGATGTTTAGCGACCATATCCCGATCAGTATATCTATTGGCGAGTGGTCGATGTTTAGCGACCGTATTCCGATCAGTATATCTATTGGCGAGTGGTTGATGTTTAGCGACCATATCCCGATCAGTATATCTATTGGCGAGTGGTCGATGTTTAGCGACCATATCCCGATCAGTATAACTATTGGCGAGTGGTTGATGTTTAGCGACCATATCCCGATCAGTATAACTTCTGGCGAGTGGTCGATGTTTAGCGACCATATCCCGATCAGTATATCTATTGGCGAGTGGTTGATGTTTAGCGACCATATCCCGATCAGTATAACTACTGGCGAGTGGTCAGTATATCTATTGGCGAGTGGTCGATGTTTAGCGACCATATCCCGATCAGTATATCTATTGGCGAGTGGTCGATGTTTAGCGACCGTATTCCGATCAGTATATCTATTGGCGAGTGGTCGATGTTTAGCGACCATATCCCGATCAGTATATCTATTGGCGAGTGGTTGATGTTTAGCGACCGTATTCCGATCAGTATATCTATTGGCGAGTGGTCGATGTTTAGCGACCATATCCCGATCAGTATATCTATTGGCGAGTGGTTGATGTTTAGCGACCATATCCCGATCAGTATAACTGCTGGCAAGTGGTTGATGTTTAGCGACCGTATTCCGATCAGTATATCTATTGGCGAGTGGTCGATGTTTAGCGACCATATCCCGATCAGTATATCTATTGGCGAGTGGTCGATGTTTAGCGACCGTATTCCGATCAGTATATCTATTGGCGAGTGGTCGATGTTTAGCGACCATATCCCGATCAGTATATCTATTGGCGAGTGGTCGATGTTTAGCGACCATATCCCGATCAGTATATCTATTGGCGAGTGGTTGATGTTTAGCGACCATATCCCGATCAGTATATCTATTGGCGAGTGGTCGATGTTTAGCGACCATATCCCGATCAGTATAACTATTGGCGAGTGGTTGATGTTTAGCGACCATATCCCGATCAGTATAACTACTGGCGAGTGGTCGATGTTTAGCGACCATATCCCGATCAGTATAACTACTGGCGAGTGGTCGATGTTTAGCGACCATATCCCGATCAGTCTAACTACTGGCGAGTGAAGGTTTTAAGGAATTGTGATGTTTAGCGACCATTAGCATTTTAAAATAATTTACAAAAAAGAAATTATCAAAACAATTTGATTTTTATACATGTATATAATTAAAGTTTGTTCTTATTGTCCAATGAAATGCTTGCATTAGTTAAAATTAAAAAAAATGGATAAAATAACTCATGAATTCTAGATATAGAGAAAATATGAGTGTGTATGCTGCCTGTGTGATCTTCGAATGTCATGGGCTGGGCTTGGTACGGCGGCAAAAGATGATAACGTTATGTTCTGATGTAGTATATCTTAAAGGTTATGAATTATAGTATAAAGGATGATTAATGCATAGAAGTATAATTAGTTCTACGCGTTATGTTGTATACTGCAGAACATTTGTCTAAGTATTGCATAACGCAAAGGTGAGCGAGCCACTGAGGTATAGTAGTCACGTGCTGGTAAATGACGAGTCTGGTTGAAGACTGAAGCGGGATCAGTGGTCAGTTCCACGCGACACATCATTGTGTTATTTTTTCTGTTGTATGTAGGTGTGATTCATTTAATACGAAAATCAGTCGGCATTATGTGGTTTTAAATGGAATAAGGCTTACGTGTTTTCAAGTACAGTTTTTTTTAGAGTTTTACATTCTTATTTGGGGAATGTTTATCTCTTCTTTTTTTTATCTGGCTTGATAATGCATAATTAGACATGCATTTACAATAAATGCACGATAAGCATTTTATTAGTCTTAGTATGTTTGTAACAATTGACACTGAAGAATGTTATCTTTTATTACATGTTTGTCATGTAATTGCATTATACTTGCTCAGACAAATATAAAACACGTCTGCCAACTGCAAAGGTTGTTTGTGTTGTTTTTTGAGTAGTAAAGATAAGACATGCAGTTGACG
>CM037778.1:29665798-29715798 GCA_021229015.1 Solen grandis
GTGGTCTGGAAATGAGGACTTTATATTAAATTTGGTAAGGTTTAACTGTGGTTTTCTGCAGATCAGGCTTTATGTGGTACCTATTGAGTGCGTCAAAATGAGTCTATATGACGGAAAGGGTTAAAATGTTGAGCGGGTATGATTTGTACAACAATCTCTATAAACATTTCTGTTATAATAATTCAAGCTCTATTGAGTGTACTTCTGGGTAAAAGAATTTGTTGCGGTTTGGAGATGTACTACTGTTACATGATAATACACAAAACATTTGGAATTAATTTTCTAGAGCCCATCATTATCAAATTTTGGCGTGTTATTATGATATGAAAGTAAATTAAACGTGGTTTAAACTAAAAAGAAATAAATTGGCCTTGTTATCGAGATCCCAACTTTTTGACAAATCAGTCCCTTTTACAATATAATGATCGATAATATTCTGAAATAGGATTATACAAATTCCATTTGTAGACTCAGGAAAATGTGTGGCACCGGACGTTTTGGCACATTACGTTTCCTCTTTAGTCTAAAAACTGGTCTAAAGTTTTTCTAAACCTAACTTAAGTTTATTTGGATATGTCTTAAGCAAATACCGATTTCACTGCAAAAACTGCAAACCAAGTTTTCACATTCAGGTCGATATTTTGTATATTTAAGCCGGTTAAACAGTAGAGACGGTTCAGAAATAAAAGAACTACTAAAGACACATGTATACCGTGACACCTTGATGTTTTTATCAAAATTGTTGCAGTCTTTCAGCTACAAGTGAAACCACCTCTATGTGAAATGTCCCCCTGACTCGTCAATTTAACTGAAGTGTCTAACACCCATGTAGTCAGCGGTCAAAAGATTTGTCCTGGACTGGTAGGGATTGAGCGAAGAAAAATGCAATAGCTCTTAGAATTGAAAAAGATGTGCCGTCATTACTTGGCGATGGTATTTTATACATGCATTTGTGCGAAAAATGTTTCCAATGCCCTTCGAAGATTTCTCAATGTATTTCACTTTTTGTAAAATAAGACAACTATACAACCAACACGTTAAAGTAAAAAAAAAGAAGATCGATAACTCTCTAGCTTTTTCGGCGTAGCTGTATAACTTGATTTCGACCTACTTCTTCAACCAAATAAATATTGTATAATTTATTTTTAGATTCCAATTTCAAATGGGGTTTAAGGTGTATATATCTTTTTACTTGATACACAGGTTTCTTTTTCAGTTTAAACATGTAAGTTATCACAGTAATGAAAATTTAACATAGGAATGCTGCTTTGGTAATATGATGTAAATCAACTATATAAGAAGCAGTGTGTATGTCTATTTTTAGACCATGATTTCTCCCAATTTGTGAAAGTGAACTCCGCCTTCAGAGGAGGTCACTACTTCGGAGAAATTGTGCAGTTTATTGTGCGGATCATGATACAATAATTGGATATTGTTCGGTTTCGCTTGGTTACATATGAATTGTCTTTACTTTTAAAAAAAATCAGAAATTGTAATATTTAATGGAAGTTTGTAGATTAGCTTTTTTTAGTTCGTATATTAAATCTGTCTTCACAATACCCCCCATAATCTTGGTATTTATGAACATTTTTGCTAACGTTTCCAACTTTATAATAGTTTTAATCTGTTTTACATGTAACAATTGACAATTATTTAGCTACGCCGATATTTTTTTAATGACATTTCTTGTTTACACTAAATTATCAAAAGTATGATCATTTCTTATCATTTTCCTCTATTGCACAGAGATCATATATACACTGATATGTCGCACGTGCAAACGAAGATAACGTTCACGTATAATGTAATAGTGAAAATTAAGAAATATTCCAGTGCTCATCTCAATTTCTCGAGTATTTTTCAGTATCTTGTTGAAACAGTATTCTTATCTATGCATTTCTTAGCAAGCCTAAATGAAGTACTATCTGACTTTTCTTTAACCTTATTTTCATTGATTATGGAACAGAATTTAGGTAAAGTCACACGTTGTAACGCCTCGATTAACAGTTATCATGATTTGTGTTAAAACACGGTATATAGCAATAGCAGCGGTTGCTTTATCGAATGCCTCGGTTCTTCTCTGCTGTAAACATAATACACAATGGACGAAAGGTCGAAAACACTTTACACGGAACATATGAGTGAACATCTTTGCTATGTATATGTGTGTCCACTTTTTAGTTATCGGCGACTGCTTCAGAAACTCGGACACATTACATGAACCAAAGCCCCGGTCCTTTCTACAGGTTTAATTTAAACTTATTTAATTTACGTCGATTGGGAAACAAGTTCTTACAACTTATACTAATCCCTTTCGACGGTTCCTGGGTTGGACCAGTACTTTGCGCCTAGGAAGGTCATAAATAACTCTTGCCTCCAAAGGGGTTCGAACCCACAACCTTCTGATTCGTAATCGGATATGTTACCACTGCACCACGGCGGTCCTTTCTACAGGCTTTAGCGAGTCTCTGTACATCCCTTTTCGAAACAGCACTGACAGCCTCTCCACAGCTCTTTGCATTTGGATCACTTTACCTCTACCAAGCTAACCAAGATGAAACATTAGGAAAACTTGGTTATCTCAGTGAAAGACCATGATGTCCGAGATGTAGCGGAACCATTACAGGGACTTTGCCTTAAATCTACATTTTTTATGTTATTTCGTTCTAGTACGCTGTTGATAATTGAGGGCTTACGTTGTCAGATACAAATCTATTAAAAGTTCGTATGTTACTTTTTTAACTTTAGCAGCGAAATAACGACTCATTTTGCATATATAAATATATATATATGGTAATTTAATCTAGTGTACTGGATATTACGATAATTCTCATAAATTATAATCGAATCATTACATTCAGTATGCCAGAAAAAGTAAATGTCATACCCATTTTTTCAATAATAGTTCAAACATGAACAAAAATTGAAAAACAAGTCCATTAATTCAGCATACGAGCTTATAACGTCATCAGTTTACAAACAAACTCTAAGAAGTGAAAAGTCATTTAATAATATCTTAATACATGCAATAACAACTAAATAAATCATCGCCCAATAAAGTGATTTAAACAGGAACCAACAATAGAACCGGATAAAAATGTTCATAATCATAATTGTTCCATTAAACTAATAGTCATAGATATATAATAATATAGATTGAACGTGCAATTTCGCCAAAAAACTCACTTTGTCATTCTTGCATTAAAGTGAATAGACGGTGTGTTTTGGAACCAATGAAGGGTGAATTCGTTCACAGTAAAAATGACCACATAGTGCGCGAGCAGTAATCGAGATTGGCGTATACTTATACAGAGAGACTGCATGTGCTAAATATAGCGAGCCCGCCTGTGCTTCAAAAAGTGATGTGCAGAGAAACCTCCTGTGCACCAACAGAATACGGGGTTATCAAGAATTCTATGATATAAATAACGGCCAATTTACCGGTATTTTCTCGCAGAATTTACATAAATGAATATGTACGATGTTACCAAAACAATAAGTCACTGAAGCCTGCAGAAAGCACCGATGTTGTGTTCCATATTTGTACACCACAAAACAACGGATCAAAGTTTCGGAGAACAGTTACTAATGATTGCATAGAAAAAAGACTCTTATGACCCGTGCAACTCTTAATTTTGAATAACTCACCTGATTAGAGCGATCTCTGGTCGATTTTGCGCTCGTCGTCCATCGCGCACTAAGTTCACAGCAGAGGTTGATCAGTGTGAAGAAAATCTGACAATACAGCTACCGCCGATTTGGTTATGCGCTGTGTAAAATGTCATAGTTTAGCATTCTCTTGTAATTGAAATAAACTGATGAAAGCAAGAGGTTCTGAAAATAACTTGATATCGCCAGATATAACATGAAAAGGTCCTCGTGAATAGAAAGCTTAATAATTACTTACACAATATTTCAATCAAAGTATAAATAATAAAGCTACTAGTATATTGATTATAACCCTCTAAATTTATATGAGTACTAAAGAATTGACGAATTGTCAAGACATCCTTATAATAACAAATGATAGAAATTTATGAGAAACAATACAGATTTATTCATGATAACTTTTTTTTATCATTATTTTTAATAGACGTGTTGTGAATAGGAGCGTCCATTGCTTCAGTATACATAACCAGTATTCATATTTTTGTCCAGTAGCCATTTGCCTTAAATTCACAGGACACTATTGTCTCAATATTTCAGTATTTTAAACTGCCCAACGTAAACCAGACTTGACCCAACCTTTTTCTTTCGGCGCTTTGAAACAATAGACTTAATCCGGAATAATAAACACGGTGTTTTTCCAAGTTCCATGTAGGTACAAAGAATAATGCTCAATTTAATGTTGTGCTACATGCTTTGCAGCATCATTACATGAACACCTTGTTTGTACCTTCATGGAAATCCCTATTTATGTGAGTTCCGGAACACGAATATTGCCACACGGGTGAAGTTGTCATTTCAATTCAATCAAACATTTTGATGAACAAGACCATTTTTTCTTCACGGAACTTCAAAGTACGTATATTAGGGACATGCACTTTATATTGAACTCGAAGAATAATGATAATTATAAAAAAACCCTGAACATGCCCAAAGTTTGTCGAAGTCTCTTGCTTAATTATACGGGGCAATGCGAGACCAGACGATGTTTCAGAGACAACATTAGGTGGGTTAATCTTCAACAAGCATAAAGCCAAATTTCCAAAGTAAAAAGACATCGTAACTCTTGAGAACGTTAAGGAGAGATATGTGTCTTCCACTGTTGATGTGCCTTCTGCCAATGATAAGCGATTGTTATTACCCTTAGGCTCTTCAAGACATTGAACAAGTCGGTACGCGACAAGATGTTATGGGACAAAGCGAGAGATTCCTATATAACTCTAGATTAACTTAGTGAAGCGAAGATATAATGAAGAATTAACATGAGAAGAGTAAAAGGAAGACAATCTTAACCGACTGGGAGAAAACCAGCACAACCTCTGGTTTAACCTTTTCTAAAATTCCATCGAGAGGCCCACTCTGGCACGAGTCGGATTTTTTCTGACAGGAGTCGTCCATGCGTCCCTCGGCTGTCGTTAAAGTGCGAATTATCTTTACTTTGTCGTTGACCGACAGCTGCGTTTTCGTTACTTTTATTTCAGCATAGTTACCCACTTCCTTAAAACTTCCACAAACAGAAATCTTGACAGAAGTCTTGTGTTTTAGTGCAACCTCTGACATTTATTTTGAATTGGTAAATGTTATAGCTTCGGTGTAATACTGCAATGATATCCAAATAAATGCAGATAACATTAAAATGAATGTTCTTTATAACTTTAGCTTATTGTCTCAACGTCTGTTAGGGAAGTCCCACCTTTCACTGGTTCCTCGGTTGACCCATTATCGGAAGGTCTAAAAGTGGGGATTAAACCCCGATCCGTACACGCACGACGCTTCTCTTTGAAGCTTTACGCGAACAAGCTTAATGACTAGAAATGCATTCTAAACTGATTACACAGACGATGTATAGATTAGGGCTTCATATATCAACTAAATGTACATTTACCATATAATAAAGTTCGTATTATTCGTACTCGAAAGCAATAATGATCCCCGCAGTAATGATGATACGCTATCATTACGAAGCGTAACTGCTGGCATGAATATTGGCAAGAGTTTCTTAATAGAGTCGGTAATACTATCTCTTAATAAAGGAAGTAAAAATCATATAACAATGATATGCTATAGGAATATCCATTTCTGTCTCACATTTTAAATAAGTTCATACACGTGTAGATGCACGCGAGCGTGGTCTGAAACATACGTACTTGTAATTAAATTAAGTTTTCTGTCGAATGTTTCTACGAGTATTAATTAAATTTCCACAAAGCTAGGCATCTCAGTAAAATTAATAATAAAACTAAAATAAACGTTGTACGCAATATATTCATATTCTTTGTCCATACACATTTAAGTCGCTATTCTCAGCTACCACTTTAGTAAGAATATCAGATAAAAGGATCATAAATCTTGAGTCAAGACACTTATCTATACAATCGCCTAAACCAACATTTCTTGTTGCGCTTTTTGCGTCATGGACATGGATTCGTGAATAAATAATACACTCAAAGAGAGTAAAGGACGACAGTCTGCAAACATACCGATATAAACATTTATTAGGTACAACTATGTAAGTTTTAATGTTTCCAACTTATGTCTAAAATCATCTCTGGATAGGTATGTCAAAATACACCTATTCTATAAAGATTTCTTTTTTATAAATGAAAAATATCCAATGACTTAAAACGATTGTGTTGCCCCCAAAAAAGGTTTCAAAACTGACGTAAAAATGCTAGAATTTTTAAAATATCATATCACCAGTTGAAAATATCCAAAAGTTTTACATTTCCTGAGTTTAATCTGAAAAAAATCAAAATCAAATGGAATGCTGAAGAGCCAGGTTTTAGTCTTTAGATCAGTTTTCCATTGCTATTTCTGCGTGAAAGATTCGACGTTGGAATTTAAAAGGCTTGGACAAAAATCGTTTCGAATCGCATACATAGTTAACTACAGACAGTTGCCTGGTGCCAGCTAGAATTGTTATTTCTCTAAATAAATTGAATGCATGTATTTTAAAATAGATTCTTTGATCTAGACGCTGTTGTCCAAACGGAATGATCCGGTAATTCTTCAATCGGTTTCCAAAATTGAATTTTAGATTTGGAAATTCGTGGGGCAATTATTCATAGATATTTTGAATTTTCGGATACGCTTCCAGATTCATATACAAATCAATACGTTGAAAATATCAAAACTGAGGGCATAGGATACAAACTTATTCTAGCCTGATTTCTAGAAACCAGTGGTTGTATTTTACCTTTAGTTAGATTTAGCTCACTTGTGTGTTTTTAAAAATAACAGGAAAACAATAAAGATTTTGGAAAATATTTTCTTTCTTGTATTTAAATAGTTTTCCACCAGAGTGGCTAATTCAAAGCTTTGTCCAGTATACACGGAAAAATGAACATGTGCAACTACTTACAGCGGGATCTGAATGAATGACTAGAATGATCAGAATGATTGAAAAAATGATCATAATGATTGATTAGAATTATCAGAATGATTGACGAGAATGATCTGAATGATTTGACTAGATTGTTCAGAATGATTGACTAGAATGATCAGAATGATTGACTAGATTGATCAGAATGAGTGACTAGAATGATCTGAATGATTGACTAGATTGATCAGAATGAGTGACTAGAATGATCTGAATGATTGAATAGAATGCTCAAAAGGATTGACTAGAATGATCCAAATTATTGACTAGAATGATCAGAATGATTGATTAGAATGATCAGAATGATTGGCGAGAATGATCAGAATGATTGACTAGATTGATCAAAATGATTGACTAGAATGATCAGAATGAGTGACTAGAATGATCTGAATGGTTTGACTAGATTGTTCAGAATGATTGACTAGTATGATCTGATTGACTATAATGATCAGAATGATTGACTAGAATGATCAGAATGATTGACTAGAATGATCAGAATGATTGACTAGAATGATCTGAATGATTGACTAGAATGATCTGAATGATTGACTAGATTGATCAAAATGATCGACTAGAATGATCTGAATGATCGACTAGAATGATCTGAATGATTGACTAGAATGATCTGAATGATTGACTAGAATGATCAAAATGATCGACTAGAATGATCAGAACGATTGAATAGAATGATCAGAATGATTGACGAGAATAATCTGAATGATTGACTAGAATGATCTGAATGATTGACTAGAATGATCAGAATGATTGACTCGAATGATCAAAATGATTGACTAGAACGATCTGAATGATTGACCAGAATTCGGCGTAATATTGAAAATACATTGACCTTATCGCGAGCCAGCGTACGCAAAGAAAATTAACATAAAAATGCGATTGACAAAGGTTGGCAATTAACGTTATATATTTAACCAAGAGTATATATTACGAAACAATCGTTGCAAATTAAGGCTGTCATTTCTGACAACATACACGAACTTGGTGAAGAGAAAATGGTATTATGAAATTTCTTATAGTGATTATACGAATAAAACAATGTAGTTAAAATATATTTCCGGAAAAAGTACACAGTCTTGAAATAAGAAAATATTTACATTAAAATTAAACGCTATGAATACAAATTTAGACAATGTTAATACGGCAGCAGTTATCAATATCACTATTATTGTCAATATCACCATTATTAATATGATCTATATTATTTGTATGATCACTAACATTTGTATGTATATACGCTGATGTTAATTTTTACAATGACGCAGATCTCTTTGATAAAATCAATATCGAGGTTTTAGTTTTGATCTCATTCGTATAATTGTCACCTTTTGTATTAAAAGGAATAATACAAACTATATCCATGCATATTCGCATATATACTCACGGCTGTAAGTAAAAAATATACAACATTGAAGTGTTATGACAATCCGCGTATTACCTATACTATGTTATAATTTTATGACAATCAGCTTTGCTTTCTATACATTGTTAATTTAAAGGATTGACCACAATACATGTTAATCATAGTAATATATGATAAACGAACAGCGACCTGTATATATATTATAGACAAAACACTACAAATTCCTAAGGGAATTAAAACACAATATTTATAAATAACACTCTGTTTCTTTCTCCCGAATTCTTTTAAAAACATATCCTGCCGTACGCCATATTTAAAGCCGATATATTGAAACAGAGTGTTATTTATAAATATTATATATTATAGCATTTCCATGTTGTACGGTCATCATTGCGTCAGTTATACCTTCACATATATTTTGTACTTTCACTGTTTTATCGCAATCAGTGCCTTACCTACCTTTGGTCACATTTTAAAACAACAGGTACCTTATGTTTTCATAGTTTTTATTCCTATTATTTGGTAATTTTTAACTGTTTGTCTGTAGTATTACCTATAGCATGCCAAGCCTTTTTGGCAAGCTGACCATGGGGACTTACCATTGATCAACAGACGATATAGGGTGCTCCAGGATCAAATATCGGTGTTGTGTTCGTTGCATAAGCATGACTGTCAATATTACTGAATGTATAATCGGGAAAATTGGCTCTGATAAATTGCTCCCACCACCGTCGTTCGAAAGCAATTTGCTGTTGAAGATTGCTTCATCCATTACAAAATGAGGCTTGATAACTCTATTATACAGGAGTAGGAATGATCGTTATGACGGTCATTCATGATAGTTTATGCCACTGAAATTCTTGCAAAACGAGCTCCTTGTATAGGAAACACGGTGACGTCACTAGACACATACAAAGTTACACAGTTTGTATATTATATATATTTTCAAGTTCATAATTTTATGCCGTTTTTGTGAATATAATTCAAGCCTCCATTCACAACACAGACGAACTATTTGAAGGATTTTCACTCAGAAAATGATATTTATATTTAGTTGGACTTTCCCTTTTACCGGAATGAAATTAATATCATTAAAAAAAAAATCATTGATACGAGCGTAACTTCAATTAGTTGATCTTATTCCAAATGTCTTAACTATATTTTCATATAAAAATAATTACCCTATATCAGATTTTTTTGTTGTTGTAATTTATCTTTCAGCGGACTCGGAACCAGAATTTAAGTAATATATCATTTCAGAGGTACCAAATTTAAATCACTTTATCTTTTGACGACCCCTTTTGGGTAATTTGCTTCCTAGTGTTAAATCAATTTCCACTAAACCTGAGGAAACCATTTCAACACGTTCGTATGTTTGTGTATTATAGGCGATCCAAGTATGGTTATTTCTTGGAGAATATTTCCAAGTTTGAACATTTCTGGCCAGTAGTTGTTGATCTTATACAATTATGGCGTTCTTCGAATCGTAAATCGCATTTACAGGCGTAATCCTTCATTTCAAGACACCACATAGTAAATATTTCAGTTGAACAGGGACCATGCGGCATTTTTACAGATGTTGGAAGACATCCAAACTTGTTAACCATAACTCTTGTGCTGTGGTGGAATTTAAATTCCTGAAGAAAAAAATCAGTTATTCGAAATTGTAAGCTTAGGAATGTGCCGGGATATACAATGAAATAAAAAATAAAACTGTTATTAATCATTAATGCTTGCAACTGATTCAAGGAATTGTATGTATTTAATTACATCATTTTCGTGAAAGGACATTTTTCTGCAAGTAAACATCTTAAATTCGATGCACAAATACAGGTCCATTACAAAATCATTAATTTTAGATGAATTCATTCTTTGGGTGATACATTAACAATATCTTGAAACAGAAATGTTATGATAACCTTTATAATTCTTCTCCTCTTTAGAACTTTCCCCCAATTTTCCTCTTTCTTTTATTATTTATGACCACATTGATCCATATCTAACAGCAGTTAACTGAGCCTAGTTTATACACAGGGTCATAACTCTATAGTGATAGATGAGAATTTAAACTTCAGCTTGGAACCTGGCGTCGTATAGAGTCACGGAGTAGGGTCATAAATCACATGATTGGTCTCAAACAGGCGGCATCGTGTGTCCCTGGACACTGTTATTTGAGGAATTTGTTTAGGAAAAAACGTCACTGTAACTGGAGATTACTTAATATATTCGTCAAAATGGGTCTTCAGTTTCTCTAACCAGGAAAACAATAACAAACTCTTGACGTCGTCATGACTAGGCCTTGTTTTGGACATATCTCAGTCAAAGAAATTTGAGTATACAATTAACAATGGACCACTTGATTTGTGTCATATTCATCTTCATCACTAAGCCGCCATGCAATCAAGCGACTTTACTTGCAATTTCGATGATTTTTAACATGTAGGAGAAATGGTCATAATGATACAGGTGTATCTTTGACAGGCCGCATATGTGAGATTTACAAAACCAACACACAGAATACACATATAGTACTACTACAAATCAATAGGCTTATTATTTTGACTTCTTGTCCACGAACCAAATATCCTTAAAATAATCATAGATGTACATGAGAGTTTCCGTTTGCTAATATACAATAAATACGTTATGGTAAAAAATGTTTAAAGTAAAAAAGATCATAAACCCCTTTCCTTTTCTAGGTCATGAAATTTTTCGACGGACGTTTACACACAGCTGAAGTGCATCACCCAAAAGTTGGTTGCGATTGTTTTTTCTCTTTCAAATTAAAATAAAAATACTGTTCCAGCCGAGCACTTACATATTTGTTAGGGTAAATTCCAATACACTATGATGTATCAGCTAGCGAAATCTTGATCAATATCTACTACTAAACAAGGCGTATGTATTTCCTTGAGTAATGCTCAATGCATACGAAATCCTTTCCTATTCGCCACATATAAGAACTATGTAATGTGTCAGTTCTCACAAAACTATACATATTCATTTGGAAGCAATATAAGATCCTAATTCTGACGAAATAGGTCACACTTACAATCATGCAAATATGGAAATCGTTGTGATGGAATTTAAAAACAAATTTGGAAGCCTTAAGTGATCGTAGTGGCCTGTCTCAACTGGATGGTGTGGATTTAATCGGCATTGTTCTGACTACTGTCTTTCAACAAGTAATTAGGTTTACAATTCTTGCTTACCTAACTACCATACAAAAGATGTTTTAATACTTGTCTTTTACGTAACTCATTGCTCTTTTGTTCGTTCCTTTTGACCCGTTCAGAAAAGTAATCAGTTAGTTCCAATTTGCAAGGTTTTGTTTTTCGTTAAGTTTGTTTTTCTCAGCAGACAATTATGTTGTTAGTTTTTAACGTAGCCATCTGCATTGCAATTCGAACTTTGCACCGTTAAAATTATCCCCTGTGTTTTTCGAAATTTGATTAACAGGTTGTATCAAGTTTTCAGTTAAAGCATTAAGAATCCTACGAGCCCTATTTCGTTGTGTTTTAATGCATAATCGATGACAGAAATCTCTTCGTCAATGAGTTTCCTTGAAGTATTTTTGGGTAATTGTTCATGAAAATGAGCATGAGTGACGCACATGTTAATCATCTGTGTAAAATAAAGGGTGGAGTGTGACAGTGTTGCTACAAAGAGATGTTTCACGGTGCGGGTCAAACAAGGGAAACCTGACAAATACAAGTGCAAAAACAAGCTTCTATATGCATATAAACAAGTTGATACAACAGGTCATTCAAAGTGTGTATATGTTTGACATATAAGAGTCTTTACGTGATTTTGAATACACAATGCTGACACTGGGCCACTTTACGTAATGGCGAAACTTACCACATAATGTTCGTAGTGGCAAATTCTATATTTGGCCAGAGTGATTTTTGTTGGGTTTAACGTTCCACCGACAGTATTTTAGTCATTTGGAGACGATGTCTACTTGAGACAGATATAGTGCTGCCACACTGCAGTATCACACCTTAGACATGTGGCATGATACCACACCCAGTCACATTATCCTGATACCGAGTCAACCAGTCCTTGAACTACCCTTACATGCTGAGCACTAAGCAAGGGGGCTATACAAGTAACATTTTTACGACTTTGGTATGTTCCGGCCGGGGATCGAACCTTGGCCAGAGTGAAGAAATATAGTGATATGTCAAATATAAACACATTTTCTAGATGCAAACATGAACAACACAAAGAACAGCGATTCGTATACATTTACTTTTCTTCTATTTTATCCATAATTATTCCACGGAACAAAGAAATCTGAAATAAGAAGTTGAATTAATGTAAATACACTATGCATGTAGGTCACCGAGCTACCGTCTTTGAAAATACACTCATATATCGAGTTTGCCTTTTAAAAAACACCATACAGTCATTAATGAGAGACAACTTTTAACTTACAACTGATCTTTCGAATGTTCTAAAGATAAATGCATTATTTACGACCTTATCACTCATTTGAAGAACATTTGGTGATGGATTTATTACCCAGTAATTGTTGAAGACTCGCCCTACCGTACGTGTTGGTCGACATTCATAGCTCACATAGTATAGATGTTGACTGCTGAAGGGCCAATACGTGCATTTTTAGTTATTTATGCAAATCTACGCCTTATTTTGATAAAATTTATAACAATTACGGCTCCTAGATATCCTGCTGAAGGATTTTGTTCTGCAGAGAATTGGACGCAATACCAGTCTACTAGTGGACAAAAAATGTAGCGATTTTTAGCACCTTCATATACTTGATTCATGCATCCAAGGGATGGGTTTCAAATTAAAATACCGATCAAAAGCAAACTTTAAGCAAACTAGAAATAAGTTTCAAATAACATATTAGTGTTCACTGAATATTAAATTTAATGCTGGATGCCAAAAATGTCTATCTTTTCATAGGAGTCAAAAGCTGCATAGGCAACGTAACCGTTCTGCTGGGTCTAGGTCATAGTTCTCGTATACATTATCGAATATGTAGTACAGGTATCTGTATACAATACTTATGTTATATGTTGTCTTATTTTGATTGGTCAAATTTTAACAATGCGTGTTGATTTTGAAGGGCTTTACGTGCTGTTGGATGAGCGATTCCTATCTCTGCGAGACGCATGAGACGAATGGACATTTCAAAAGTGCAGCAGAATGCATCAGGGATCAAAGAAGTGGACGATAGTGTGTCTTGCAACTGGAGCCACGGCCCTTATCAGTCAGCTTTTGGCAGTGGCCTCTTCCCATTGGTTGAACTCGAGTGAAAAATGCAAGGCTGAAATGGACTTTGGAAATTATACCTTTATTTTTAATTTTACATCTTTCAGTAACTTCGGTCTTTGGAAATTCTGCTCATATAACGATAAAGGTAAGTGTCTGATATGTTTATTATGTATGTTATTTGATGATACGTTAGATGATCAATGTATTTTTCTTATCTCAAACGGCAGACCTCTCTTATTAAATGAACTTATTGAATAAAATCTGTAGTCTGTTTTCCTCTATAATATTTCATTTACTTCTGATGAATGAGAGAAATAATAGCTTACGAAAAAGTGCCAAAATATTCTCCCGTTCTGAAAGGATCGGTATATCTCACAATAAGAATATCGTACAGACTTGACAAAACGCTCGATTTGGAGGATCAATATGGTTTTGGGTATAGTTTTTGGTAACTTACATCTTTATTATAGGCCAATTCTCTGTTGCTAATTTAAGATGCAAAGAATCTAGTTTTGATGGCCCATTGAGTAGAGCATATGCCTTGAACGTGTAAGGTTGTGATGCGGGTTGAATCCCAAACAACGTCCTACTAATGTTTAAGCAGTATTTATGTTGCACCCGTAAATATCGCCCGGCATATATGGATTGGGAAGTTTCAAGTCAAACTTGCAAACCTAGTGTCAAAATATCATGTAAATGGAAAAGTTAGCATACTACATATCATATTAATGTATAACGTTGCAGAAGTAAGAGTGCACTCTGTGGTTTGTTAATTTAAATGCAAGATTTTATGCAGAAATATATCATGGTTAGGTTGCAAATATATAAGTTTTAGAACTTTCGGTGTAACTTTCATCTCCTGTGTTGTTCACATCATGTCTTGTTCATTTCCTTCTTTGTTCATCTCATGCGTTGTGCATCTCCTGCGTTGTTTGCGTTGTGCATCTCCTGCGTTGTTTGCGTTGTGCATCTCCTATGTTGTTCATCTCCTGTGTTTTCGTCTCCCGTGTTGTTCATCTCCTGTGTTGTTCATCTCTTATGTTGTTCATCTCCTGTGTTTTCGTCTCCCGCGTTATTCATCTTCTGTGTTGTTCATCTCCTATGTTGTTCACCTCCTGTGTTTTTTATCTCCTGTGTTGTTCATTTCCTATGTTGTTCATCTCCTGTGTTGTTCATCTCCTATTTTGTTCATCTCCTGTGTTGTTCATCTCCTATGTTGTTCATCTCCTGTGTTGTTCATCTCCTGTGTTTTCGTCTCCCGCGTTATTCATCTCCTGTGTTGTTCATCTCCTATGTTGTTCATCTCCTATGTTATTCATCTCCTATGTTGTTCATCTCCTGTGTTGTTCATCTCCTATGTTGTTCATCTCCTATGTTGTTCATCTCCTGTGTTGTTCATCTCGTGCGTTGTTCATCTCCTGTGTTGTTCATCTCCTATTTTGTTCATCTCCTATGTTGTACATCTCTTGTGTTGTTCATCTCCCGTGTTGTTCATCTCCTATGTTGTTCATCTCCTATTTTGTTCATCTCCTATGTTATTCATCTCCTGTGTTGTTCATCTCCTATGTTGTTCATCTCCTGTGTTGTTCGTCTCCTATGTTATTCATCTCCTGTGTTGTTCATCTCCTATATTGTTCATCTCCTGTGTCTATTCTGTGTCGTGATCTCGGTGCTACTTTGGTTCAATAAATGTCATAACGATTCAAGATAATATATATCATACTACGTAGACTCGGATTCAACATTCAGTTTGGTATCATTATCACTTGTTATAAACACACTTCGAGAGAAATAACTACGTGAAAATATGTTGAAACTTCTTAAATGATTTTGAATATAACCCCTAAATATTACAGTGTCTGAAAGGGTTGCTTATATGTTTTGATAGAAAATAAGTCTCATCGTAAACCTTTGCTGTTTTCTTGTATTACATCTCCAAGACATTATTCATGTATGTAAACTATATAATCGTTTCCGAATAAGGAGTTTTAGTAGCTGATCAACCTGGTCACAGCAATCAACTAGACGTAGCATGTTACTGAAATAATCTGTATTAACTCTTTACCATATATAGACTCGTTTTGGCGCATTGGCAAAACAGAGAAGACCCAGATCAGATAGCCCATCATGAACTGGGTCTCCTCTGTTTTCTCATACAATATCAGGGCTCATTTCAGCCGCGATATACCAAAGTCGTAAACAATGGTACTGGTATAGATCCCTTGCTTGGCGCTCAGCATATAAGGATAGTTCAAGGACTGGTTGGCCCGATGTCAGGAAAATGTGACTGTGTGTGGTATCATGCCACATGACTACGGCGTGATACTGCAGTGTGGCAGCACTATATCTGTCTCAAGTCTGTCCCCAAATGACTGAAATACTGTCGGAAGGACGTTAAATCCGACAAAAAAAAAAAACAAAAAAAAAAAAAAACAGAGCTCATTTCTTTTAGCCAGTAAAACAAAAATAAATTAAAAAAATCCGTTGTTCCAAATGCCATATAAAAACATTATGTATTAGATTGATTTTCATGGAGGTGTGAATTTGTGTATGAATGCTGGTGAGGTAATGGCTTGATCGTCCCGAGGAAACTTAAACGAAAAGCATATTAAAAAGAATATGTGTGAAGCACAAATGAAATAAAATGTTGAAATTACTTACTTATTTTATAAACAGTTATTGCAATTTAAAGACAAACATGATCGTTTCAAGATGAAATAAATTCTTCATTTATTGTAGACATGGACATTTCAGTTTCACCTACATTTCAGTATATTGTAATGTTGTATTTCTGTTGCAAAGATCCGAACATTGTCTGTCTCGACACCAATATCGGTGGAGGGTTCAATGGCGACGAGTCTAGACCAGACGACCAATGGCGGACTGGTGCGATCGTAGGTCAGTGACGTCACTCTTTGATACATAAGCCACGCCCATTTTCCCTCGACGGAAATCACTGCCCTTTGCTATATCTGCTTTGTTATAATAACTATTTAACAAATATATATATATATATATACTACGTACATTTAGAAATACAGCATGACATTGCTTAAATTGATGCAATATCGGGTAATTAGAAACATTTGCATAATTCAGAAATGGTGTTTGGATAAATCAGTAAGGTATTGTTTTTATTTTTAAGCACCGTAATACATGGAATATGGTCGTTTTAAAACATAATGATAACCTTGCAAAGAGCCCATAAAAAAAGTTATTTTCAGTTATACGGTCACCAACAAATTTATCAGATTATGAATTAAAATAAATTGATATAGAATCGAGTTACACATGTTGGCATTTCATCCAATCATTTTATTTTCGAGAGCTCTTTGATGATGAAGAAATCAAAACTTATAATTTCATTAAATTACTATCGATAATATTCTGTTTAGAAAATCCGTTTGCCAAATAGTAATATCTCATAAAATAATTATAGAACATTGTAATAATACTATATTTAATCTTCTCCCAATGATTACGTTATTTTATCAATCAGAAAGTGTTAATGATACATAAATGAGTTAAAGCCGAACACCAAGCGTAAAATTCTAATATTAAAGTAACAACCTTTAGATAAGAACACCTCAAATTCAGGTATTAAAATAAACAAGAAGAAAATAAAGGTGAATTTCAGAATAATATATTGGGTCTTTTGATGAAATGTTTCATCAAATACATTTTTGGAGAAACGTATCAACAATGCATATTAAAAGCCTTTGTTCCGCGAAATAGAAATTAAACCATACTTAAGTAACTTAAGTTTTAATTAATTTAATTTATTTCATTTAGGTTTTAATCAGTAATTTGAATGTTGGTGTTCTGTAAATGAAAAAAGAAAGCATACTGGTTCTTATATACCATACGTTTTATAACTTCATGTATGTTCTGCATATTGCTCGAGGATTGAGAAATAGACTGAGGCTGTGTCAATATTTATCAAAGAAACGATTTATTGTAAACGATCACATTTTTATGGAAACCAAATAAAACTGTGTATTTAGTTAAATCTTAATATGTGTTATTGTCAAAATATTTACAATACACAACATTACAACATTAATATACAAATGTACTGCGAGTATATAACCGATAAAAGGCTCTCCATGTAGTGCACGGCCTTATTCGTAAGTACAACAGCTCTAACTGCTTGTTTCAGAGGCGACCAGGATACAGTTTCCACTCGTGTGTTCTGCAGTTGTCTTAACGTTATGTGGATTCGTCTACAGTGCCCTAGGAAACTACCGGCGAGACAGGAAAATCATGATTGCTGCTGTTATGTATATATTATCCGGTGGGTGTCGTCTGCAACAGTTCGATTTCGGCTGATGCAGTTTACTAAGAAATCATGATATTTGCGGGGATTAATTTTCCTCGATATCTAGATAGATATAAACTATGCAAATTCATCTAAACATCAAGTCTGGTTGATAAATACACGATTAAATGTGCACGCGAAATTGCCTCTGATAAAAACTTAATATATTTAATAACAACAAAAAATAATGATTTTACAATATTTTATGACAAGATATTCGCTCTAGGTTAAATTAATCAAACAGTGAATTCCTGAATAAATAAACAGACGAAGTATTATCTTATTACATTTTCGCTTTTCAACTTAACGTCGTCTATTTTCTTTGTCGTACAGGGTAATTTCGTTAAACCACCCGTACCTGGAAACTCTACCTTTTTATGATTCCATGCCTTGAATTTACCCACAACTTAGCTCAATAACTTTCTATATTCACCACAAAATCCCCGATTTTACACACAATACATGCTAACATTGTTTAACTGGAAAAGTCTAGCACCGTAAATCTTCTATAATTTAATTATTTGTTATTCTAGGTGTTGTGCCAGAAGAAATGTCTCTGAAATTCTGATAGAATAAGGTTATCTTGTTCACGTTTTGCTGTACATTGTTAGATTTGATAAAATTATTGTGTATAACAAAGAAATATTAAAGAAAGGTTGCTTAGGATGGGCTAGACAGTCCAATATATCGTACCAAATGGCTGGATATAGCGTAACAATATTTATTATGACTTTAAACGATCTCATTTGAGACATTCTAGTAGAATAGATTTATTCACCAAATTAATGTTTATATAAACCATTGGAAACAATATTTTCACCCATTAAAACAGACATTAAAAAATTGACAATAAGAATCAATATGTATATTCATTGTATGTAAGTGCACGTGCCAACCCGTGTGCGTTGAAAATGTTATTGAAACATCAGGGTGTTATTGTTGTGTTTGTGTCTCCCTATATAAAATTGCATTTATCTTTTTATGTTTAACTCAAGCTTTTCAGCTAAATAAACTAAAAATACAATGCTTTGCGTGCGTGTGTCATATTTATGGTTGTTAGTTATGCTTTTAAGTGTGTCATGTACACCTTGTTTATTAATCTCCCTTTCAGGTTTGTGCCTGTCTGTAAGCATCATTGTCTTCATATCAACAATTAATGACGAAATCTCCCTTCAGAATTCTCAAAGCTGTGAGGACTTTCATTACCAGTACGGCTGGTCCATGTACCTTATCGGGCTTTCCTTTGTGATGGAAGAGACTTCAGCGGTTATATCCATCAAACTTTACTTGTTGAGGAATTGCGAGAAGCTTGACGACATGGTTCGTATTATCCCGGGCTTAGAAGACCGCCTGGTTGTTGAAAATACTAAGCTGAATAAAATGGAAATGAGCAGTCAGACATTAATTTGGTAGTTTGTGAGCAGGATCGTTACGGTGATTCTTCACGGTGTGACGACGTTCTGAGAATTGATTGAACTTGTTTTTATTAAACTGACATATTGTCTTCTTTGCTGAAAGTGGGATCTGTGTGTGTATATATATATATATATGAGAGAGAGAGAGAGAGAGGGAGAGAGAGAGAGAGGGGGGGGGGGGAGAAGATTCTTTTAATAGTTGCTAAAATATGAGAATAAAAAATGTATAAGGAAAAAATGGATACAATGAGTGAGAGAATGAACTGAATGTGAATAGTAAATATATGTTTTCAGTATTATTTCAAAACATTTGACTGTGTGATATAAATGTTTTATAGTTAAATCAATTGTTGAAAAGAATGAAAACCAGTTGTGCTAATATTCGCAGACTTTAAAACGAGTCGTGTTTGTATCAAACGTTATGTGGTTTGTAATGAACCAATCATATGGTGAATATTCCTCTTTTTTGCCTTTTTGAATGTTTTGTTGGTGTCTATTGAAATCACAAATGCTTGTTGGTAGCGATTACTACATATTATTTACTCAGGAATATAATTTATAATACACAGAGGTTATAAACAAACAATAATCAAAAAATAGATCGTATATTACATGTTTACTTGAAATTCTTTACTTGACTGTCAGTAGTCATATGCTACGTACTGGGGGAAAGACAACACATAGGCAAACGTATATTAATGCTGACGACACACAACCCCATTGTTTGTGTCGTTTTGTATTGTATAATTGACCGTCTTGCTGTTGGTTGCTATGTACTAAGACTGTTGTCTTTGTTTGCTTGTCGCTAAATCTCTATAATTCCAAATCAACTCAACCGTTCAACATATCCTTGCATTTTCCGCTTTACAGCCTGACGCATTAAACAACCCACTGATGACATCTTTACAGCCTAACGCATTAAACAACCCACTGATGACGTCTTTACAGCCTAACGCATTAAACAACCCACTGATGACGTCTTTATTGCCTAACGCAATAAACAATCCACCGATGACGTCTTTACAGCCTAACGCATTAAACAACCCACTGATGACGTCTTTATTGCCTAACGCATTAAACAACCCACTGATGACGTCTTTACAGCCTAACGCATTAAACAACCCACTGATGACGTCTTTACAACCTAACGCATTAAACAACCCCATTGATGACGTCTTTACAGCCTAACGCATTAAACAACCACTGATGACGTCTTTACAGCCTAACGCATTAAACAACCCACTGATGACGTCTTTACAGCCTAACGCATTAAACAACCCACTGATGACATCTTTACAGCCTAACGCAATAAACAACCCACTGATGACATATTTACAGCCTAACGCATTTAACAACCCACTGATGACGTCTTTACAGCTTAACGCAATTATACAATCCACTGATAACGTCTTTACAGCTTAACGCATTAAACATCTTTACAGCCTAACGCAATTATACAACCCACTGATGACGTCTTTACAGCTTAACGCATTATACAACCCACTGATGACGTCTTTACAGCTTAACGCATTAAACAACCCACTGATGACGTCTTTACAGCCTAACGCATTAAACAACCCACTGATGACGTCTTTTCATAACTTATCGGGTTACTCTGCCTACCTCTTGTATCCTTCGTGGGAAAACATCAAGTTATATCAAGTTTTAAAAGTTTGAAAGTATTTATTCAATATATCCAGAAGGTCGTTCGACTCATGCGGCAATAAATATTACATATATTTCACAAATGACGGACGTGAATAAACGATAGGTAGAGACAATGTATACCATCATGCAACATGGCGAACGGTATACCAGTAAATAGCATTAATTTGTACGAGATAAATACATTTTTGTTTACAAACATGGCGAAATATACTGGGGCTTTAAATATGCATTTTGAATCTTTCAAATAGTTTCTGAATCAGAGATTACCTCGTGCAGGTGAGGAAAATAAATAGAATAGCCTTATTTTTCTTAGAGAGTCACCCTTAATGTCAGAGCGGCTTAATCATGCACGATCTATTGCTACCTTGACTTAGGGTTGAATGTACATTGCTTATCCTTATACTGCGGATATTTTTGATTTTTATTTATTATTATTAGTTGGAACACACTTGCTAATGTGTGCGTCGTTCACGACAAATTCTGCTTAACAAATATCACGTTATATTTTTCGATAAATATACTTATGGTGTTTGGTTTGTTCATGAAGACCGACTCATTCCATGCTTTCGCGAAAAGAACGACAATGATATCCAATATCAAAGGCGATAATACTATCGTTTTCTTAAGCATTTAAAGCCATGTCGCGCTCATTAATCCCGGATTAAATAATAATGATAATAACAACAACAAATAACATCGAATCGATGGGAAAGATTCCAACGTAGACACCAGAGAAAGAAAAAAATACTATAGAAAAAAACACACAATATAAAGCATGAACTACAAAAGTTTCTATCAATCATTGTCATATAAGATATTTAATATATTGCTTTCTGTGACCCTGCATGAAAGAAAATAATTTTGCTAAAGATCAGCAAATATCTTCTTTATTACATCCTGCATCATAGTCACTTAAGGTAAAGTCCCTGTAATGGTTCCGCTCCGTCTTGGACCACTTAACATCTACTAAGATAACCAAGGTAACCTAATGAAACATTAGGAAATCTTGCTTATCTCCGTGAATGCTATGAGGCCCGAAATGTAGCGGAACCATTACAGGGACTTTACCTTTACCATTAAACTTTTGTTTAATTTCTATCATAGACACTCAAAGGACACGAAGGTCACGTGCATTGTTCTTGTACAAACGCATATTCACCACGTGCTGCTATTTGGAAACGCAACACATTTTCTCCAAAATATAATTATTAACACGCCCACATACACACACATTTGTATAATCATTATTTTCTATTTGAATTTCCTGTCAAGTAAATATACCAAGTATAAATCTTGGTGACCAAGTTTATTCACTTTTATAGAGGAATATAGAGCGGCGGCACAGCAGTATAACTTAGATATTGGTAATGTAAAACCTATGGTGTAGTACCTTTAAATTTACGACAGGCAGAAACAAACCTTTTACAGACAAATTTCCTCTCTTGGGCCACGGTATGACACAGATCAAAAAAGGTGAAAGTTTTTTTTCTCAATATCTGAGAGATAGAGACCAGTGAGCTATAGACATTGACTGACGGTCTCTACATATTTTGATATAAGGGGTCGGCATCAAAATTGACAGTTTAATTGATCGATTGATTGACTTATCAACGATTATCTTGACAAAATAAAATTTTCGAATTTCAATATATGATATTGTCATTTTATTTTTAACCGTATCGATTTTTTTCTAAATGGTTATTAAAAGGGTAGTAAACAACAATTACAGTAAATGCATCAACATTATATCTTTTAATATCATAAGCTCCAATTACGATGAAAGGAAACTGTTGAAATAGTATCGATTAATAAACAAATGATACAGGGTCGTAAATAACTGATTACTAATTCTGTAGAGATGGAGCAAGTAAATGCCAAATACTATAAAAGATACCTTAGGTGTAATACTTCCCTACCCAAGTCACACAGTGATGACACGTTTGTAATCAATATAGCATTCATTAGGCCATTATTAAATAATGGTACATCATAACACAATTTAAAGTGTGTTACCTCACTAATTCTTTTTACACAATTATTAGATTTTCTGTAAGTTCATCAGGATAATTGCGTTTCTTTTCTGTAGCAAACAGGTGACTTCCAAAACATACAGAAAGCGAGGACAAATATTTATCGTAAGCGATAAGAGCATTTACCAATAATTCATTTTCTTCATTATGCCTTGAAAAAAAATGGATATATAGTTTTCTTATTTAGAATATAAGTTTTTCTTTTATGTTACTATGGTAATATCAAATGAATTATAATGTTACATAACCTCTATCGTCGAACTATAATCAGTAACTCTAAACATATATCAACAGATTCTTCGAGGGAAAAAGAATAACAGCAAAAGCATGAGCTAGTCTGGCAGTGCCAGACATATCAAGTCTTGTAATACTAAATCATAGATCAGGCAACGGATACATTTCTAGACAGAGTTTGCAGGATTGAATATTTTGGTAGAATAGTATTGGTAGACACATATAAACAGTGGCCAAGTATTGTGTAAAGTTGCGAGCGCAGAACACATGATGTTTCATCAAGTCACATGATATTTCATCAAGCAACAGTTCTGCTTAAGGCAAGAAATATCTTTATATATTCTTCATAAGACTGTGGAAAGTTTTTAATGATTTTCAGCCATCTAAATTTGAATTTGCCTTTTTCATACAAAACATATTTTGATATAAGTTCCATAGACGCTGTGACTATATATATATATATATATATATATATATATACACACACACACACACATGTATATATATATATACACACACACACACATGTATATATATATATATATCCGTTTTGTTCCCTTCTCGCATTGAGGTCATTTATCCAGCCTGGCGTTATAGAGAAATTCTCTACCATTTCAGAGTGATTGTTTGTTTTTATTATTTGCAAAGCCTTTCCAATTTAGGAGAACGTGTTTCACACATTGATAAATTATTTCATGTTTCACACAGATGCTCGAGGGATTATGAGAAAAAATCGCAAGGGAGTCCACGAATTTTAGTGTTGTTTCATTTTATATGAGATAAAATATCCGCTTAAATCCCATCGATTGGTTTAAGATGAAGGCATTATTTATACGTTTGTAAGCTCCTCTGCAGAGGAATATACGAAACCTCTTTCTTAAAATGAGTTTGTGTCAATTCTTTTCAGAGTTAAATACGGTACATCACTCTGCCCTGATATGATTTAAAAGTAGAATTATAAATGATAGAGGTGACACATGCAATCACACTGGTTAGGCATACTTAAAGTATATAATGACAATTTCAACATTTCACCTCGTCTTAACGTTGATGACGTCAAACGACCGTAACCTTGTTACTGTCTCAGTCATTCTTGTCAGCACGACACAAATTTTACAGACCATTCCTCTAAATATCGTCAGTTAATTCGTGTAACATGCTAAACTTCACCATTAATTTTCAATATCAAATGAAGAACGCTGGCTGTTCGCGTGTGTACTAAATTTAGACCGCTAAACGGAATTAATCACATTGAAACCATGCAATCGGACATGAAAATGTCTATTCAAGATGGTGTAATAAAGTAATAATCAGAATATCTCTTTAACATTCATCAAAAATGTTAAAATGCTGCTATTATCTGATTTATTGTCTCCGTCTAATAATTATTGTTTCATATTGCAGAAGATGATCGTTGTGGCTATTGATATGTACAGATGCCTGGCGGGCGTATAGTACTACTTTTTTATGATTCATGTTTTGATCTATTTGTTGAATCAAATAAATAATCACAAAAACAGCATGTGTTTCTTGTCGTAAATTACTACTCCAATGATTCAAGCAGACGATTCAGTGAAATCATTAAGTTGTTTTCAAAGCATCTAGTTGTGTTAGATATTCTTTATAGCAAAAGAAAACATTTCAAATTTTGATCTAAATTGAAGATGAGGTAATGAAATTAGATACAAACGTGTTTGTTGGAAGTGTATGAGGAAAGTGACAATGTATGGGTCAATGAATAGCGGTGAGGATAGATTCACCATCAAGACATTCATTTCTTCGACGTAAGTTTCATACACCCGTGACTTAGTTTATATATGTATGCATTTCGTTTGGAAACATGTTATTTGTTGAAAACCGGTTTATAAAAAAGAAGCGCAGGATTTCAAATTAAACAGGCCTTTCAAGTAACTGCATGATATGTTTGGGGTTTTGCAAGTGTGTGTTATAGGTGTGTATTTTTTTTCAACTGCAGTTTTGAGTATCGACACATTTACTTTTCTTGCTTTTTTTGACGATAACCATTTAGTTTTGCTTTTCCATCAGTATTTATATCAAAGCGCACAATGCGCTGAGAGACGGCGACGGGTTAACATTCTAAACCCAGAGTTTCTGAAATTATTGAAGCAGTCACATGACGACAAAAACTCCATCCGCTGTTGCTACAGAAGTTCTGTTTGTAACATAATAATCCGGAGTAAAGGTCATGAACCTTTCATTCATAAAGAGCTGCATACCTAAGTAGGTCATTCTCTTTCTCTAGTGCAAGCGAATTCTATCTGTTGTTTTGTATATGTAAAAATTGACCAGTTACTTGATTATTTAAGATACTAGAATGTTTGCCTATCTATTTCAAAGTTAAGAAATGCCATGGGAGGAGCCTTACTCGCCATCATGCAAAATATTCTGTGGACTACTTTAGGTCAATTACATACATACGGAGCACTACTTTTTGCTGTTCTGGTTAAGAAATGTCACGGATATTTTTTTCACGCTTAAAATTGATGCTTCCAGTGAAAAATAATGGCAAAAGAAAACATGTTAACAAACAGTAACACACTAAAAGCGGTTACGGTTATGATTTAAACGCCTGTGTAACATATTCCACTCGTATTCGTTAGTGCAGAATCGCATTGCATGGATCCGCACTAAGCGCGGAGAGGTACAGTTAAAAATGTTGTGGAAAATATGCAAATTAGCAAGGCCTGATTTCGATTTTCAGCATAAGACGGCTTATCGCCGTCTAAAAATCGAAACCTAAATTGTTTTCGTTTTAGTACACATACATACCAAAGTTCAGCTCAAAGAAATTTTCAAAAGTGAAAGGGTCATAACTCCTCCGAATTTGTTGAAAGGTAAGCGAAATGTTTGGTATTTAACTCACTGTTGTACACTTACACACCAAAATAAAATCAGCACAGTGCCTCAAAATATGTTGAAAAAAGGCCAATGCTCATAATTTCGCTGGATGACAAGGAAATGCTCGGACTGGTTGTTGTAGAATGATTTTATGGTGATAGCATTAATTTCTTACTGATCTTGGTCAATAAATGAATTGTAGTTGTGTGCAATAAACATTTATCGATGTATGGTCTCCTAAGAATAAAAATGTTATTTATTTCTATAAAGAACTTCTAGCCCTTTAAGCAGTTTGTTATTGTGTTTGAATAATTAATTTCCAGCTAGTTGGGTCATCAGTTCTAGCTCGGTATTCAGATATGTATGTGTTGTCAACTGAGAAACATTTGAAAATCCATTTTCCTGCTAGCTGGGTTATCGCCCTTTATTCAAATTGTGTTATGAATTATATTATTCATTAACTTGAAGTATTCAGTTAAAAATGAGTAGTCAAACTTTTCTATGAATGGTCTATTAACTGACAATTATTGATACCCAGTTCCCAGCTAGTATTCAGTTCAGGTATTCAGTTCTTTCTCGTTATTAGAACTTTATTACACATTTACCTTCAACTGAAAATAATTTGAATAATAATCCAATTTCCAGGTACTTGCTTCTAACACGGTATACGAATGGTCCATTAACTGAAGATATTTTGAATACCCAATCACCAGCTTACTGGTTATTCGGATTTGTGAATACTCATTTGCCAGCTGGCCTGGAATAGCTGGGAATTCGTTTGTAGCTGGATATTGAATATCTTATACCTAGATACCTGGGTATTTGGTTGTAGCTACATATTGAATACCTTACACCAAAGACCTAAACCCAAAGATAAGCAACTCATATAAGCCTTTGAAGGAAATCTCGTATACCCTCGGGGCCACCGCGATATTGTGAGAAAAAGCCGGTGCGCTTGTACTGAAGTACCTGATGCACGGAGTTGTGTTCCGACGATATTCGAAGGCCTACGATGATCATCTACAGTATAAGGTGCACGTGAAGAACATGGTAAACTTCAGCTGACTGTAACTGGTATAACGGCGGGTACAAAGAAAAATAATGACTGTTTAAATCCGAGAGTAATCAATATGAGGTCTTAATGATTGGTCTGAAAGGGAAATATTTCAGGAAGGAAATAGTTCAATTCATGAAAAAAGATAATATTTGCTAATATTTCGACAAATATTGCCTTTATGACGAAAATATGAAAATTATGTTCCAGCGTTTATGTTTGTACTGTCGCAATATTTTTAAATGCATTTTTTCCTCATCATAAAGGCAATAAGTTTTGTAGGGATTTACTTTATTTATTTATTTATTTATTTATTTATTAGTATTTAAATGGTTACAGCGTCCGCCCTGGAATCGAAAAGTCGTGGGTTCGATCCCCGGCCGCGGCATACCAAAGTCGTAAAAAATTGAAATTCCTTGCTTGACGCTCATCATATATTTAGGTATTTCCAGGAATGGTTGTAACCGTGTCAGAATAGTGCGACTAGGTGTCTACGGCGTGATGCTGCAGTGTGACGACATTGCATCTGTCTCAAGCAGACATAGTCTCGAAATGACGTAAATACCGTCGGTGGGACGTTAGACCCAACAATCAAACAAACTAGCATTTATTTATTTTTATGCGATTATTTTTTATAACAAAACAAAAGTGCTCTAAGTCATTAAAATTACTGCATAGACCGGACAATCTCAGCAGCGCTAGTACATATATCTAATACAAAATTTGGCATTATTGTGGATTATTTTGTGTAACAAACAATACGTTCGATTGAATACCTCCCCTTTCCCCTGATTTTACAGCAGTGATGGTATGTCAATTTTTCTTCTTCAATGTTTTCGACGATGTCATTAATGACTGCAATCATTAAGTACTTTACAAGTTCAACTATTATCTTATTTCAGCCACGCTTTTACCCATGTGAGTAACGGTATTTTTTCTGTAACAATGGTTATCTTTATATTTTGAGCAAGCGCTACGTTCAAATGCTCCCTTGGGCCCTTAGACCTTAGGAGTCAAGGTCATTTGATAAAGGTCAGGGTACCTGGCTGGTAGAGCTTATCAAGGTGCATGCACCTGTAAAGTTTGAAGGCTGTAGGTGGAAGGACTTCCGTGTTATGGTCAAGGTTAAGTTTTGTGACAGACAGACGTCAGACAAACAGACAGACAGACTAAAACAATATGCACAGATCTATCGATGCAGTGGCATAAAATTAATGTTAAAAGGACCAAATGATAGGACAAAAAACACCATAGTAATATTTTGATTAAATATTATACAACCAGAAAAAAATGACGAATGTTTTGCTATCGCTTAGTAACACAGAACTGGATTTTCCGCGGAATACACCTGCCCCACACTCGTTTTGGAACGAGAATATACGGTATTTCGCCGAGTTTCTTATCTTTGGCTTTAGGTCTTTGCTTACACCAAATTCACGAAATCAAGCCAACTTCACATATCTATGCCTGGTCCTGGTAAAAACGTAACATACACTGGCGGATGTGTCTGATGGCGCAGGATTTATAGCCAAAATTAGTCCAAGGAACATAAAGCTGCGTTTCCTTCTAGCGCCATTATTCGCATGCCTGAGATGTTTCAGTTTTTGCTAAGGACTAATGTTTACACTGACAAATTTCATTCGCATGTCAAGTGCAACTAAATCTGTGTACGAGATGTTATGTTCTCAATGTGAATACCATGTTCATGTTTCTTATTTCGTGAGGCTGTAACATCATGTATTCCCGTGTTGCTTAACTGCAATTTCTTTAAACACAAAACTTCATGAAAAAAGAACTATAACTTAATTCATTTTGATTATAATTAATTCAAATGATTAATGCAAAAAATGATAGGTTCAAAACATAGTGATTAATATGAAATCACAAATAATTAAATGAAATACATTAAATACTGGGGAAAATTATTCAAAACAATACTTTAAGCTGTAATCTATCATACATGTTATTAAACTATTGTGTAGAGTTTTAAAATATAACTTGAATAGATTGCTAATGGGTATTTATCACCAACAAAAATATCTATCTTAACTACTTCAAATGGTTAAACAAGAAGAAAAAAATCCGACAGGTGTTTAAATATTATTCTGCTTTATTATGACTGCATATATCACACGTATAATTAATTGCTTGCGTTTTACGCCCCCATCGACGGTATGTCAGTTCCAGGGGACAGACAAAGGATTACACCAATTATATTAGCCTAGCAGTGGGATAACCGGTTTTTGGAACTGGGCTGATCTTTTCTATATATGCTGAACTTCAATGCAAAAACCTATACAAGTGCTACCCATTAGACCCCTGCCCGTCTGTCGGTTATGGTCTACAGCTGGCCCTATACCTTCACCACAATCCTAACAGTTCTGAGACACAGTATCATCAAGTGTCTCCCGGGGAGCTGTACTGGGGCGAAAATATTTTTGGCTTTAATAAAATAACCTTCTTTATTACATCGATCTGTCACTTGAAGCTACTTGATAATTAACTCTTAATAAAGAAATAGGGGAAGACAATGGTCTATATAATTCAACTCATATATTAATGTGATATTATGAGAAGATCTAAGAAGAAAACCTCAGTTTTTTTTCTTTACAAATAACATAGAAATAATTGATATTTGTTAAAAGTGTAATTTGGCTTGTTGTTGTAGTTGTTGTTGTTGGGGTTTACCGTCGCTGCGATAGTATTTCAATCATATAGCGACGTCCAGCTAATTACAGGTGGAGGAAGACCCCGAGTACACAGGTACCCGGGTAGAACCACCGACCTACCGCAAGCCAGCTGAAAGGCTTCCTCACATGAAAAATCCCTACCGGGATTCGAACCCACAGCGGTGAGGGGCTGAGATAATTTGGCTTAAAAATAAGTGATGGTTATCTCATGGAAAACACATGATATATGCACTGACGATTAAAAAAAATAACCATACAAACAGCATTTAAATAATGGGGGAAACACTCACAACAATGTTAAAACCAAGTTTGAAAACTGCTTCACAGTTTGGAAGCAAAGAGAACAAGACCTTATCATCGACATGGAGATGTTTGCAAAGGAGCTGCAGCACGCAGCACGTCAAGACGATTATAGCGATAAAAATATCGTTCTAGAGTTGGAGAATAAAGTGGATTGACAAAGTTGAGAAGGTAGAAGACATTTATCCCTTCTTGTTTTTAATATACTTTTCATTTTAGACTGGCTGCAGGAGACAATGAACATATCAGTCATTCAAGACATCTATCCCCCAAAACTACATATTTCCATGAACACCTATTCTTTACATATTTCCATGAACACCTATTCTTTACAGTTGAATTCGACTATAGAATCAAGTGAGACACGTCCACTGTTAATGAAAATGATGCTATGACCCGGTTCAGAGTTAACCTTTTATCACGTATGTTCTAGTAATTCTGATTATCTTATCCTGCTTTCAAGATTATAAATGGGCTAAGTGATGTTTCTAAATCACCCAGCTGTTGCTTTTCACATTTTTCCCGTGACATACGAATATATTAGGGAGAATAACAAAGTGATACAACTAAACTAAGTTGATTCCCTTGATCAAGAACTTTGATGGTGATTTAAGATCCACCTACAGCTTAACCCTTTCCCTCATATAGACTCATTTTGACGCACTCAATAGGTACCACATAAAGCCTGATCTGCAGAAAAACACAGTTAAACCTTACCAAATTTAATTATAAAGTCCTCATTTCCAGACCACTGAGGAGCAGCGAACAGCATAAAACCTGATCAGCCTGCGAGTTCTGGTTTTATGTTGTTCGCATAGGTCTTTTCATGGTTTCCTCTATGAGGGAAAGGGTTAAGGTAAAGTCCCTGTAATGGTTCCGCTATGTCTTGGACCACTTAACACCTACCAAGATAACAAAGGTACCCTAATGAAACTCACTATGTCTTTCTTTTGAATGTATAATATCATATATAAGAACATGTCTTACACATGAGTAAGGTTTATACTCCATCATTTTTTTCAATAAAATGTATAAATAAATTCATCAGTATCACAAACCTGGATATTTAACCTTACACAATTTTACAACTTAATATATAGAAGATAATAAGGCACGATGTTTACATTAGTACAACGTTTGAAATGCGTAAAATCAATATAATTTGCCAAAATCATTCGCAAGAGACTTTGCGAGCGTCAAATATATCTCGATAAGACACAAGTAAGGCCTCTGATATTGCAGGCGTAAATACTACGAGATTCTATAACTTACAGGTTAAAAACAACAGGTTTGGTTTTTTCACCGGGTCAGTAATATAGTTTCAATTTAATAATGCAACCATCGTTGACTATTTGGATTTAGGCTGAGAATAAAAATCACAAATGATACACCACTGAAGGAAGAACTTTTCCCACATTCTTGTTACGTCATGGAGAGTTTTGAATAGATGGCATTTATTTCATGGTGGGATCGTATTTTACAAATGGTATTTTGACGTGAATACGGGATAATTTAAAAAGATTTATTCCAGGAATTAGGTAATTATTCTATATTGTATTCCGGTATGCTGTTATAGCGTTTTACTTTCCTTCTTAACCCTTTCCCTCATATAGACTCATTTTGACGCACTCAATAGGTACCACATAAAGCCTGATCTGCAGAAAACCACAGTTAAACCTTACCAAATTTAATTATAAAGTCCTCATTTCCAGACCACTGAGGAGCAGCGAACAGCATAAAACCTGATCAGCCTGCGAGTTACTCGCAGGCTGATCTGGTTTTATGTTGTTCGCATAAGTCTTTTCATGGTTTCCTCTATGAGGGAAAGGGTTAACACAATAGTCATTCCAGGGTATCTCACGAGTGTTTGGAACACCCCGCCATCAGCCTCAATCATGTTTATAATGTCATTCCTATTTTACAAGTTGAAATTTATAAGACTCTTGAATTACATACCTTCTCCCCTTCTCTTTCTTCCGCATGACACATATTGAGATATAGGAGACAGTATATGCATATGTGAATAATGTAGGAGAAAAGGAAGAGGGCATGCATTGCTAGTGTCAGTTGAATTATTAGAAATGTCTCCAATACATCTCTAACCTATTTTGGCAGTACAAAGTAGAAGCAACACATTTCTATGGATAAAAAGCTAGTAGATCTAATGAAAAAGACGTGTTTTTAAAACTATTCTAAAATTTAGGTAATACATACTTCGATTATAATCAACATTGTATAAACAATGTCGATGTGAATTGGGTATAAATCCATTATTTATATATGTATTATGATTTATATCAAGGGATGTTGTGAGTCGAGCTCATGAAATAAATATTGCTAGTTTGTATAGTGTTAGGTATGCGACGTCGAAATTTGCTCTTTTAGTTATCTTAATTAGCGATACCTTTTTGCTTTTCTTAGTATAGTATGTGTACTCTAGTGAATACACAGAACTTCTAGATTCTTGTTTGAACGGTTGTAATATTCAAGAGTATGAAATGCCGGAATATTTTCATTTAAAATACAGAACTTTACAGTCTAATGAACAGTCTCAGAGAAGTTTACACAAAATCGTTATATATTGGATAGTGAAAGTGAATGGCTAATTCAGAGTCGCACCATTGAACCTGGCAGAAAAGGTCAACTTGTTTATAGCTCATGCTACGTAACACACGTTGCAAATCAAAGCACAGGGGACTTTATTGTTTTACATCATATTATCACTTACTAGTAATACTATCAATAAATACCAGATACACCTGTTCAAATATGAATAACTCCACATTGGTAATTCTGGTAATGATAAAAACAGTTTGGACCAACCTAATTAGTTCCAATTTATAATTTCAAAAAAGTTTGTCATAATTCAGAATGTTATAAAGGAATTAAAGAACAACAGTTTCTCTACACTCGCAACCATGCCTATCGGAGGTATCAGATGTGCAATTAACCTCAGCCAGTTATAAATTAATGGAGAAAAAGATTAAAATCAAGATCACAGACTTGTTAACGTGTAAAAGGTCTTTCATTAGATATAATACATTGTTATTCTGCAAAATGTTGCCATGCCTTTATCATGGATGGACACAGTGTGTGTATGGAACGTATTTCACAGTGAGTGTACGTATCTGCTCACAAGAGATACAGTAAAGAAAAAATGACCTGTATTGATACTTAAACCAAATATACAATAACTTAAACCTTGAACACTGATACTAAGGGCATCATAGTCAGTCCAGTGGTAACATACCTAACCGAGGATCCTGAGGTTGTGGGTTTCGAACCCCGTTGGTGCAATGATTTCTCATGACCTTCCCAGGCGCGTAGAGCCGCTCCCAACCAAGATCCGTCGATAAGGATTAGTATAAGTTGTAAGAACTTGTTTCCAAATAGACGTAAAATAAATAAATTTAAACTTTAACCCTGATGCAGGCACGTCTTTCCAAATTGAATACACTTTCGATGTGTGATACCATTTGCGCAATAATTGGTTTTTAGCACGACAGTAGTGTGGCAGTACATCATAGATGCTCTTTGCATCAAGGCATGATGTGAATGTCTCGATACATTTTATTGTGAAATTTCATCTATTTATATGTCCCGGACGGGCTATAGTAAGTAGTTTAAGTGGTATAATTAGTCTAACTACTATTATTATTATTATCCTGTATTAAAATCGTTAATGCAAAGTGTAATGTGAAATAAATTATGTATATCATAAGGCGTCTTTGTTATGTGGTTTTAAATTGGGAATACAAAGCATCCCAAATATGCCAATAATATAGTTTTCTCTTGATGAAATGATGCATATTTACAGTTGTTTAGAGTTACGATATTTAATGTCTTCATCTAAACATATAGATGAAGATATAGATGAACATACCTAAACATATGATATTATCTGCATTTATTGCAGTAACGAACATTGATGCTGGCACGAAATTTGCTATGTCGCAGCAGGGAATCGAACAAGAAATCTTCAGCTCAAGAAGCAATCCATAGAGAAAACTATAACAATATTTATATCAACTGTGAGTACATCCGATGAACACCGTATTGATCATCAATACTGTAACAACTGACTCTTTAAGTTATGACATGTTCAGACATGAAGATTACATTTACAGGCAACTCAGTGAGAATATCGGCCACCTCAATGAGATTTATACTGTAGCCAAACATTTTGAAATTTCAATTGATTTTGAACATTTAAATTCAAATTATTCCTGAACGTGTTGCAAATTTGAAATGTAAAGAACACCAAGACCTTGGAAATGTTATAGATTATTGTCTTACATTTTCCAGTTGTTATCTGTAGAACTCACCTTTTTTTTTTGCTCTCGAGAGATGCTTAGATTTAATAAATCTTCCCTTATGAGTTTAGCAGCTTGACTTCCTCGATATTTGTAACTTGGCAACTGTCCACTTTAGTTATTCAGCAGAAAGCCATGGAATCCATAACTCATGAAGGGATATTCTTTTGTAACATGATCAACTCGCACTTCCCTGGTGGTAAGGCATCAGTTTAATAGTCCTAGGCTCCATGTTTGTGACGTACAATGTTTCAAGATGATATCAATAATTTAATCTGTCAGTTGCCAGACAAATAGCTTCTTGTAAAAATGGAAAAAAAGAAACTAAATTAAGAAAACTAATCTCATTTGAAAAATACATATGATGCTATAGATAATTTCACAAATAACAATAAATGCAAAACGTATCTTTACAAAGCGATATTGTACAACGCTTCTTGACAAAACAGTTCTTTATCGTTTTTTTTTATTACAAGACGAGTAAATGCTTGCTTTTTGGACATGTAAAAATAATGCGTACCCATGAACGAAATAGATATTATTCATTTATCGAAATATAATTTCTCGGAAATATAATACGAAATCTATTTCCGTATAAAATCATTTCACAATGTTACTTTACGAGAAGCCTAAATTTAAACAAATTATTAAATCCACCATACACATTCTTACCCCTCTTATTTCCCCTGAAATCGATCTTCAGTTTTGCAATGCATTGTGATTAAATGTGAAATATTTAGTTATCAATCCTTCTGACCCAGCTTACAAAGTAGTAATGCATAATTATAATCTCCTTGTAGGTAGCAACTGATTAAAAAAATCTATTTGCAGAAACACTGTATTATTGCGAGAGGTATTATTAATGGACTTATTGTTAAATCGTCTTATTGTATATAACACCGACGTGCAATAGATAGTCTCCTTGGACGCGTATCTATTACCATTAACATTTGTCTTTATTTCAGTATGCATGTTTCATTGTTTCCCCATATACACTTTTATTGATGTTTGTGTGTTTTTATTTGTTTTCTTTGTTATATTGTTGTTGTTTTTCTTTGCTGGTTTTAATGTCTCACCGAAAAGCTCTATTTATTTTGAAAATTTCTCTGAACTCGATACATTGTTGTCTCTGAGTGGTATCACCATAGGCAATTGTCAGGATACCACATTTAGTCACATTATCCTGACACTGTGTCAATCATTATTGGAACTAATCTTGTGTATGCGCAGAATACCAGTGAAAATTGTTATACAAGCACATTATTAAACAAATTGATACATCACAAACGGGGATGGGTCCAGCGATATGCCGCTCACGGGAAGGACGTTTTCAGCAGCCAGTGTTTTTTTGTTTTTTTTCACCGGAAAAAATGGACCGGTTGAGTTTTTTTTTCCCCGTGACAACGTCACTGACCAGTCTAACCAATCCTTAAGATGAAGGAGGTATCTGACTAGTATACGAACATCCGTCCCGATAGTTCATATTAAGCTCTGGCTAAGGCACGTGTGTTTTAAACGTAAATTTTTCTTGCATGTTTTTACTGTCGTTAAGAGCGTCAAATGGTAGCGTATAGATGATTGTGGGTTTGAACCTATTTGGGACAAGAATCTATTTATAACCTTCCGAGTCTAACGATACCAGTTTGATAAGGAATCGCATAAGGAGAATGAACTTCCGATCGAGATAAGAAGATAATTTTTTTTAAATAATTATTACAAATATTTTACTTACTAAAATTTGAGTATATTTCGCACCATTATGTTAATCCTATCGTAGCTATTTAGTGGAGTTCATATGATTGGTTTAGACTGTCATAACACACAAGTTGCTTAATAAAGGTATGCAAAATCAACGGCTGGAAATGCCACGAGATACTAGCGTCCGGTATGACACATGCTTGCCTGTATGTACTTTTCAATGGTGCCTTATTGCATTTCTGTTAGACGGTTTTAAATGTCAAGTGTGTAATGCTAAATGTTATATGCTCACTGACTATTAATATGCCAGTATGTTAAAACCCAGGTGCTTTAAACTACCAAATGATGCATAACAAATGAGAAGTGCAAGCATACATGTAGCCTTGTCGCAATTCTTTTGAGAAATGTATAGTGCTAAATGCTTTCTATTAAATACCAAATAAGAAGTCCAAATATATATGTTTATAAAACTTGTAATTAATGGCAATTGATTGCAGTTTTTAAAATGACTCATTCGTATTAAAACTATAATGCATTTGCAAGTATAATAGCACTTGTCAAAAACAAGTTGACACTTAGCACTAGGCATTACGCATTACACACTTAATATAATCGAAGCTGGGAACCAAAATGGAAATAATTGCATGGCGGATCACCGCCGGGCATACTGAATTTGGTTCGTAGGTTGTCAATGGAACCGGATTTGGATGTATAAAATCCTTTCGGCAGCATTTTCGGCAATTTGTTTTTCGTAACAAGGCATGAACTTTTTGCCTAGAATTTAGGGAGCATGATTGAAATAAAAAAATAAGAGAATAATACGCAAAAAAATCCAGAAATGATATGTATTCAATGCTGGAAATGAAGGCAAAATATGTAGCAAATTCGGAATTGGTCCTTTCGTATCCCATCCTATTTTTATCATGATTAGAGATTATTATTTTATGAACATCATCAACATGTCCATTTCAGCATAAAAACATATTCTATCAATTTTAATTATAAACTAAACTTACAAGTAATGTCAATTTGATAAATATTGTTTTGAAATGGAAGTAGCGCAAAGCTATTATAAGAATCGAGATTTTTCATATACTGAAACGGAGCAGAGCGAAATTAGAAGCCTGACATACATTTCGATCAACAAAAATTGCAATCTACAACCGTATTAAAAGTCTATACACGGTAAGTTAATTTATTGTAATCACGAAGCTACATAAGAAAGAGGTTTATGAAAATTTATATGAATATCCTTTTTTCATGTTATCGTTTAGATCCCAGTATGAATGTACATTTCGGAAAGGTTCGGACTTTTACATTGCTGTAATTGTTAGCGATTATTTTTATGATGCTTAAAATTTCACAATCTGATGGCTACAGATTTCTAGGCAGAAGAGAAAGTATTTGGTGAAATTTGTGAAATATACCCAGAGTTTAAAATATCTGCTTACTAGTGCAAGTATTTACATAAATTAATTTGAAGAAAAAAATCCACCTAAGAAAGGAGGATGGGGGATTTCAAATAGGGATTTCAAATAAATTTTTCATTCTATCAAAATTCATTTCAAATATCTGCAGCATTGTGTTCAGCTGTGAGTGTAATTAATTTATGGAAAAAATGTATATAATGAGTAAAAAATATGGGAAACAATTTCTGTAATGAAATTTTAATGCTATATTGCAATAAATTTATTTTTTTATTTACACCTCTATAATGTCACAGGGTGAGAAAGATTTGCACAGCATGACCGTGACTCGAACCCGGGACCTTTTGCTTACAGGGCGAATGCTCTACCGACTGAGCTTCCCGGCCGCATACATATCTTTCTTCCCTATTGTGAGTAATCGGTACTGTGACATTATCCCCCTTCATTTTAGAATTTGTCCCTTTATTCTAGGAGTTATTGGGTAAATATAACCGTGTGTAGGTGTAATTAGACAGACCTGGCACCTATGTCACAGTCCCACGTTTGGCGCCTTATGGTGAGAAAAATGTGCAGCCTGACCGGGACTCGAACCTGGGACCTTTCCCTTACAGGGCGAATACTCTACCGACTGAGCTACCCGGCCGGTAGCATACCGCATACACATATTTATCCCCTATTATGAGTGACATGCAGTCTGCGAATCCAGTATTTCTGGACTCTCTTTCTTATTTATATGTTTTGATACCAAAGCAGACATATTGCTGATGTTCACACACCGTATATTTAAAATTATGAATATGTCACTAATATCTTCATTTTTTTTTAAAACATATTTTAGCTTGCAATAACTAGAAAATGGGAGTGGCTGTGGAAAACCTGGTAAATTTGGACACAGATAATACATAAGCGCAAAGAAAGGCCAGGGGCAGCTATATCCAGTTTTCAAGTCAAAACTCTGTTCATCACAGCAGCAGTTAACAACATCTCAAGCAAGCAAGAGACCATTTCATCAGGGGTTTGGCAATATATGTATGCGTTATAATTTGTGACAAAACTGACAAATCTGTGACTGGTGAAAAATCTGATGCATATGTTTACTACCCAACTGAACACTGTGTGGAATGTTATACCAACTTGAAGATTTGTTCGGAGAGGACTTCTTGATTTACATAGATGAACGCCTCATTTCAGAGTGAAATTGTCTATACATGAATATAATATGTGCCTGTCAGCCAATCAACGGATGCGCAACATTCATTGATAATCCTGTTATACTTTTTTTTCTCCTTTTCTTTTAGTTTTATTTTTGATGATTTGTTGTGTTTTAATTTTACCTTCATTTTATCCAAAAATAAAAAAATAAAAAAAAATAAATATGCTTGCGTTTCACAACATTTCAACTCATATTTCTTCTTACGTAAAGTTCAGAAGGTCTAAAACTCCCTTATTTATTGACCTAGTGATATAAAAGTTTCTCACGCATGTTCTTAAAGCAAATGGTATTTAATCTCAAATGTAAGAACAAACCCTGAAAAAAAAAAAAATAGATTTGCTTAATGAGGAGAAAATATGGGAGACTGTCATTCCAGATTGTCAGTCATCCTTTCTAAAGTGTAAGCACATCAGTTTGTTTCCAATTTAATTTCTTTCTCTTTTTTTGCATGAACCAAAACTGCTTCTCGTTTAAATTAAAATAATTGAAATAACACTTTCCTACATTCCTTTTTTGGAATATGAATCAATAATATATATCGATGTGTCCTGATCATGGCCCTTCTTAAATAGTTCAACATAGTTCAACATAGCACATCAAGCTCAAGGTGAGCTATTCTGATCACATTGTGTCCTTATCTTCTGATAGCAACAATTTGCTTTAAAAGACGTATTTTAAGTACTTGTAGGATGCACATTTGTTGTTTGCACTGGCAACCAACAAAATTTGATATTGAAAAACTAAAATGACTGTTCCCTGAAACAAAGCGCCAGAATAATTCAATTTCATCTGTTACAAACTGCCACCTCATGACTATATACTGTCGTTGTCCCTTAAATTTCTTCCCTTCTATAACCAATGGTCAAAATTGAATTTCAATTTGCACAAATGGTTACCTCATAGCCTTCTACCATATTTGCTTACTTTAAGTTAATTCCTTAAAAATGGAGCACCAGAGGTGGGCTAGTTTCCTAATAATTATACTGTTTATATATTTATAAAAAAAATCTTTGTTACTAATGATCAGATTTTAATTTCATTTGTCACAAATTGTCACCTCGTAGTTCTCTACCACATTGCTAAAATGAATTTGATCCTTTGAAAAATGATGTCTTAAGTGGGGGCAGCTTGTTTCTGTATGTACTCTTCATATATATATATATATATATATATATATATATATATATATACGTGTAATTAAATTCAAAATCTTTCTCCTGGAGCTAGTGTTCAAAAATATTTTTCCTAATAAAAACATCATGGTTTTTCCTGCAATTCTATAAGATATTGATCCCATGGAAAATAAGGCCTCCAGATGTTTGACTTATTTTCTATTAATTAGAACATTTATTGTACCCTATATTTGACATTGGTTACTGCTGAAGGTAACCAGGTCATATCAAGTGGCCTGAAATGTTATAATTAGGTGTATTGTACTCTGCCCCTTATTGCCCATTTTTCTTACAGTTATTGATCTTTGTTAAAAATCGTGTTCCCTTCACAGAGCAATTCTCTTTATATTAAAATTTAACAGATGATATTTGATACATGTATCAATGACTTGGAGACGAGGTGTCGTGAGCAAATTTTTCTATTAGCGCCTCTTTTCCTTTCAGAGTTAGTGCCCTTTTAAAAAAAAAAATTAAAAAAAAATTAGAAAATTGCAGCATCACATTGTTCCTATTAAAATAGTCTGATGTTGCAAATAAATATTTCAAGGAGAGCTCTTCTCTTCAGTGTATTTGCTCTTTTTTGGAAAATTATATCCACAATATTACTTTGATCTTATTTAAGATAGGCTGATGATATATGCTAAATGTATTGACAACTTGTAAAGGATGTTATAATAAATTTTGGAGAATGGCCCTTTACTTTCAGAGTCATTTACCGTTGTCTTCAGCTAAAATCTTTTAAAATTTAAGATAGGCTGATGATATATGGTTCATGTACCAATAACATGGAACTCTTTGTTAAAGAATTCCACAACATAATTCTCAATATATTTCAGTTAAATTTTTTACCCATCTTATTTTATGAATTCCAGTACAATGACTTTCTCACAGTTTCTGCAACTTCACATGGACCAATCAGGCTATGTTCTCTCTTTCATTTTTGTAAGCTTGACTTTTCGAAGAACAGGATGAGCTAGTGACACCGGCGTCGGCGTCCAAAGAAATGTAAAGGTTTTGTTTAACGTTGCCATCATCCGCACTATTACCCAACTTATGTGCCGCAAACTTTACACATGTGTTTATCATCATCAGACCAACCAGCAGAAACAGGAACAGTAACTCTTCCCAATATTTTTTGCTTATTTATGGCCCCTTTTTGGACTTAGAGTTTCTGTTAAACTTTTGTAAAACATTGATATTATCTCTAGTTTTACTCAACAGATGTCTTTCAAACTTCAGACATGTGTTTATCATCATCAGACTAACTAGTAGAAACAGGAACAGTAGCTCTTCCAAATATTTTAGCATATATATTTGGCCCTTTTTGGACTTAGGAAAAATGTTAAACTTTTTTTAACATGGCTATTTCTCCAGTTTTACTTGATGGATTTCCCCCAAACTTCACATATGGCTTGATCATCAAAAGATCAACTAAAAGAATCAGGAACTGCAACTATTCCATTTTTAATATTAATAGCCCTTTTAGGACTTTGAAAAACTTTAAAGTTTTGTTTAATGATGCCATAATCCCCACATTAATTCAATGGATGTCTTCCAAACTTTACGAATGATCACCATCAGACCAACTAGTAGAAACAGGGACAGTAACTCTTTCAAATATTTTTTTCTTTGCAAATTTATGGAACTTTTTGGACTTATTTTTTTAAGTTTTGTTTTACATTGCTTTGATCTCCACTTTTACTCAATGGATATCTCTCAAAATTCACACGTGTTTATCAACATCAGACCAACCAGTAGAAACAGGATTTATGTCCAAATAGAAACAGGAACAGTAACTCTTAAATATTTTTGCATATTATTGGGCCTTTATGTACTTAAAATGTTAAAATTCTGTTTAACATTGCTTTTATCTCCAATTTCTTTCCATGGATGTCCCTTATAATTCACACATAAAATGGCATGCTTGTGTTGGAGGTCAGACTTTCATGTTTTTTTAAAATGGTTATGTCACCCCCCCCCCCCCCCTTTTTTTTAAAAAGAATCTTGGTTAAGGTTTTCGCACCACCTCATTTTTTCACTTAACCCTTTGAGGTATTGATTTTGAACTTTAAATACCTGTTTATGACCATCACCTCTATTTGTACATGGCAAGAGTAAATAACTCTGTCTTGGATGTTGACATAATTGTGCCCCTTTTTCTGACTTGATTAATCTTTTTGTACTTACTCACTTTTTCACAGAATTCTTTGAGATTTGAGATTTTGCTTTAAAACTTGAAGCACATGTTTATTGTTCTTGTGTATATTTGATTATACAGATTCTTATTTTGCCTTTAATTGCAATATTTATTTTTATTGACAAGCAATTGAATAGTCGAGCGTGTTGTCTTACGGACAGCTCTTGTTGAAGGGAAGTAATCTGATTTAGTTCACTAAAACAATATATTTTCTCATTATTTGAATTTGTGATATTTTCATTTCAAATACTCATCACCATACTTAAAAAAATGTGATACTAAAATGGTATATATTCCTGAAGCATCTTGAAAACAATTTTTCTATGTATTTCTATTTTTTTCATGCTGTATATTAAGATTACTTCTTGAAAAAATTACACAAACGTAAGATTTTCTTTTACAAAGTTTTATCTTTTACCACTGTAATTAAACTTTATAAAACTTTCCAATCACCAACCATTTTTTTTCTGTAAACTAACTTATATAGTGCCAATAAGTAACACTTATCTGTCAGAGGTTGTAGGCAGTCCAGTAGCTTAGCCAGTAGAACAATCACCCTTTAGGGGCCTCAGGTTGAAGTCTTGGTCTAGCTGCACATTTTTCTCACTTGGTTATTTTGCACCAAATAAGTGATCATTATATTTTCACCAATGTATATACTGCCTTTTTGTTCATCAGGAACATTATCAATTTGATCTTTGTAAATTCTGCAACAAATTCAAAATTTGCAGGGAATATGTAACCGTTATCGGTGGGAGACTTTTGTAAGTTGTCTCGTGTTTCAGTCCTGGCCTGGCTGCACATTTTTCTCACCTTCTTACATTTAAACCTTTTTTCTAAATATGTATATTAGTCTTGGAACTAGTTTATGAAATTAAATATATATACTTACGTAAACAAGTTTAAATCTCAATAAAAGTTAAGAAAAAAATGTGTTCCTTTTAATCCACATAAATTTTATTCTCAGGCATTTTTTTTTCTTTCTTGCTGTGCTTATTTCAATGTGATGCCTCAGGCAGCACTTTTGTACTTGTGTTTAGCGTGTAATGCCTTCTGTCTATTGCTATGTGTCAACTTAATTTCGACAAGTGCTACTATACTTGCAAATGAATTATGGTTTCAACTCTTTGCGTTCACGTACGAGTCATTTTAAGAACTGCAATCAAATGTCATTAATTTACAAATTTTATAAACATACTTCTTATTTGGTAGTTAACAGAAAGCATTTAGCGACAAGGCTACATGTATGCTTGTACTTCTCATTTGCTAAGTATTATTTGGTAGTTAGCACCTTGGTATTAACATACTGGCATAGCACGTAACATTTAGCATTTCACATATGGCATTAAAAACCGTCTAACAGAAATGCAATAAGGCATCTTTGAAAAGCATACATACATGCAAGCACATGTAATTTTTCATAAAGCATTCAGAAGTAAGCATGTTGTAATATTTATATAAATAATCTCCCATAGTCCAACATTCCGTCATGCAGTTTTTTCTACTCACTTTGCTGTTCTAGCGTATATTTGGTATGTAGTTGAAGAATTATGAAATACAGATCGGGACAGTAGCCCATTTGCAAATGAGTTGTTGCCCTTTGACCTTCACGAAAATATCTTGATTATGGAGATATCCAGGGTATACTGAGCCGTGTTTTGGTATGTATGCTTACTTCGAATCGTCTTATAAAGGAGTTATACTGATATCGAAGGGTTTGCGGACAATACTTCTTATTGTCTTGGGGTACTGAGTTATAGGCCGAGTTGACACTCTGCTTCTTTAAGCAAACCTTTGACGGAGTTATGCCCCTTGATCTGAGAAAAAAATCAGCTACAGCATTTATGGATGGCAGGAACATCCATGTTGGACCGACTAAAATATATTACTTGATAATCACATTATTTTTCCATTGGAAATTTGAATTAAGATTAGATGATTTACTCGTACATATCAAAGCAGACAGGAAAATAATAAACAGGAGCATGAAAAAAAAATAAAAAGATAAATAATATTTAAATGTTAAAAAATTTGAATGAATAAATAAAAAAGAATTTGTCTTTGAAGCTAGACGTTGTAAATATGTGCTTGCAAATTTCATAAACAATGCTGCAGACGGTCAAATGTCCTCGATACCTAGACAGAGTTTGTTACATACGATCTCTGGATTTTTCCAAACAAAGCAATTTCGTAGGTCATTAATTTTAAAGTGAAAAAAAGATATTGTTGTCTAGTATCCAAAGCCTTGAAATCATCAATAGTGTCGTCTACAAAGAAATATTTTGACAGAATAAAATTGATAATCATAAAAAATTGGATGTTTGTTTAAGATAGCAAATAGTTTGTCTAGTTAATAACTACACATTTACTTTTATCTATTTAGCTTATTTGGCGTCATATCCGTAGTTTTCTTTTCTGGTTTCCGTGTTCAAAAACAGTAATATTGAAAAAAGAACTTTTGATTCCGTTCCTGATTTGCTTTTCGGCAATTCATTCAAGAGTAAACACGATATCGTTTGGCATTTTATGCACTTTTCTCCAGAAACCAGACTACCTTGCTAAATCATAAAACAACATAAGACAGTCTGAGTTTGTCACAATCGGACAGCCTCGTTGATCATGGTCCGTAACCCCAGACAGTACGCCAGAGCCTTCTCCTGTGACGTATTACCGATATCGTCACGTGCTGGATAACGACTTTCACGGTATAAAACGAATACATCTAGATTAACTCTCATGTGCCGTAAATCGTATTCATTTCTTTTCCTGATTAGCTAACGTTTAAGACACGTCTAGTTCATAACTATTAACTTTTACTTTCAGTTTCGTTTACGTTATTGCTACATTTATATTTTTGATTTTCTCTTTTGACGAAACGTCATTATACTTTTCATTTTCCTTCCTGGTTCATCAAAGGAAAAAAAAACAAAAAAAAAAACATGTTTTTTTTCCTATCGAACTTGATCACGTAAATTTCTTTTCGTTCGCCAAAATCAGCGCCGCATCTTTGGTAACCAGCAGATCGTGTAGTCATAGCGTTGTTGCATGATGATGTGGTTTGTTATAGAGTGCCAGTTTGGCCCTGCATCTCTTCAACTCTCTAGGTTTTTTAGTTGGGGAAGCACAGGGGCTATTTTCCCATACCATACCTGGGGTCTTGTTGGTATATTCACATATTAGTGGACCATGCATGCCTCATGTCTAGGTGCAGACCTCCTCCGAATCTCCTGCATTTCAGGTTGTAGCCCCATTGTGTTCAATTTCCGTGCGTTGCCGCGTGTAGGTACTGAATAGGGCTTGTCTATGGAGAGGCTATTTACTTGCAGGGAAGACTTACGCACTCGGATTCCTTTTCATTCAATAAAAGGCTAGCCAGCGGTGGAGACTGGAAGCGCACTTGACGCATCTGTAGGCCTATACATAAGCAATGCATATTATATAAAACTATTTTGTAAAAAGAAAAAACAACAACAACAACAACAAAATATGCTTTTCACCGTGTTTTAATTTTCTTTGTCAAAGAGTAAGAAAACAAATAGCATATGTGTTAATGTACTGAAGAAATGGTAAAAATATAATTAATTGATTGATTTTCACACAAAAAAACCCCTCAAAATAGGTAACTATACAAACTTAAACGGATGCATAACAATGTTTTTGTAAAGTTGTGATTTTGATGGATATACAATTGTGTCATTATTTTTATTGAATCTTGACTCTCTCTCTCTCTTTCTCTCTCTCTCTCTCTCTCTAAACATTGTTTATGGATGTCATGGACACTCAGTTATATCTTAAAGATTTTGTCAAGTCAGGGAAAGAGATTGTCTGGAAGTACAAGGCGACATGCCATGTAACACATCGTTAATAAGAAATGTCATCCGGCAAAACATGCAACCCTTTACGCATTTCCAATAAATAAATTATTTTGGTGAAAAAATAATGTCAGAAATTCTCTCCTTTATGATATTGTAATAGAAACTTTCAGTGCAACCATCATGATTTTCTTAAAGGCGTTTCAGCGTGTTTATTTTTTTTATTTTTTTTTCTCTTTGAATTAAAAATTTGGACACCATGCTCGTGTTAGAGAGTTACCTTATGTTAAAAGATTACTGTTTTCTTAAATTGTTGAAAACATCAAAAACATTAAACAATTAGAAAGATTGCATTCTTAATACTATAATAACATATCAAAATAAAATTACCAGATTTGTTTTGTCACAATTTGTAACTTATTATGTGTTTTATAAGTTACAGATGAAATAACTGTCAGGCATGCAAAATGGAAAATATAAAATGAGCATAAACCGCCATAGTGTCAGGACCATAATGTATACAAAAACTACCCAAAGCTTTGAAATATATATATATATATATATTTATATATATTTAATAAAAATATCAACAGACAGATTTTTTTTTTCAGATTCAATCCTGTAATATAAATGCTCTCTGAAAATGTGAAAAAGAAAATGTATACCTCACTACGTTCGTTTTTTTTTTTTTTTTGTTTTTATTTCTCTTTCTTTTGTTCACTAAAATTGCCTTTATATGGAAATTTTAGCCAAATTTGCATAAAAAAGGCACTATAACGTGATTTTTTGGATCCTCAGCATTTGCTACGTATAATTTTAATCATGTTTTTAATACATATTTCTTAGAATTGGTGTTTCCTTTAACAATGTATTGCAAATAAATTTTAAATAAAAATAACCTTGGTAACCCGCTGAAACGTCCTTAAGTCTATAACATAATCAACTTACTTGTTTTAAATGCCTTATAAAACAAAAAGAAAGTATGAAACAAAGTTTTACTTGCTACTTAATCTATCTGACATAGGGGCAATATTTTTGCCCCTTCTTGTGGTGTTTTACGAATCAATACTATCACAGTGTTACTCGACAGAGTTCGATGTCTATACACAATGTGTATTGAACTCAGATTGTGTTCGATCTCGTAGAATTGCTGTCAGTTATTTGTCTTTGACGAATGGAAATACCGGTAATTATTGTCTGGGGGAGGGAGCTAAGATATTTTTCTGCTTTGATCAGATGTATTGTTTCCATTCATTTTGTCAGATATATCGTAAACAACCTTTCATATTTTGAAGGATCGGTCGATATAGATACTGCAGATTTTCATAACATTTTAAAACAGATTCATGCCGAAAACCCTGCAATGCCGGTTTTATTTATACAAAGTAATGCTTAATTAGTCCGATTTTCAAAAAATGCTAGTTTTGTATTATCATTGTTAAAAGATTTTTTATTATTATTTTCCGTATCTGATATTTTTCACGCTAATAATACTCACTCAGCCCCTCACAGCGTGGGTTTGAATCTCGGAAGGGTCATTCGGATTTTCATGTGAGGAAGCCTTCCAGCTGACTTGCGGTAGGTCGGTGGTTCTACTCGATGCTTCAGTGCACTCGGGGTCTTCCTCCACCTGTAATTAGCTGGACGTCGCCATATGACTGAAATACTGTCGGAGCGACGGTAAACTCAAAAAGCAATCTTTCACGTTAAATACATACGAAGTGAATCCCCGAACATATTCCTACATATGTAGATATGGGAGGATGGATGATAGTCATTTACCAGCATTGTCTTATTGTTGTTATATTCATTTTATATCTTTTAAGAATTTTCCAGTTACCTGAAAAGCATTGTCTCGTTCCCAGGTTACAGCTGAATCCTAGACTGCTATTTCATCAAATGGTGCATATTGTAAAATTCGGTTTCGGGTGTGTGTGTGGAAAACGAATTTCTTCAATTTGCAGATGGTTAAACAGCACAAAATATGCCATATAGTAGAATTAACTTATATCAAATCTTGGGTTGCCTAAGCAGTACAAAACCCCTGGAAAGGTCACAAAAGAATCCTGTCCTTAACGGGATTCGAACCAAAACATTTCGGATCCGTATTCATTTAGGGTACCTCTGTACCACAGCGCTAGATTGCACCGACGAAATTGCAACGAAAATTTTAAAAGTACATAATTACAAAGAAATAGTACGTTTTCTCAGGTTAAAACGATATAGAAAATGTCAATTTTACAGTCTTGTACAAAAAGACACGTAGTTTTTTCCAGTCCATAAAGAAAACAAAATACATATGTTTTTACAATTATAAAGATAACAGAAATCTAAATTTTTAAAGTACTGTTCATAATGACAACGAAAATGTACGTTTTTACAGTTCATTATTAGTGTTTACTGTATCGTACAAAGAGACAACAAAAATGTACGTTTTTACAGTTCATTATTAGTGTTTACTGTATCGTACAATGGGACAACGAAAATGTACGTTTTTACAGTTCATTATTAGTGTTTACTGTATCGTACAATGGGACAAAGAAAATGTACGTTTTTACAGTTCATTATTAGTGTTTACTGTATCGTACAATGGGACAAAGAAAATGTACGTTTTTACAGTTCATTATTAGTGTTTACTGTATCGTACAATGGGACGACGAAAATGTACGTTTTTACAGTTCATTATTAGTGTTTACTGTATCGTACAATGGGACAACGAAAATGTACGTTTTTACAGTTCATTATAAGTGTTTACTGTATCGTACAATGGGACAAAGAAAATGTACGTTTTTACAGTTCATTATTAGTGTTTACTGTATCGTACAATGGGACAACGAAAATGTACGTTTTTACAGTTCATTATTAGTGTTTACTGTATCGTACAATGGGACAACGAAAATGTACGTTTTGACAGTTCATTATTAGTGTTTACTGTATCGTACAATGGGACTACGAAAATGTACGTTTTGACAGTTCATTATTAGTGTTTACTGTATCGTACAATGGGACAACGAAAATGTACGTTTTTACAGTTCATTATAAGTTTTTATAGTATCGTACAATTGGACAAAGAAAATGTACGTTTTTACAGTTCATTATTAGTGTTTACTGTATCGTACAATGGGACAACGAAAATGTACGTTTTTACAGTTCATTATTAGTGTTTACTGTATCGTACAATGGGACAACGAAAATGTACGTTTTTTACAGTTCATTATTAGTGTTTACTGTATCGTACAATGGGACGACGAAAATGTACGTTTTTTACAGTTCATTATTAGTGTTTACTGTATCGTACAATGGGACGACGAAAATGTACGTTTTGACAGTTCATTATTAGTGTTTACTGTATCGTACAATGGGACAACGAAAATGTACGTTTTTACAGTTCATTATTAGTGTTTACTGTATCGTACAATGGGACAACGAAATTGTACGTTTTTACAGTTCATTATAACGTTTACAGTATCGTACAAAGGGACAATGAAAATGTACGGGTTTTTTTCCAGATCATTATAAGTTTTTACAGTATCGTACAAAGGGACAACGAAAATGTACGTTTTTACAGTTCATTATAAGTTTTAACAGTATCGTACAAAGGGACAACGAAAATGTACGTTTTTACAGTTCCTTATACATTTTTACAGTATCGTACAAAAGGACAATGAAAATGTTCGTTTTTACAGTTCATTTTAAGATTTTACAGTATCGTACAAAGGGACAACGAATATATACGTTTTTTCCGGTTCATTATAAGTTTTTACAGTATCATACAAAGGGAAAACGAAAATGTACGTTTTTACAGTTCGTTGATAGTTTTTCGTTCGTACAAAGGATAACGAAATGTACGTTTTTACAGTTCGTTATACATTTTTACAGTATCATACAAAGGGACAACGAAAATGTACGTTTTTACAGTTCATTGTTAGT
>CM037778.1:29715898-29765898 GCA_021229015.1 Solen grandis
GTGCAATATACCGGTATACCTGAACTGCTAATGTATGCATTCGTTTCTGCAATATACCGGTATACCTGAACTGCTAATGTATGCATTCGTTTCTGCAATATACCGGTATACCTGAACTGCTAATGTATGCATTCGTTTGTGCAATATACCGGTATCCTGAACTGCTAATGTATGCATTCGTTTTGCAATATACCGTGTATACTGAACTGCTAATGTATGCATTCGTTTGCAATATACCGGTATACTGGACTACTAATGTATGTATTCGTTTGTGCAATATACCGGTATAACTGAACTGCTAATGTATGCATTCGTTTCTGCAATATACCGGTATACCTGGACTGCTAATGTATGTATTCGTTTGTGCAATATACCGGTAAAACTGAACTGCTAATGTATGCATTCGTTTCTGCAATATACCGGTATACCTGGACTACTAATGTATGTATTTGTTTGTGCAATATACCGGTATATCTGAACTGCCAATGTATGTATTCGTTTGTGCAATATACCGGTATACCTGAACTGCTAATGTATGCATTCGTTTGTGCAATATACCGGTATATCTGAACTGCCAATGTATGTATTCGTTTGTGCAATATACCGGTATACCTGGACTACTAATGTATGTATTTGTTTGTGCAATATACCGGTATATCTGAACTGCCAATGTATGTATTCGTTTGTGCAATATACCGGTATATCTGAAATGTATGTATTGTTTTGCAATATACCGGTATACCTGAACTGCCAATGTATGTATTCGTTTGTGCAATATACCGGTATATCTGAACTGCCAATGTATGTATTCGTTTGTGCAATATACCGGTATATCTGAACTGCCAATGTATGTATTCGTTTCTGCAATATACCGGTATACCTGAACTGCCAATGTATGATCGTTCAATATACCGGTATATCTGAATTGCCAATGTATGTATTCGTTTGTGCAATAACCGGTATATCTGAACTGCAATGTATGAATCGTTTCTACGCAATTATTCAGAAATCCTTTACATATATTTTGAAAGAAAAAAAAATCAATAACTAGCTACGACATTAAAACTATACAACGGCAGTTTCTTCATCCTTTTGAAGGCTTCAGAAGTTATCATATTGTTAAAATTCATCACCAAGTTTTTGATAAAAAGTTGCATAAACAATATTTTAAAACACCGTCCATCTTTTGATATCATACAAACGAAGTGTGCGTACAAAGATTTTCTACTAGTGAAAAGTACGAGCATCTTTTGATGCTCATTAGTATTTATATATCTCTCAAAAAGGACCGAATACAAGAAACGCGAGCGATGAATGATATTTTTTTATATATATTTTCTTTTTACACCTTAACAATTCTTATGATTTTTTTTTTGGACATATTCCTTGCGCTTTTGTACACTTACACGGTTTAGGTCGTGTATTGACGGGAATGCATTGAATTCCCCCCTTGCATGTATGCATAACGATACGGCCAAAGTTGCGTGCAATATTTTGCGCAATATTTATATTGAATGACCTACGCCGTTAATTAAAATCTGCCAAGTAAAACGATATTATAGTATTCTAAACACAATTATAACTTTAAGGAACATTCGACAAACAAAACGCAGATAAAAATAATTAAGTTTTTGTGAAGTTTAATACGTCACGTCGAATTTCAACTCAAATCAACAAGATTTTTTTTTGTCATGTATGACCCCTGTTTTTCGCTAAATCAATTGCATTCTTTAACATTAGTTAATGATAAAATGATATTTTCCCCCATTTTACATGTTATTTTCTTGTTCTTTTTGGAGTACTTTGATATTTAAACTCAAATCCTTTTGTTGTAAAACATTCTTAGGGAAAAAGTTTAAATCAGCCTAACAAAGGCTTTCAACTGATCCAAGTGGGTTTGTATTTGTTGCCAATCTTTGTAACTTCAAGAATAAAATATATTTACACTAACTAAACTAAATGTAAACAATGTCATTGGTAATATAATGAAATGCATGCAGTACATAAAATTAACATGAAATAGCCAGCTATTTACACTTACACTTTTAAATGTACTAATGATACTTATATTCAGTGGTTTCAAACAAGAATATTACATAGAATACTAGGTACTAATTCTCTTCTTTATAAAATGAAATTAAAAGAAAATAATTTATGTACTTTTTGTAAAAATAAAGAAGAAACAATGATCCATCTTTTTTGGGAATGTGCAAAAACTAAACCAATAATAGAATATTTGATTGATAAAATAAAAGAATATGAACCATCAATAAACATTGGGGAAAAAAAAGTTTTACAATGAAAAAAAAAAATTTACTTAAGCAAGATGAAAAATGTAATACCAACCATATATGGTCTTAAACAAAGCTTCAAACTAGCAATAGACATTTTTAAAAATACTAAATATACCGAAGCAGAAAATACAAGATGGACAATTGTAAGCTCAGTTTTAATGTAATCATGTCCATTGGATAAATTGTAGTATACATTACAGTCAGTGATCTATGTCGCAAATATACTAAAAAAAAAAAAATTGGTAGAAACTATAAAGTATTTATTAATAAAAAAGAGACGTATTTTTTTTTTTTTTGAATAATTTGCAGTGAATAAATATGCATAGTTATTAAAAAATATTATTATAATATATTGTTAGAAAAAGGTTAGTTACTGCTTAGAAAGTGATGTCATGTTATTACTTATGTATGTATAATCAAGGTTTTCGTCACTACTAAAGATTAACTATTCATGTTTTTTTCTTGTTTTTTTTTCTTCTATATTTGTTCATATTTTGTTTATATATTCTATATATAACATACTGGAGTTAATTAAACAACTATATGCATAAATATTTATTGTAAGGTAGTCAGTGGGATGGATCCCCGACCCACTGCTACCTATGTGACGGGGACAATAAAATGTTTAACTAAAAAAAAAAAAAAAAAAAAAAAAAAAAAAAAATGAAATAGCCACTGTTGAACAATAAAAAATCAGAACAGCTACATCTTCTTAGCTTAAGTATGGAATATAAAATGATAATTAAGGAAAAGTGGAAGTTAAAATGGTGTAATAGTTTGCCATTTAGTGTAAAAAGTAAAGTAAACACAAATGCATTTTGCAGTCTTAAGTTTCATGCCTTGGGCACGTTCACGTGCTTCATTTTCTGAATCTATGTAATATTTTATTTCAAGGACATAACCGATGATTGCCTATGCATCAGATCATTACTTGTCTATTTCCTTAGTGTATTGGTGTAGACATTTTGCCAGTCTGTTATTATCTCTTCACCCTACGCCGTGTATCATATTATCAACTAAGTCCAATCAAAATATGTAGTTTACTTTTATTTTCAAGACAACATATTCTGATGTAATATACCAAAAATGTGATACTTCTTTTGTAACGGTATGTTACTTTACAGGAAATGGATGGAAATGAATATGCCAATACCACAAATAAAGTTGTCTCCTTATTTGCTATACATGTGCAATTAAAACAAATATCGCATTTTAAGAGACGGAGCATGCATCAGGTTTAGTTCAAACCGTTGCGTGTTGACGAGGTTCTCTCCATACCAATCCAGATATTTTCGGTGCTTTAATAAAAACAGGGAATATCTACTTATATAACAGCGTCTGAACCCTATCGAATATGTGTCACAAACTCACTTAAACATGAGACAAGAATATCTTTAAAAGATACGCGGCGTTGAAGGGGATTAAAGTAAGGTATGGCAGAGGACGGTGATATGAAATATAAAATACATTTAGTGAAGCTTTTCACACAGAGAAGGCAAATAAGCATTATAGATAAAGCATCCACTGCACCGAGATTGACAGAGTAAACATTTTTGTAATGAAACGGTCTATAACTGCTAGTCTGTCACACAAGGACGGTCAAAAGTTAGGTTAGACATCTTCGCAAAAATATAGGACAGTGTTCATCAACTTTCTAAACATACTAGCACTAACTTGCAAGTTTTCTCCTAAACATTTTTGAAAAACAGATAAAACTCATTCAGTCTGTTTTCTCTTTATTCCACGAAAAGAATACAAAACTGGAGACTTGATCAAAATAAGTTTCAAAGCCTACAGCTGAAAACATCATGTTTGAATAAGTTTATGTTTGGGGATACAAATGTAACCGGGTATAGGTATTTGGTGATAAATCAATAGGCAAGAAGACATATGCCTTGGAAGTTCAGTTGGTAGAGTGCAGGAACGGTATTCCTGAGGCCCTGGGTTCGAGTCCCGGTCGAGTCATTGATTTTTTCACCACCTGTAACATTTGGCGCCCAACGTACCCGGCTACAAAAACAAGTTCCCAAGCTGTCAATTTGAAAACTTATGAATACATGGTTAAAAAGAGAAATAAACAGATCAAGCATCAAATATTGTTTCTCCTAAAGATTGAATGTTATGTGAAAAAGGAGTACTCGTTATACATAGTGCAGCAGTGCACGCACCTCTGGCATGTTACTCGGCTGCCAGAGGCTGCCTTTTCAAATGTTTTATGCGTACTGCATTACTGCGGTCCTAAAACAATCATGTTTCTTGCAGTTTAAAAAGCACTGGTGTAGATTCTTAGGACACACTTTCAAAGAAATAATATGAAAACACTCTTACTTTAAATGAATACATAAAAACAATTAATTGGCTCCATTGTCTCCAGACCATTCCTTTCCCACGTATATTTTTAGGAACTTGTGTAAATGTCGGTCTTCGCCAGGATTTTAAATCCCGTAACCTGTACCCATACCTAACCAGGCGGTCCCATTTACTGATAGTTATATTAATTAATGGTATGAATAAAACTGAAACTTGCAGCTTATGTTTATTCTGTCATACAGCATTGATTTGTTATACATGCGTTTGTTGGCTATAAATATATCATTCAAGATGCCAAAAATAAAAGATGACGATATATGTCATTTATTATTTTTATCCCTGCTTTGGATGTAGTCTTTAAATGTTACGTTTTTTATAGTTTGATCTTGGAAAATAAACATTTGAAAGGAACAGAACAATACTTAGTACCATTAAAGTAATTTCAAATAATGTATGAAATACCAGAGACTTATAAACAGAGATTGGCAGCTTTCCGAAAGAACTCAAAAAGTAGAATGGGGACACACATTTTCCCCATTAATTTGTTTCTACGGCGATTCTCTAAAATGATGCAAAAATAAAGAAAAATATCTGCGCTAGTTTTAGTTTTCCTTCTTTGTCTATATTGTAAAAAAAAAACAAACTGTTATTGTACACATTTAAACAACAATACTGAATTTCCCCCCGACGGCTGCTGGTCCCGAAACTTACGAAGTAGTTTGCTTGGATGTTAACACTTGGATTGATTTTTAACGCAAATTTACGAATTACCAAATTATGGATTTTTTATTGAATCAGTTATGGAATAGAAATGATGAAAGGTCAAACTAGGGTCATAAACTTATTACGTATTAACTCATTAATGTGAGTTGGCCATTACCATAATGCAGGTTTTCTATTGTTGGTGAACAGAGGATATCGGATAGAATATAGTATCTTAAATGGTTATTTATCATATGACATTATGCTCAAACAGCTGTTTCCGGTTTTGTATAACCATCACATATTTTCTTATATTTAACACGTTACATTTAGCTTTTAGGTCGAATTTCATCACTCCGCGTCACGCGCGTGTATATTCTATATATATGCATTGATCTCTAACCGCTGGATTTAATATGTTTAATGCAACTAACTTTGATTAAAAAGATGTATTATTCATATGATGTTGAAAGTGTACGATAATTCATTTATCATTTGAAACTATTTTCTTGGTGTAAAGTTACAAATATTAATCGTTCACAGTCTGTTCATTCATATTTTGTTTGCTGTTATAATTGCGATTTACTATCATTAAAGGTCATATGATAAAAAGAATCTGACATGAATCTGATACTCGTTTAGTAAAATTTGATATGAAATAACAATTCATGCCAGATCCTAAATATATGCTGCAGTCGACTAAGAAGTGTTTAGGTGACTCGATCCGGCCGCATCTACACAACGGAGAATCTGTCACAATCAGCTGCAACATAATGACGGAACACATAAGATAAAAATGTTTTGTTTAACATGAAGATTGGATACCATTTAGAAGTGTTATTTTTTTTCTCATACTGGTTGAATAAAAATACGCAAAGTAGTTCTGCAAATATAATTTACACCAATACCTGCAGACTTGATTTCACTGCCACATTACTGCACAGGGTAATTTGTAACAAACTTTGGCAATGGATGGTGGTTCAATTAACTTTCTCAGCCCTGCTTGTATTACAAAAGGTCTACATTTACCCAAAGAAAAATATTTAAGGACTTGGTAAACAAGAAACATGTTAGTGGCATCTTTATAAAGAGGAACATATATTGAACTTACTTCATTAGTGATGTTTAATTATCCCGAAATTAAATTACAGAAGGAAATACAGAATTAGCCATTAGTAGTAGTAGCAAAATAGGGGCTTTAACGGGGGTTCCAGAGGTTCCAGTCCCAGATCTGGGTAAGTAGGTCAAGCCTACGTCATCATGGTCAATGATCTAGGTCACCGACTGCGCATGCTCATGATTCAAGGTTAAGGTTGAATTGTGGACTTGGAAAAGATGTCACCAGGTCAGTTGGCGCGTCAAAACATCAACCGTGCATTATTAAGGTCACATTGAGTGACCAGATCACCTATGTACACGTTGACCGATGGTGTATTTACCTAGGAATTTATCTCGCTATAACGAATGCTCTGTCACTGTCCTAAATAAAGGTGTAACTCAATATTTCAAATGAAATTTGCCCCCATTTGTCATGATTTTGTTCGCATGTATTTTACAACGGTTTCAAATGATATAGTGTTTAATGTTATTGTTTGATTAGACAAGATTTTCATTGAATAAGAAATTAAATCTCTTTACATCAACTAATTCACAACAGACCAATACTTAATAGTAAATAAATAACCATGTTTCGAGATTTTGCCACAATCTTAATCCCCTTGTTTAAAATCTTGCAATATCAGTCGGTCACCGCGTTTACTCTTCGCTGAACCCTTGTTCCTCAATATTTGATGTTTAAGGATGTTTGCATAAATGTGGAGGTTAAGTTTAGCGAGAAAATACACAGACGTGCTTTCTTCATATATAATGTGAGAAAAGGGTTATTTTTTAAAGACATAAGGGTAATTGTTTCGAGCGAGGAAGTTAAGGGAACATGATTGTGTATTTAAAAACTGACGAAGGTTGTTTATTTTCCTGAAAATAAACCCTGGAATTTTAAAGTACATTTAAAAACACCGCATATACTGGAAGGAAAATGGAAAGTGGTTTTGTGAGAATTTCAAGCCTCTGCTTCTAAAACAAAAACAGTTTCAATCAAACATTGCTTATATTTTCGAATATTTGTGGTGAAAGTATTGTAAATGGGGAGGAAGTTCTAGTTTTTCGACGCGTTACACAAACTAATTACACTCGTTGGAATTTGCGTTTTGATACACCTATTTTTCTACCAGTAAAACAAGCATAATTATAAGAATTTGAAATATATATAAATGATTTAAAAGAGCGTGGAGCTTCATTTTTTACAAGAACCTGTATTGCTGACATTACAATTTCATACGGAAACATGAATTACTCAACGTATATGCCTGATCTCAAAAAGTGGGTCTATTTATTTCGACCAAAACAATCATATTTTTCCGAAAAGCAAAAACAGACGTTCATAGAATTAACATCACCTATACAGAGTGTGGTGGACAGAGCTAAATCCGAGGTAGAGCGTATAAATAAACAAAACACTGCAAAACCTGTCATAAACAGAGCCGGTTCTTCTTAGGTGTAACAAATGCCAGGGATTTGGTCACCCTACCAAGTACTGTCAGGCTGACCTCAAATGCCCGCACTGTGCTGGCCCACATAGCCATGCCGATTGTGGCAATAAGCAGGATAAGAAGTGTGCCAACTGTGGTGGAGCACATAGTGCTGCCTACAGAGGGTGCCCGGCTTATCGGGCATACAGCGGAAGGGTGACCAAAAGAAACCAGGAATTGCAAGGATGCCTGGCCAAACCTGCCACCACTGAGAAGAAAGGTAAGACACGAGGATTGACTGATCAGACAGTCAAAAATCATGTTAAAAAATTGGCTAACCAAAAACAGAAAAGTAAGTTGAAGAAATTATCAGGGAGACAGTGGAGGTGGAAGCTCAATCCCCAGAGCCCACCAACACTGAAAAACAGAATCAAAATATCCCTAGGCATAAGCCTAAACAAAACACTGGGCGACCAAACCGCCCAGCAAGACATCCTAACCGAAACGGCTATTGGAACAACTTCCATGGCCGCAGAGGACCAGCAGGATTCCAGGGAAGAAGGGATAGAATGGGCCCCTGCCCACCCTTCCCCTACTATTATTAATAATCAAATTATCCCCATTAACTAGGCATTTCAACTAACATATAACAATGGACACCACAGACATAACTAACAACTCTGACTTTGGTGTCCTGTCCTGGAATGCCGGCGGAATCAATAGGGAAGATTCTGATAAAATAGGGGAACTTCAAAATTATATTCTAGGTGCGCAGATAAAGCCCAAGGCTGTGTGTATCCAGGAGACACATTGGACTGATGATACCAGGCCAATGAAGCTTCCGGGGTACAGGTTGGCTGCAAAAGATGTGTGGAAAGGTCATAGGGGTGGTGGAGTAGCAATTTATATACAAAACCACCTTAAAGGCACAGCTATGAAAGGACCGAGCACGGAGCGGGCCCAGTGCGTCATCGTGAATATAAGAGAACAAAACAGTAGTACAAGAATAATTAATTATTACAGCCCAGATAATGAGAGTAACACCAATAGCAACTTGATGAAAATTTTCAAATATAATACCAAAAATACCATTATGGTGGGGGACTTTAATCTGAAACATCCACTTTGGAACCCGCCGGGGGACCTAAGACAGGATACCGAGTCAATTAATCTCCTAAACCAATTAGACATTAACACAATGCAAGTGCTGAACAAAGGTCAAATAACTAGAATAGGTCACGCTCAACATAAAGATTCCACTCTGGACTTAGGTATAGTGTCAGCACAAATTGGTACTAAGTCACACTTGACAGTACTAAGCAACTCCTTGGGGAGTGACCACCTCCCCATACAAATAAATGTAACAAGGCCCAGACGCAACTCATTTAATAATAATGATCGACCCAGGTGGCTCCTGCACAAGGCAGACTGGGATGCGTATTATAGGAACTCATACACTGAATTTACGTATGAGGACCCAGACAATATGGAAGATAAAAATAAAAAGTTTATAGAACAAATTAACAAATTACCATCCCTAACAATTCCAACTAACCAATAAAAAAAAACGAGTGCGACGAGGCTGTCAGACGAGGCTGTCAGAAAGTGAGAAAATGCAAGGAAAAAATATAACCATAAGAAAACTCCTGAAAACTACATCATGTATTCTAACTGAAGAAAAGCAGCTAAAAAAGTTATTCAGGAAAGTAAGAAAGAGAGCTGGAAATCTTTTATATCCAGTATTTCACATGGAACTACCGGAAAAGAAGTCTTGGATAAGATTAATAGGATAAAGGGTCAAGAAATTAGGAAAATACCAGACTTACAAATCAAAGACGAAATCATAAGCTCAGATAAAGACAAAGCTAACATCTTTAATAAGCACTTTCAATCTGTCAGCTCGAACGCGGGGTTTCCCACTAAATTCATTGAGAACAAGGGGAGGGTTGAGAGTGAGATTGAAAAAATCCTGGCCAAAGACACTACGATGGTCAATGATCAGTCTTACAATCGGCCCTTCACGATGTTTGACATGAACGTGGCACTTAATCAATGTAAAAACTCTGCCCCTGGGGAGGACGGAATATCCTACCTAATGATTAAAAAATTAGGAAAACTAGCAAAGTCAAAACTTCTAAATATATTCAATCAATCATGGGAAACAGGCGAAATCCCTAACAGCTGGAAAGTAGCTAATATAGTACCCATCCCTAAACCCGGTAAGGACCCCCACGATCCAGCTTCATATAGACCTATATCCCTGACATCTACCCTAACTAAGCTAATGCAGAAGATGATTAAGCCAAGGCTTGTAAACTACTGCGAAAGCAATAACCTAATATCTCCAGAACAATCAGGCTGTAGACCTGACCACTCCTGTGAGGACCATTTAGTTAGACTAGAGGCAGCATGTAGGAGAGCTCAATATAGGAGAAAAGTGCTATTAGCAGTCTTCCTAGATCTGAGCAATGCATTTGATAAACACTGGAATAAAGGCGGTCTGTTAAACCTACATTCCATTGGTATTAGGGGTAATATGTTAAGGTGGATAGGAAGCTTTCTCGAGGGCAGAGTAACCAAAGTCAAAATTAATAATGACACATCAGAACCTTTAATAACGGAGAACGGATGCCCACAAGGCTCCGTCCTCTCACCAATCATATTCTCCCTGATAATGAATACCCTTAAAAAATACATAGACAGAATTAATAACAAATTTCCAAAAAAGAAGGTAGAACTCTCCCAATTCGTTGACGATGGCGCTGTTTGGCATGAGGCCAGAACTCCCAAACAAGCGTACTGCCATATGCAAAAAGTTCTTAAAAGTATAGAGGAATGGTCACAGAATTGGGGATTTACCATAAATCCCACCAAAACTCAGGTACTATTAGTCTCCAAAAACCCCAACTTAAACAAAATGGAGGAGGTCCCTAACTGGAACTCCATGGTAAACAACTTGAGTATCTGTCTTCAGCCAAATTTCTAGGTATGCATTTTGACCAAGGCCTAACTTGGCATAAGCATATAGCAGAATTAGTAAAAAGACGTGAAAAGGACTTAAATATCCTAAGATGCATCTCTGGTCAAAGTTGGGGAGCAGACAAAACAACCCTGTTAATGTTATACAAGGCACTAATATTAAGTAAGATCAACTATGGTAGCATTGTGTATGCATCAGCATGCAAAACATATCTACAAAAGTTCCAAGTCATTCAAAATAGGGCACTTAAGATAGCTCTTGGAACTTATAAGTGCACTGAAACTCTGTCGCTACACGTAGAGGCAGCTGTCAAACCTCAACACATAATGAGAGAAATATGTCAATTGAAATACTGGACAAGGTCAAGCAGACTGGGGGAGAGACTGCCAGTCAACAAAACTATTAGTAATTCCAGTCTGATCTCTAGTAGAATTAACAAACAAGAGGGCCAAGATGGCCCTGTGTCGCTCACCTGAGTAAGATGGCTGTGTTAGGCATAATGACAAAAAATCTGGCATCTAAAAGTGTTTTTCTAACATTTGACTAAGTGACCTACATATTGATCCTACCTGAATTTGCACTCAACTGGGAATTCATGCAGTCATCATTCATATTAAGTTTAATGAAGACTGGGACAAAAATGTAGGCCTCTAGAGTGTTCACAAGGTTTTTCTTAGATTTGACCTGGTGACCTAGTTTTTGACCTCATGTGACTCATTTTCAAACTCATCCAATATATCAATTAACAACATCCTGACCAAATCTATTGAAGATTGGGCTAAAACTGTGGCCTTAGGGTTCACAAGGTTTTTCTTAGATTTGACCTGGTGACCTAGGTTTTGATCCCACATGACCCAATTTCAAACTCATGCAAGATATCATGTATACTAACATCCTGACCAATTTCATGAGATGGCCAAAACTTGGCCTTAGAGTGTTCACAAGGTTTTTCTAAGATTTGACCTGTGACCTAGTTTTTACCCCACATGACCCAATTTCGAACTCATCGAGATATCATGTAGACACACATCCTGACCAAGTTTCATGAGGATTTGGCCAAAACTGTGGCCTCTAGAGTGTTCACAAGGTTTTTCTAAGATTTGACCTGGTGACCTAGTTTTTGACCCCACATGACCCAATTTCGAACTCATCTGAGATATCATGTAGACAAACATCCTGACCAAGTTTATGAAGATTGGGCAAATGTGGCCTCTAGAGTGTTCACAAGTTTTTCAAGATTTGACCTGTGACCTATTTTTGCCCCGACCCAATTCGAACTCATCCGAGATATCATGTAGACAAATATCCTGACCAAATTTTATGAAGATTGGGCTAAAACTGTGGCCTCTAGAGTGTTCACAAGGTTTTTCAAGGATTTGACCTAGTGACCTACTTTTTGACCCCACATGACCCAATTTCGAACTCATCCGAGATATCATGTAGACAAACATCCTGACCAAGTTTCATGAAGATTGGGCCAAAACTGTGGCCTCTAGAGTGTTCACAAGCAATTGTTGACGACGGACGACTGACGACGCACGACGGACAAAAGGCGATCACAAAAGCTCACCCGAGCACAAGTGCTCAGGTGAGCTAAAAAGGTTACAAAAAAATCAAACCCCCATATGTAGAAACTATTCAGGGCACCGTCAACGAATATGGGCTTCATAATATCTCAATTAAAAAACCTGAATATAAGGATATTAACATAGAAAATAACATTGAGACAGACCTATGTCTCACATCCAAAGTTAGCAAATCACAGGGAATTAATGATGAAGGGAAAAAATACATACAAAAATATATTCAAGAGAAATATTCTGATTCTATCGAAATATACACTGATGGAAGTAAGGATAGCCAGGAAATGGTAGCAGGGGCGGGTATTGCGATTAGACACAAACATTTGCTAATTCAAAACATTGCATTCAAAATTGATCATAGGGTATCAATTTACACATGCGAACTACTGGCTATCCTGAATGCATACCGATGGATTAAGCAAAACAAACCCAAAAAGGTCACCATCCTTACAGATAGCCTTAGTGCTCTTATTTCCATTCAAAAAGACCGTTCTGAGGATAGGCAAGAGATAATTAATGAAATATATGATATACATCAACATTTGCATTCCCTGGGGATTGCTATGGTGAGACTGGTCTGGATCCCAAGCCACGTGGGAATAAGGGGAAATGATCAGGCAGATGAGAATGCCAAGATAGGATCAAAAACAAGTCACCCTCTTAAAACTGAGTTAAACAAAAGGGAGGTCTATGCAGTCATTAAACAAAAATCCCAAGAAAAAAATTCAAAAAACTTGGGAGGAAAGTCACGCACAGATGAAAATGTTTGTCCCCAAAGTTAAAACCAAGTGTTTCAACTATAGTAGCATACGGAGGGAAGACATTGCCATAAATAGGTTAAAACTAGGCATGTCGGGTATCCGCACCCAAAATTTTTCTGAAGAGACTCAATGTCGTTACTGTAACGGAATTGAGACAGTGGGTCATATTTTCTTTGACCCCACTGGACAGTGTAATAAACTTACAAAATCTAGAGAAGCCCTGCGGGATAGGCTGTATCAAGCAGGAATCCATAATCTGACTATCAAATCCCTTTTGTACCCGGGTGGCACTAAAAGTGATATTATTACCAGGAATGTAATCCTTTTTCTACGTGAAATTGGACTATTATCAAAAATTTAGAAAACCAAATAGGAAAGAGAAGGAAAAAACAAATCTTAAATAAGGCACTCTCCATTGTGGTGTTTGGCGGGGACACATTAGAGACCTTAAGTCTCTGCGGGCGTACTCAGACCCATCCCCTCTGGGCACCACAGTGGGGACTTGAAATAACCAATGTAACTTATAAGCTGATAGATATCTAATGTTAAAAAAACTAATTTTTTAATGTAAACTAGGAATTTAAAAATAGGGAGAGAGTTAAAAACATATATCTAAAATAGGGTACTCTCCATTGTGGTGTTTGGCGGGGACACATTAGAGACCTTAGGTCTCTGCGGGCGTACTCAGACCCATCCCCTCTGGGCACCACAGTGGGGACTTAAAATAACCAATGTAATTTATAAGCTGTTAGATATCTAATGTTAAAAAAAAAACTTTTAATGTAAACTAGGAACTTAAAAATAGGTAGAGAGCTAAAAACATATATCTAAAATAGGGCACTCTCCATTGTGGTGTTTGGCGGGGACACATTAGAGACCTTAAGTCTCTGCGGGCGTACTCAGACCCATCCCCTCTGGGCACCACAGTGGGGACTTAAAATAACCAATGTAACATACAATCAAATCAAATCAAATAATTAGAGAGTAAAATTAAGCACAAAATAATTAATATTAACAGAAGAGGCGGATAGGAAGGGTGGGATATTTAAATTCAGTAAGTGACAAGTAACACCAGGTCAAAAAAACAGTCACAAGTCACAAAAGGGGTGGGAATCATAAGAAATGCGCGGTAAATTGAAAGACGAAAGTAACAATACAAAGCATATTAAGGGAAATTACGGGGTGATGTAGAGGGCAAAACAGAACAGTCTGTATGCCCAAAACGCCAAACCGTAAATATGAGCAAGAAACGCGCAAAAAATTAAAAGCATAACCACGGACACACAGGAACACAAGGTCGGCATTAAAGAATAATTTTAAATCTTTTACAAGTAATAATATGCCGATAAAAACTCTAAATTAGAGTTTATCTTTAGGCACTTTGGCTTAACTATTTATAAGGAACTCTTCCTTACTAGCATATTTAGCTATCAAAATTCAAAAAAGGGAAATTCCCCTCTTTTTTTTTCTCTTCAACGTCTTTCTTTTTTCTTCTCTCTTCTCAGTGACCGGAAATAGAGATAGAAGGGTGTACATCGACCTGAATAAGGCCAACTCTTTTCTAACTATTACAACTATCTATCCTCTGACTACAATACAAACCTACCAAAAAAGCAGCACTCTCTCGCTGCTGGAGGTCCCTCTGGTCCAACAATAAAATAAAGTCTATCCCTATGAGCCCTGATGGACCACAGTCCAAAAGGGACAAAATATAAATGTACACCCGGATATCTCTAAAAACAAATTTTTTGGCAAACTATTTTCAAGGACTTAATCCTTGCTAGCTTAAACTAAAGCTATCAAAATTCTAAATTGGAACTTTTTTCCAAGACCTTCCTCAGCTATTTGGCACTATTTTGGCAGTTAAGGATTTATTTATTAAGTAAAAAGTATTTTTCTAAAATTTGCATTTGAAATTCAAAATTAAGACTTCGCATATGCCGAGCGCCCTTGGCTTAAGGCTGTGAGTCTTTAAACACAAAAAAACAAAAAAACAAAAAAAAAAACAAAAAAAAAAACAAAAAAAAAAAACACCTTCATAAGTGACAGTAGCGTTGGCCAGAGAAAGTTGAAATTGAAACGTCTCTACACGAAAAAAGCTAACGGAAAAATAAAAACTGCACCAAGTCTTTCAACTGTAAAGAACTACACAGGACCAGTAAAGAAAACTACCTCATCAAGAAAGACACCTAAAAAGACAGATCGATTTAAACAATTTGACGACGTATTTGAATAATTCAAACATTGAGTCATGTTTTCCTGTAATATGTGCAACAAAACATTTGCAAGAAAGTATAACCTTATTAGGCATAAACAGATGAAACATCAGCAGGAAACAGACGATGTGGATTTTGACTCAGACACGATGAATGGAGAGGAAGAAAATGATCCAATGGATCGTCTTGTAGAAGAAGTATTTGAACAGTATTAAGACAGGTACGAAGAGGAAGTCAACAGTTTGATAAATCAACAAAATATTACCGAAGAAGAGGCGCGTGATCGGACATTTAACTTCATGAAAAATACTTATCGTAAAGCGCTAACTGATGTATTCACGGAAAATGTGCTTTGGATCAATGCTCTCAAAGATTCACCAGTTTTTCAATCGATCAAAAAAAACAAACGGCTAATAGTGTTATACAAACTGAGGACTTTGACACAGAAGAAGCATGGATATATGCCGTCAATAAAAGAAAATTTCTTTTTGAAGCTGTTATTGAGGGTTATAACCCTCCAGAACTATCGCAAGAGTAACGTTTAAAAACTGTTGAGCAGTATGTCATGTAATGTTATTGTACCAATAAATTTAAAAAAAAAATGAGTCCTGCGTTTTAGTTATAATGTACACAGAAATGTCCCAATTCTACAAAAACAGTTGATCTTGGTAACTGACATCCAGCCTTTCCGCAAAAATATGAAGAAGTAAGGTTCTTTTGTATGTGAAATATATTTATGCGTACTATGTGTGTCACTTATCAAATTGTTGTTCATTTGTTACTCACTTAAATGAGCAGTTACTCTTTTAAATTTTTTTAACATTTTTGCTTTGTTTAAGCAACACAGTTGTGACTTGGTACAATAAACAACACAAAGAAACATCACTTCATGCAAGCATTTGCTTGTTTTGTCTTTTCAGAATGCTTGAAAAACAAATAACACCACTTTAAACGATTTACAATAATGTTTAATGTTTTCTATACAACACATAAAAGAAGTTTTTTTTATTACTCAGTTGTTATTCATTTTTACTCATAAATTACTCATTTTTACTCATAAATTACTCATTTTACTCACAACACAATTGTGACTTGGTACAATAAACGACACAAAGAAACATTACTTCATGCAGGCATTTGCTTGTTTTGTCTTTTTTGAATGCTTGAAAAACAAATAACACCACTTTAAACGATTTACAATAATGTTTTCTATACAACACATAAAAGAAGTTTTTTTTATTACTTAGTTGTTATTCATTTTTACTAACTAGAATGAGCATTTACTCATTTTTACTCATTTTTACTCATAAATTACTCATTTTTACTCATAAATTACTCATTTTACTCACAAAATGAGTATTTTTCAAAATTGTGAAGGTCATATAATCTTGTTGGTAGTATTCATCAAGAAAGTTCAGATTTTGGATATGCAGTCATTAATTATTTAAAACTTTATTTAATCATATTTAACTGTTAGCATATACTTCAACCGCTCTGTTCTCGTACATCCACTCTACAGACACAAATAAGTGTATCATTTATGAGTTATTTACAAACAACAATGATAAACTACAATATAGGACTGTCAAGGGAATATTTCAAGGCTTTTGTTTATACATGTAAATACAAGAGATCTGTAACCGATGAATGTGAGTTTACCGGCGTTGTGGTCAATAGATAGACTATGTCAGTTTGACCCTCATCTTAAATGAGTATGCCTTACTACGGGTATACGAAGATAGAGACTTCACGTCTATAAATTGATTATCAACGAATTAACAAGTACAAAGACACTCTGCACTACAAGCGACACCCTCGTTTGTTGATATAAAGATTAAAGAATGTTTGACCGTCTACGTTGGGTTATTTCAGACGCAAATAAATCAACCGTTTCAAGGCAATTGTTGTTAAAGGCCTTATAATGCTTAATATATTGAAAACATTTTGAGGATTTACAGAGATCTTCATAACTTAGTAATATCCAAGTCCTAAGTTTATAACATTATTGAAAAAATGCTATTGAAAGACCTATTTTAGCGAAGCGAAAATACTGACTTTGTTTATATAGTGTATAAAGCAGTATGTTGATTGGCTAAGAGGGTTTTATGTAAACAGTAACTGCTCAGATACACACCTATAAGTTTAAAATACCTGGCAATGTGTAATGTTTTAATCACTCATACAGTTACAAAGTATACATAAATATAATATGTTTTTGTTAATTAAATTATTCAAATACATATCAGCTCAGTCATACCCCTTCCTCACACAAATGATAGAAATTTTTCCCCTAAAAATATAACAAATCAGTTCCACCAGTATCATCCTTAAAACTTGAGAACGTGACTAAACTTGACAATAAGGGTAACTGACCTTTAATGCTTGAACAGATCACCTTAAGAAAGGTTAAGGTAAAATGAGGTTATTGCAAATTGTTTACTTGAATTAACATTTCACGGATAGTACTGTAGTCACTAAGAGATAAAATACAAAGCATTATTTTTTTGTAGAAAACATTTCACCAAGTAAGATCTGTCCACTGATTATTCAAGAAAGAGACATAAATTTTAGTTTGTTCATTTTCCTTATAATTATGTGTCACGAGTACAGTAGTTATTCTGGTTGTTAATAAAGGTGAATGACCGGGTTATACAAATAATCCTTGAAATTTTATTGAAAAACGCGCGCGCTTTCCGGTGAGATACTAACTGATAATGCATGGAATGACTATTCAAAGGTTAATAACCCCTGGCTAGTTTACTGATGGTCACTATATCATGGTAAAATCAATACTTTTCATCTGGAAAGATAATAATCTATGTCCTCAGACCTGGGTTAAAACATTACCTTTGGATTTGTAGTCGGGTGTAATACCACAGAAATTCATTTTAACTAATGTAACTAACGATCTAATCATAAAGATAGAGAAACAGAATGAGTGGAGAAAAGAGAGAGAGATGGATAGAAGAGAAACAGAATGAGTGATAGAAGTAGAAAAGAATCATAAACATTTTGTTTTAAACTGTGGTAGAAACTCTTTACTATTTTATACGGAGTGCATATTTTAAATCATACTCTAATATTATAATAATTGAAAACTTCACTGATTAGTTTTATACAATGATGGAGAGAAAAAAAAAGAGAAAGACTGTAAATATCGCTTTAGAACAACTCCGCTCTGACCGCTGTGCTATGACCTCTTATGTAATAGCTATCTGAGAGGGATGTTCTTGTGACCTCTCTATCGCTTGGAGAGTCAGCTCTGGCGAGATGTTTACGATTTGTTGACCACCTGTAACATATCCCTAAACAAGGTCTAACCAAGTGGTTACACAGTGATGATCACCTTGAACCATACAATGACCTCGGTTATGGTCATGCGTAAAAACATCATAGATTCATAAACATTGACACTGTCCCAGATAAAGTTAACCTTCAATCATAAGCATGCGCAGACATGACCTAAATGGAATGACCACAATTCAACCTTAACCTTGAATCATGAGCATGCGCAGTCGGTGACCTAGATCATTGACCATGATGACGTAGGCTTGACCTACTTACCCAGATCTGGGACTGGAACCTCTGGAACCCCCGTTAAAGCCCCTATTTTGCTACTACTATTTATTTAGTATAGTGCTAATGTAGCTTATGTTTTGCAAACTCCTTTGTCAAGTGCTGAGATTTCTACTGGGTTGAAGTTTCCAGGAGTCGCATTGCGTATACGCAAAATTCGGACAGAAACTTCGTCCCTTCTGAGTGGACTGAGATTTCCATCCGGACTCGGATTTCCATTCTATAGTAAAAGAGAAATATATCAGGTATATAGGGTAGAGATGGAAAGACAGGCCCGATGAAAACACCAGCCCGTCTGTAAGTAGACTTATTTTTGCATAAGTGCTTAAATTTCGAACACAATTATACGAGTAATACCCAAGTTTTAGATAGTAGGAATGGAAACACCAGCCCTTCAATCAGTGAGCTGAGAGTTCCACTCGAGCTGAGATTTTCCACATCAAATGAATTATGTGGCTAATGTATTCGGACATTTAAAAGCGCTTTTATGTTATCGGGGAGGGGGCAAAGAACTTGAAATGAGGGTCACTTGAATTCGTTACACCGGGTAAAGACGAATTCAAGTGACTATATGAGTTTACCGTCGCTTCGGCAGTATTTCAGTCATATAGCGACTTCCAGCAAGGGTAAAGAATTGTTTCCAGACCCATTAAACTACAAACAGTATTTTGCGAGATATAATCTCAAAACATTAAAGTGACAGGGATAATATATGGAATATCTGTATATTATAAAATACCAAGATAATTGTATAACGTTAATTAGAAACAATATTATTATTGAAGTCCACTAAACATCAATATAAATAAACTTCACAAATAAATCAGTTGTCATTTAAAACGAACGAGTGCGGTAATCGCACATTACTATTGCTTTAAATTGATTCTGACAAAACAGTTTGCATTCATCTACAAAATTTAACCAAATTTTCTGAATTGAAATTTATACTCACCTGGAATTGCCCCTCATCTTTGAAATCGTTCTGCGGTTCAGATAAAAATTTAAAAAAAAATGTTTCCTTACCGGAGAAAATATAAAATTATATAGATAAATAAAAAAAGGTATTAATCATTGGAGAGAGAGAGAGAGAGAGAGAGAGTCGAGCCTGTTAGTTTGACCCTTGCAAATCACGTCCACATATGAAAACAGTAGGTTGGTCTTACTGTCCAAGGTCTCTCCAGAATGGTTATTAGCATGTTGCTATATAAAACGTGTGTTCTTCATGAGGAGTGTCACAAGCTCCTAAAAGTGGTCTGTCCTTCATTACTACAGAAAAATGCATGTTTTCCTTTTGATTATTGATTCAAAAAGCAGTTTTTGTATCTATGATATTATTGTTGTTATTATTGATAACAAAACATTCCGATATGATGAAGAAAATAATCAAACATTTATTATATGCTGTTAAATGAATTTTTACGAGAAAATAGCTAATGTGGGCAAAACAACGTATAATTATGCACAAGTTAGCTTATGTCTCAAGTCAGAAATAAGTTTAAGACATTGATCTTTGTGTAGACCACGTGCATCATAATTGTGTTAAGTCGCTGATTGTCGACCACATTTGAATATCATTATTCGTTATCCGTATTCCTGATAAAGTATTCACCAGGTTCTATTCCTGATAAAGTATTCACCAGGTTCTATTCCTGATAAAGTATTCACCAGGTTCTATTCATGATAAAGTATTCACCAAGTTATATTCCTGATAAAGTATTCACCAGGTTCTATTCATGATAAAGTATTCACCAAGTTCTATTCCTGATAAAGTATTCACCAGGTTCTATTCATGATAAAGTATTCACCAGGTTCTATTCATGATAAAGTATTCACCAGGTTCTATTCCTGATAAAGTATTCACCAGGTTCTATTCCTGATAAAGTATTCACCAGGTTCTATTCCTGATAAAGTATTCACCAGGTTCTATTCCTGATAAAGTATTCACCAGGTTCTATCCCTGAGAAAGTATTCACCAAGTTCTATTCCTGATAAAGTATTCACCAGGTTCTATTCCTGATAAAGTATTCACCAGGTTCTATCCCTGATAAAGTATTCACCAGGTTCTGTTCCTGATAAAATATTCACCAGGTTCTATTCATGAAAATTTTTATATGCCAAAAAAGTAAGTAAGTAAGTAGTTGTCTATTTTTGTGACCGATGACTGTCCGGCGTCCGTCGTCAACATTGAACTTTAACGACAACTCCTCTTAAACTATTGGACTTTTTTTTCATAAAACTTTACAGGAATGTTCCATTCAGGGTCCTCTTTCAAAGTTGTCCAAAGAATTGAATTCCATTGAAAAAATCTGGTTAAGATGGCAGTCAAAAGGGGGAATGTGAAAACTTAAAAAATCTTCTCGTACAAAAGTACTGACTAGATTTCTAATTATTTTTGCACAGATATTTCTTTGTCATTCTCTACCTAGATTGTAAAAAAATATTTGGATCCGTCGAAAAATATGGCCGCCAGGGGCGGAGCCCACTTTTCTTATATATATATGTATATATATATATATATATATATATATATATATATAGAGAGAGAGAGAGAGAGAGAGAGAGAGAGTACAGATTTGAAAAAAATAAAATTCTTGTCCAAAAATTATAGCGCTGGATTCCAAAGTTTTTTAACAGACATTTCTCTGGTGACTTGCTTTCAAGATTGTAGAAATTAATTAAAACTTTTAAAAACATGGCCGCCAGAGGACGGAGCCTGTTTCCTTATATGTATTTAGTACAAATTCAAAAAAATTTCTTGGATTTTAAATTGCTTTTTAGCACAGGTGTTCCTTCAGTCACTTTCTATCATGATTGTAAAAAAAATAAATATTGAACGGTCAAAAGCATGGCCGCCAGGTATATAGTACTTATTTGAAAAATCTTCTTGTCCAAAAGTAACCACTGGATTTCAAGAGTATTTGGCACAGATGTCTTGGGTGACTCGCTGCCAAAATTGTAAAAATAAATTGGATCTGTCGAAAGAAAAACCTGGCCGCCAGAGGGCAGAGCCCGTTTTCTTTATATGTATATAGTACACTTTTGAAAAACTTTCTTGTCTAAAAGTACTGGCTGAATTTTTAAGTTCTTTTTAGCACAGATATTCTTGCAGTCGCTCTCTATAAAGACTGTTGAAATTATTTGAATCCGTTGAAAAATATGACTGGCAGGGGACAGAGTCCATTTTCCATAATATCATATTTGCTGTTGCTTTTCCTCCCACCAATACCTGGTTCTCATGTGCGATTCTAGGACCTTCATGGCCCTCTTGTTTATATTTTTAATCTGTACAACACTGCTGCTTTTAACTTTCGTTATTCTTTGATTACTTGATTACTTCATACTCTTTCAATCTTGAAGAAAGTTCTTTCAGTTTTATCTTTAGCTTCGACACGCAACTACATTTTTGGCAATTTTTTCCTGACCAAATATCTGTCTAAATAAAATGGTGTTGAAAAAAATATGCAATTTGTAAACTATGCTTGTTGCCTCATACCTCACTATGACAATTTGTAAACTATGCGTGTGTGCCTCATACCTCACTATGACAATTTGTAAACTATGCGTGTGTGCCTCATACCTCACTATGACAATTTGTAAACTATGCTTGTTTGCCTCATACCTCACTATACAATTTGTAAACTATGCTTTTGCTCATACCTCACTATGACTCATACCTCACTCTGACAATTTGTAAACTATGCGTGTGTGCCTCATACCTCACTAAGACAATTTGTAAATTATGCGTGTGTGCCTTATACTTCACTATGGCAATTTGTACATCGGTTTGTACGTGTACGTATTGTCATACCGAAGTAAAATTTCCGAGGTATATGTTTTTGCACATCGGTATGAAATTCAACTTAAAAACCAAACCACGTAAACGAACACTAACCCAAACCCTTACCTTAGCCAAACCCAAATACTAAAATGACCAACGAGCTACAAATTTTATATCTTTCAAAATATTATTTACCCCCCCCCCCTCCACACACAGGGCATTATTCAATGATCTTTTATAGAGAACATGACGTGTTATACACTCCTATTGGCGGGCGACTGGGTGCTTCCAGTCCAATTCACGTCATCATTTTGTGTACATCCACTCACTCCAAGGGATACTCTTTGTGCCCTATCATGTAAAGTGTGTGTGTATTTTAAACGCTATATCTAATAATGACCAAACCACATAATCATGTAAATTAGTTTTCGTTTATATTTTAAATTTTATGGAAATCGCAAGCGACGCGAAGCGGAGCGCTGTGATAAATGCATAAAAATTAAGATATAAACGATAACATTTTTATAGTTTGTCACCTACGTCACAGCTATGACTTTAACCTCATGTTATGGAACCAACTCTGGTTTGATTACACGTGATGATTCAGTGTCAGTATTATAAGAGTACATGTAAATCTTGACGTAACCAACAGCCGCCTCAACAAGCTCTATATATTATGTGCTAAGATCACGTGGGCAGCATAGGCAGCATACTTACTCATACTGTCTTTGTATCAAGACCCCAAGTACCACTCTATGTATTTTTTAAACAAAAGAAAGAAATGCTAGCAATTCATTGGACGATTAAGTCGGACAAGCGCTGTAAGTTTTAATGAAGATTAAGGTAAAGTCCCTGTAATGGTTCCGCTACATTTCGCACCTCATAGCCATTCAGGGATATAACCAAGGTTTCCTAATGTTTCATTAGGGTACCTTGGTTAACTTGGTTGAGGTTAAGTGGTCCAAGACGTAGCGGAACCATTACAGGGACTTTACCTTAATAGATCAATACGTGTATTTGAGTTACAACTAAAATCTTTACGCAAATGTTCACCAGCAACTTATTAAAATATTATCCAGAATGTATATTTAAATGGTTAGAACTAACAATATGATTACAGATTACATGGTGTCAATTCATCACTATGACCTACTCAGTAAGAGCGCTGCTTTCGAAGATTGACCCCTTACCCCTCACGACCCTTTTCTTTTTTTCTCGGCTGGCCAGCTGTAACTTAGTACATTTTTAGAACAACCAATGGCCTCTTTTTTTTTTTTTTTTTTTTTAAAGAAAAACACAAAACAAATAATTACAAAATATAACTTGATAATAACACAGTAGTGACAACCTGTATATAATCAGTACACAATATAACCGATGATATTACACTCCTTTCCTTCTAGCTAAAGTCCGATATCACAGTATAGCAATTGTATAGCGACAAGTATTTCTTCACATATGTTAGAAGGTCTCAACCATAGTATATTGATTTTTACAGGAAGGTCTCTATCAAAGAGTATTGTTTTTTTAAAGCTCTTTAAAAAAAATCAAAATTACTTAACATCCTTTTGTATTAATGGTGTAAGTTAATGACAAAAATGTTTATGGTACTATTTCCTTTTCTGAAACTATTTCACTGAGCTTATTACATTCGGATTTCGAGCAAGTATTTAGTCTGCCATTCAATATGTGACAATGCTGTCTATACATCAATGATTACAATGAAATCCCTCGATGGAGAAAAGGATCTGATATATTTTGGTTTTTGATTAATATCATGTACGTTCCATAATGTAGGTTAAATTCCCTTATATAAACATACATTTACAAGATTTTTATGAATATCTCATCATTAGGCTTCACTGAATAGACAATAATATGTCGTTCCGCAATCATGAGAGGGTAACTACGATTTGCGACACAACAAGTCTACCATAACCACTTCCTTAGGGATATTGCTAGTCGTTCTTTAAGACCGTAAATAGCCATTTGACTTAATAAGTATCCACTTTATATCATCAGGTACAAGTAATGGTGTTTGTAATGAATACTAGTGAGAAAGCTAGTCTACAACACTTTACTTTCAGCGACAAATTGCATTATTACACAGTACAGTTCTGAATTTCATCTGCATTATTACACAGTACATTTCTGGACTTCATCTGCAATATTACACAGTACAGTTCTCAGCTTCATCTGCATTATTACACAGTACAGTTCTGAGCTTCGTCTGCATTATTACATAGTACAGTTCTGAGCTTCATCTGCATTATTACATAGTACAGTTCTGGACTCCAACTGCATTATTACACAGTACAGTTCTGAGCTTTATCTGCAATATTACATATTACAGTTCTGATCTTCATCTGCATTATTACATAGTACAGTTCTGGACTCCAACTGCATTATTACACAGTACAGTTCTGAGCTTTATCTGCATGATTACATAGTACAGTTCTGGACTTCATCTGCATTATTACACAGTACAGTTCTGAGCTTCATCTGCATTATTACACGATACAGTTCTGCGCTTTACCTGCATTATTACATAGTACAGTTCTGGACTTCATCTGCATTATTACACAGTACAGTTCTGAGCCTCATCTGCATTATTTAACGGTACTGTTCTGAGCTTCATCTGTATTATTACATAGTACAGTTCTGGACTTCATCTGCATTATTACACAGTACAGTTCTGAGCTTCATCTGCATTATTACACAGTACAGTTCTGAGCCTCATCTGCATTATTACACGGTACAGTTCTGGACTTCATCTGCATTATTACACAGTACAGTTCTGAGCTTCATCTGCATTATTACACAGTACAGTTCTGAGCTTCATCTGCATTATTACACAGTACAGTTCTGAGCTTCATCTGCATTATTACACAGTACAGTTCTGGACTTCATCTGCATTATTACACAGTACAGTTCTGAGCTTCATCTGCATTATTACACAGTACAGTTCTGAGCTTCATCTGCATTATAAAACAGTACAGTTCTGAGCTTCATCTGCATTATTACACAGTACAGTTCTGAGTTTCATCTGCATTATTACACGGTACAGTTCTGAGCTTCATCTGCATTATTACACTGTACAGTTCTCAGCTTCATCTGCATTATTACACTGTACAGTTCTCAGCTTCATCTGCATTATTTAACGGTACTGTTCTGAGCTTCATCTGCATTATTACATAGTACAGTTCTGAGCTTCATCTGCAATATTACACAGTACAGTTCTGAGCTTCATCTGCATTATTACACAGTACAGTTCTGAGCTTCATCTGCATTATTACACAGTACTGTTCTGCGCTTTATCTGCATGATAACATAGTACAGTTCTGAGCTTCATCTGCATTATTACACAGTACAGTTCTGAGCTTCATCTGCATTATTACACTGTACAGTTCTGAGCTTCATCTGCATTATTTAACGGTACTGTTCTGAGCTTCATCTGCATTATTACACAGTACAGTTCTGAGCTTCATCTGCATTATTACACTGTACAGTTCTGAGCTTCATCTGCATTATTTAACGGTACTGTTCTGAGCTTCATCTGCATTATTACATAGTACAGTTCTGGACTTCATCTGCATTATTACACAGTACAGTTCTGAGCTTCATCTGCATTATTACACAGTACAGTTCTGAGCTTCATCTGCATTATTACACAGTACAGTTCTGAGCTTCATCTGCATTATTACACAGTACAGTTCTGAGCTTCATCTGCATTATTACACAGTACAGTTCTGAGCTTCATCTGCATTATTACACAGTACAGTTCTGAGCTTCATCTACATTATTACACAGTACAGTTCTGCGCTTTATCTGCATTATTACACGGTACAGTTCTGGACTTTATCTGCATTATTACACAGTACAGTTCTCAGCTTCATCTGCATTATTACACAGTACTGTTCTGAGCTTCATCTGCATTATTACATAGTACAGTTCTGGACTTCATCTGCATTATTACACAGTACAGTTCTGAGCTTCATCTGCATTATTACACAGTACAGTTCTGAGCTTCATCTGCATTATTACACAGTACAGTTCTGGCTTCATCTGCATTATTACATAGTACAGTTCTGGACTTCATCTGCATTATTACACAGTACAGTTCTGAGCTTCATCTGCATTATTACACAGTACTGTTCTGAGCTTCATCTGCATGATTACACAGTACAGTTCTGCGCTTTACATGCATTATGACACGGTACAGTTTTGAGCTTCATCTGCATTATTACACGATACAGTTCTGCGCTTTACCTGCATTATTACATAGTACAGTTCTGGACTTCATCTGCATTATTACATAGTACAGTTCTGAGCCTCATCTGCATTATTTAACGGTACTGTTCTGAGCTTCATCTGCATTATTACAAAGTACAGTTCTGGACTTTATCTGCATTATTACACAGTACAGTTCTGAGCTTTATCTGCATTATTACACAGTGCAGTTCTGATCTTCATCTGCATTATAACATAGTACAATTCTGAGCTTCATCTGCATTATTACACAGTACAGTTCTGAGCTTTATCTGCATTATTACACGGTACAATTCTGAGCTTCATCTGCATTATTACACAGTACAGTTCTGAGCTTCATCTGCATTATTACACAGTACAGTTCTGAGCTTTATCTGCATTATTACACGGTACAATTCTGAGCTTCATCTGCATTATTACACAGTACAGTTCTGAGCTTCATCTGCATTATTACATAGTACAGTTCTGAGCTTCATCTGCATTATTACACGTACAATTCTGGGCTTTATCTGCATTATTACACGGTACAATTCTGAGCTTCATCTGCATTATTACACAGTACAGTTATGAGCTTCATCTGCATTATTACATAGTACAGTTCTGAGCTTCATCTGCATTATTACACAGTACAGTTCTGAGCTTTATCTGCATTATTACACGGTACAGTTCTGCGCTTTATCTGCATTATTACATAGTACAGTTCTGAGCTTCATCTGCAATATTACACAGTACAGTTCTAAGCTTCATCTGCATTATTACACGGTACAGTTCTGCGCTTTATCTGCATTATTAGACTGTCATAGTACAGTTCTGAGCTTTCTCTGCATTATTACACAGTACTGTTCTGCGCTTCATCTGCATTATTACACAGTACAGTTCTGGACATTATCTGCATTATTACACAGTACAGTTCTGCGCTTCATCTGCATTATTACACAGTACAGTTCTCGACATTATCTGCATTATTACACAGTACAGTTCTGAGTTTCATCTGCATTATTACACGGTACAGTTCTGAGTTTCATCTGCATTATTACATAGTACAGTTCTGAGTTTCATCTGCATTATTACACGGTACAGTTCTGAGCTTCATCTGCATTATTACATAGTACAGTTCTGGACTTCATCTGCATTATTACTCAGTACTGTTCTGGACTTCATCTGCATTATTACACAGTACAGTTCTGGCTTCATCTGCATTATTACACAGTACTGTTCTGGACTTCATCTGCATTATTACACAGTACAGTTCTCAGCTTCATCTGCATTATTACACAGTACAGTTCTGGACTTCATCTGCATTATTACACAGTACTGTTCTGGACTTCATCTGCATTATTACACAGTACAGTTCTGAGCTTCATCTGCATTATTACACAGTACAGTTCTGGACTTCATCTGCATTATTACTCAGTACTGTTCTGAGCTTCATCTGCATTATTACACAGTACATATCGAGCTTCATCTGCATCATTACAAAGTATAGTTCTGAGCTTCATCTGCATTATTACACAGTACTGTTCTGGACTTCATCTGCATTATTACACAGTACAGTTCTGAACTTCATCTACATTATTACACAGTACAGTTCTCAGCTTCATCTGCATTATTACACAGTACTGTTCTGGACTTCATCTGCATTATTACACAGTACAGTTCTGCTTCATTCATTATTAAGTATATCTTTTATTACACAGTACAGTTCTCAGTCAATTGGAAATTCATGTAAAGCGGAAAATTGTAACAGTAATTCTTTCGTACTAAGATTGTACGTACTTGGTCAAAAGGTTTTTGTATGAATATCTTCAGATAACATTTATTGAATGCTTAGACTTTAAAAGCATTGTTAATTTTGTCTCTAGGGGAAATTTCATATATAAATTTCGGATTTTTCTTCAAACAAATGTCATTATCTGTTCATTATTTCACTTAAAATGATTTAACATTAATCTGCAAATCATGAAAAAAAAAAAAAAAAAAACATTCAATATGATATTTATTTTTATTATTTCAAGTTTGCGCACACTTTGTACCTGAAAAGAAGCATTCAAAACCTAATATTCTATGTTTTTACTGAGCTTAAAAAATAGCGGGTCAGTTAACACATACTGCTATTACTTGATATTTGTACGATTAATCTATATAAAATTGTGCATTTTTATGTTTGATATAGTATATTATTTATATTTAACAGCTTGTTCTGAGTAATGTGTATAAAAATTACGTACTTTACCAGGAATTGTAGAGTTGAAATTTTAAAAGTGGGGAAAATACCAATCTGTAGTATGAAGATTTTCTACAGAAATGTATAAATAAACATTTTATCAAGTGTTCTCTTATGTTTTTAATATGTTTTCCATTTTATCTATGCCTTAGGTATATAATAACTCAATTCATGAGAGAAAAAAAGAAATTTGATGATTTCATAGCAGCTTTTATACGTATACCCCAACACCATTTGCGAAAGCATTTTAATACAGGTTAGATAGACTAAAATCATTAAATTTTTAAATATTTAGTTAGAAATTTCTTTTATTTCGCACAAATTGCTTTCTTAAAATGCATAGAATAAAAAAACAACAACAACAACAACAACAAAACAACAACAAAAAAACAAAAAACAACAACAAAGAAACCAGAATTTCAAGTTCCACTGCCTTAATTTTTTAACGTTAAGAAATAGTCTTGTATATTGTGTTCGGATCTATCTTACATTAACTTATTATATTATTAAGATCTAATTAAGTATAAGTTTAAGTACGTAAACAATTAGTTATTGATAACACCATCACAGTGAATGTTTACCTTCCACACAAGCAATGTGATAAGGTATTGCACATGACGCAACTGTTGAAATAATGAAGTAGAGAATCACAAGAACTATCTATTAGATATTTTGCAAAGGTTTTCAGAAGGTAAGTACCAAACACAGGTAAAGTAATATATCATGTGCTGTATTTAATTTGAGGAATACGTTTCCTTAAAGATCGTTACATAAAATTAAAAATTCTGACGCTGCTCTGTTTTAAAGTCCCCCAAGACAAGAGCTAACATTAATGATACGAAGTCCAATTTGTTATTCAAATATGAATTAATTCTCCCCTACGTTACACACCTTTGACATGAAATGCACAACTTGAAGACAATATCTGCTAATTCGGGATCTGATTGAAAGGAAATTAATGGCAGTGAATTATATAAATTCCATTGCACTGCATGTAACATACTGAGTCCTAAAGTGTCATTGCTCTTATTTCGTGTAAAATACATTTATTAAGAGACATTGCGTGTATTATACATGTAGCTGCGATGGTTAAACGATGCTATCAATTCGTTTTCGCATTTACGAATTACTTCTATGTGTGAAATACTGATTTCGTAATTAAGAATTAATATTTCGTGTTACTGTGTATTACAACAAATTCATAATCGTAATACTAATAGAAATAAACAGTTTAAATGATCTAAAAATCGAATATGGTGATCATAACAAACATAAACCTTTTTTTTTAAATAGAAGTAGCGAAAATCAAAGAGGATCCAAATGTTGCGTGTTTAAAGCTCTCGAGTTAAGAGTCTTTTACATTTTTTACATCCTAATAAGAGCAAATTACTGGTCAAACTAAGGAACCGTTGAGAAAATTGAGTATAAGTTGTATAATGTGTTTCCTATTCGATGTGAAAATAAGTTTTAAACATAACCATAAGTTAATGTATTCATAATAAACGTTTTACCTGCTTAAGAGGTCTTCAGAGACTTGGGGGAAGTATGTGATACTCATGGTTTTGGGGCTGATCTACATTCTTAAAGTGTGTGTGTCTTTTATATTTGCATACTTCGCTTATATTTTGTATGTTTTTCTTTTTTTTTCCAATCGACCTATATGTTTCTAAGGCGTAGATAAATTATCATTTTGTAAATTACAATTTTGAAATATAAATTTCTTTCAAGGTCTCAAAATTAACCTATTATCGACATTCGTGCATTTATACGGCACACTAAATCAACCTAAATGCGCAAATATATACAAGAAAACCAAACAAAGCAATAACCAAAATTAAAATTATTATCATAAATTGTAAGAAGTATATAACACTATCTATTAATCATCCATAAAATACTGTGGTGTTTAGCTGCTCGCTTAACTGATTTTGTTTTTGTATGCCTTTTCCATTGCGACTTCCGGTAATGGGATAGTGGACGTTTGTACACTGTGGGTTTGTACTATTTTTGAACAGGGTTGCTTGCAACCCTGTTCTATGGAAGCAACAATTTTGTACTACACAGCATTAAGATTTCCCGCTTGTTTACTGCGCGGAAAAGATAGTTCCAAATTCTTCTTCCTTTATAATTTCTCAATGATGATTAATTCTTTGTTTATTTCAATACGGTTGCATTATGTATATCAATGCTAAATTGAAATTGGAGCTGGAATTCACAATTAATAAATTGTAATGAAAAAATTAATGCGCAAAGTGGCACAAATCGCAGCAAAATTCGGAGATTTTTCAGGTCAGCATGCGTAAGTCTCGTTTACTTTCACTTTTGAAATTCCACTTCCGGGTACATCGGCAGACGATGGTGTAGGCCAACGGATGTTCCCACCGAACCGGTGGAAAACAGACCTGTAGTCTGTTTCGCTTCCCCACGAACGTGAAGGAAAGGAGAAAAAATGGGTCGATCGCTGTAGGTATGGCGATGATCTAACAATATTTAACGTTTAGATTTCAGTGTTTAAATAAAGCAGCCCTATTTCGGGTGGTGACTATTGCTTCGGATATTTTAAAAAAGTTTATGAATTTTCGTGGTTTTAATGATTTTCATCATAATAAACCTATATTGAGGGGGCAAATATGTTTCAAAATTTAGTTTTGTCCATATCTGACCAAATGAAACCCTTTATTTCTATCGTATTTATAAATGTCGCCCGATTTCGGACATGGAACAGTACTTCGGATATTTCTCGTAAATGACTCCGATATTATCCAAAATGGATATTATAACTATTATTATCGTTAACCAAAGGATTTGAAAATTATTTCAACGAGAGTATTTAAGACAGCGGTTATTAGCATATTTAAATATGCAAGTGAATGTAAATACCCGAAGTATATAAGCATATCAATATACATACCTTTACATTTAAATTTAAAGCTATGAAGATCAACATGTAGAATCCATTTATTACATGTATTAAACATCACCCTGGCAGTGATGAAACTTTATGGTTTTTGCGAAATGACATGGCACTAAATAAGCAGTGCTTTTGCATATACATATGTAATCATACTATGAAATGTTGATTCATCATTGTATGAACTATTTTTGTTGGACCTTTTCAGACGTGCAGACAGGGAGGTCAACAGCAATGACCGAATCTGCAGCTGTCACTTCATTGATGGCAAGAAGGAAAATGGACCAACCATTTTCACATTCAGCAAAAAAGTTGGCAGCTTTCCAGAGATACCCACACCACAAAGGTATACATGAATAAGAATGTTTTATTATTTTCAACCAGAAATAATTGTCTAACAAAATATTATAATAATATTATCATTCCAGATAGAACTTTATAAAAGCAAATGTTTAAACTGATGAACCTCGCACTCAGTTCCAGAAATGATTGACACTGTGTCAGGATAATGAGACTGCATGGGTTAGGTATCATGTCACATATCTCTTGTGGCAACACTATATCACAGTAATAATCTGTCTCAATAGGACTTCATATTATTGACTAACTCCTAGTTTCAATTAGACTGAGTTTTCAAATGACTAAAATATTGTTGCTTGGACGTTAAACCTGAGAAACAAAACTGATTGAAGCAGAATAAAGGTACTTACCAATATTGCTGTAGGCATAATATTTGCACAAGCTAGCAGGGTATTGGCTTTACAAAATGATTTTTGATTTGTAAAGTTTCCAGACAGCACTCATTTAATTGAAGTATGTTTTTAGTACACACACCGCATGTTGTAATTAATATTTCACTAACAAAGGCAACGTTTACAAAAGCTCAAAACCATCATCCCTTTAGCAAAAACAGCTTTTAGGTTTTTATTTATCAAAATGATATTACAGTAACTGCTTCTTTCCAATATAGGTGAAAAAGACAAAAGGTAGAGTCAGTTAGTGAGATAGTGTCCACAACTGAGGAACATGGAGCTATAGGGGATGGAGCTTCAGCTTCAGTGAGGATACTGATGGAGAACACTCGGTACAAGTGAAATCTGGTATATATGAATAAATATAATAAACTTGTTTATGCAAAAACCATTCCTTTTATATTTAACTTGATCACTTGCTGTCCGACTGAATTAAGGGAAAAAAGCATCTTAAGAAAGTTAATAAAATCTTCAGTTATTGAGTTGAAAGAGCAGTTGTTTGAAGTAGGTTTATGTTGAAAACCCACATTATTAAGAATATATTATGAAGCTTGAAAACTGGCTTGGCAAAGCTGGGGATTGAACTTGGGTCTCTGGAAAACAGGTCCAACATTGTAATCATAAAATGAATACAATCTCATATTCATTTGACTTAAAATTTAAGCACAAGATACGAGAACTACTCTGTGTCGAAGTACATGGTGACTTAAAGGGTCTCCAAATGCCAAGTTATAATCTGCCCAAAATATCTTTATGATAGGGGTTTTAACCATTAACTGTTCTTTTAGTTCAAGACCTGGAAATGGAGATAGCTGGTCTGGAAAGAGAAGTAGAAACGTTACGGCTGCGAAAACCAAAAATGAAGTTACAGGACATCATTCAAGACACAGATAAGGTTAGCCTCTATATAATTATTCAATGCTAATTTCCTCCCCATCTAAAGCAAATATATTTCTGGTAAATATGATGATTTTTAACGATATGAAGGAAAATGTATTGTTTTGCATTATAATTTCCTGTCTCTGCCATAAGTACAAACACACTTTTGGGCAATGGTAGATATTCTAATCAAATCGTCAGGCATATCCAGAGGGGGGGTACCTTGGGTCCTGACCATACCTGAGAATTGGCTAATATGCCTTAATCATGCATAAAATAGTGGGGAAAAGGGACATGACCCCCCTGGAATTTGGCATCCCCTCCTCGTACCGTGATTTTCAGGTGTGGTCTCCCCCACCCCCCATGTACAGTTAGTGAATTTCATACTTAGAACTGGGCATGGTAATTATCCCCCGCCGCCCCCCCCCCCCCCCCCCCCAAAAAAAAATAAAAAAATTCTGGGTCCACACATCTACGATTTGTCTTCATCATATCAACAAAATGCTTTTGTTTTATTCACAGATGTTGCTGTATACTTCCTTGCCAGCGGATGTTTTCAACGTGTTGTCCAACATGCTTAAAAGAATGGCACCTTTCAATTATTATGCTGGATGGACAGTTACCTGTTTCAGTCTAGAAGACCAACTCTTAATGGTCCTGATGAAGTTAAGGTTAAACTGCAAGGACTTAGATTTAGCAGAGAGATTCAATACAAGCAGGGCAACTGTGTCAAATGTTATCAACACTTACATTTCTGTGCTGCATGAAATTTTATATGATGGTGTCTTGAAAGCTGTTGGTATCCCTAGTCAGTTGAAATGTAAGGGGTCTATGCCAAAATCTTTTGAAGACTTTAGTTCTGCCAGGATAGCTATGGATGCTACAGAGGTCTTTCAAGATGTTCCATCTGACATGAACTGTCAGTCTCTTTCATACAGTAACTACAAAAGTAGGCATACTGTCAAAGCCGTTACCTGTGTCGCTCCTAATGCAGCATTAGTATATTGTTCTAATTGTATCCAGGGTCAACATCAGATGCAGCCATTGTAGAACACTCTAGGTTACTTGACCAGTTACAGCCAGGCGACATGATATTGGCTGACAAGGTTTCAATATATTTGACAAACTGCCTGCTGGCGTTTCACTAAATATTCCTCCTTTCATGTCAAGCAAAGGTCATTTTACCAAAGAGGAGGCAGAACTTTGTTTTAAGATTGGAAGAAGTAGGATTCATGTTGTGCAAACTAATGAACGTATAAAGAATAATGACATTTTAAGTCACATACGTACCTGCCCAATACAGGCATTTATCAACAAAAATTTTTCAGGTTTGTTGCTGTCTTGTAAATCTTCAAGCACCATTGTTAAAGGAAATTGCAGATAAATATGAAATTGTCCAGACTTAAAAGTGTCAATTTTTTTTTTAAATATCTCACTTTGAGAACAAAGTTTGTTGAGTAAACCTGGTACATGTATAATATCCAATTCACGGTATTTCAGTTATTTTGAGACTGTGTACTTGAGACAGATATAGTGCTGCCACATTGCAGTATTACTTCAAAAACATGGCAGGATACTGTACACAGTCATATTATCCTAACACTGGGTCAACCAGTTTTGGATATACCGGTACCTTTAAATGGTTAGCGCCATTCAAAGGAACTATACCAGTACCACTTGACCAGTTTGAGAATATTAATCCTTTTAATTTTTTTTTTTGTAATTCTTATGCAGCACAGAAATGTTATGTTTGTTTGTTGGATTTAATGTCCCGCCAACAGTATTTCAGTAATTTGGAGACAATGTCTATTTGAGACAGATATAGTGCTGCCACACTGCAGTATCATGCCGTAGGCATGTGGCATGATACCACACCCAGTCACATTTTCCTTACACCAGGCAAACTACCCTTATATGCTGAGTGCCATGCAAGGGAGCTATAACAGTAGTATAACTGTCAGTACCATTTTTTATGAATTTGGTATATCGTGGCTGGGGATCAAACCAACGACCTCCTGCTCCCACAGTGGATGCTCTAACCACTTGGCCAACTGGGTAGGTCAAAAAGGATAATATTTAAATATCATTCTTTGTAAAAGCATGGTCCAAAATAAAGGCTGTAAGCATCATCTGTAAACATGGATGTTTTGTAAGAACAGAATTGACTGTTAAAACTTATTCTCATATTATTTTAGGCCTATTTTCACTTTTTGTTTTCTCTGGCTTGATAACTTATTGTATTCCAAAACCAATGTACTTAAGCATTTTTTTTTCAAATGTACATTTGATCTTTTACTTTAAGCATTTTTCTTTCAGATGTGCATTTGATACTTTACTTTTGCAATATTTGCAGCTGCTATCATTTTAGGTGTGGCAATAATCAGAAAAATATTTAATGTTAAAAGGATTTCCAATACTGTCAAACAGTAAAGTCTTCGCTATCTTGTTTGTTTTGCATACTCGACTATAGATTCAAAGTTTGTAGATTAGATACCCATTTTTGACAAAGATTTTTCAAGACCTTCCCAGGTGCAAAGTACTGATCCAACCCAGGAACTATTAATGTAAGCTTTAAGAACCTTTTTCCCAATCAGTGTAAAATATTTAAGTTCAAAATATTTGTTACTAATCTATGTCTCAAAGTACAAAAACGTGGATATTAAGCTTATCAATTTTATTGTTAAGTTTTTCATTCCCCCCCCCCACACACACAATAAAAACACATTTTTATAACAAGATAAGATACTTTTTTAAAATACACCTGGCCCAACGGGCCTATATGTCACCTTTTGCAAAATAAATTGAGGAAATGTTCTCAAACTTTACAATGTCATTGTGATTAAAGAACTTATTGTTTGTGCTTGTCACTTATCGCCCAAACATTCACAAAAGAAACTATTAAATGTTTAAACAATATTTTAAGTGCCATGTTTACCTTAATAACAAGTCATTTGTTCCATATAATTGGAAAAATGTGAATGTGATAAATTTGCATAACAATGAAATGTTCCTTGTTAAGGGTGTCAAAATGCATCTGTATGAGGTAAAGGGTTAATATACCCCCGCATATTTAGAATCTGAGGGCACTATATTTAGAAGTCGCATCTTTCCGTCAGATTGTAGGCAAACTATGTACTATTTCTCTGCTACCAAAAGTCAGATTTTGATAAAACTTCACAATATTTTAGTATCATGTCTAGTTTCACATATTGTTGGAACATCTTGATTGGATACATTCTAAAGGAGTTGGGCCCTTTTGTATTTATTTAGCATAAATTGTTCGTATTTTTTTTTAACTTCATAGTAGATGAAAGTATCAGTATAATTTTGTACATTGTTGACACATCTTGGCACATCAAATTCCACATATTGTTGGCTAGTCATGTAAATGAGTTATGGTACTTTTGATATACATGTATTTTGTTAAATTTATTCTATATATTTTGTCTACACTGTTTCTCGGCTACAGTTAAGACTGATTTTAATTTTTACATTAGTGTATTTTGTAACTACCCTTGATTAGATATTCAGTTATAAGTACAAAGCCCTCAAGTGCATATATTAGGTGTGTCATGCTTGCATCAATTTTCATTGATGTATGGCCTTTTGTCATTTTTCTGTAGAACTGTTTTTAACTCACCTGAGCACAACGTGCTCATGGTGAGCTTTTGTGATCGCCTTTTGTCCGTCGTGCATGCGTGCGTCCGTCGTCAACAATTTCTTTAAACAATATCTCCTTCTAAAATACTCACTGGATTTTGATAAAACTTCACAGGAATGTTCATTATGGGGCCCTTTACCAAAGTTGTTAAAATTATTTTGATTGGTCAGAAATCTAGGTCACAGGAGCTAAAAATAGATTTTAAAAATGAAAATTTTAAATATCTTCTTCTCCGAAACCACAAGGCCTAGCCTTTTGATTTTTAGTATGTAGCATGATCTTATGACTCTCTACCAAGTGTTCAAATTATGACCCTGGGGTCAAAATTGACCCCGCCCCAGGGGTCACTTGATTTAACATAGGCTAATAAGGAAAAATCTTCTCCGAAACCACAGGCCTAGCCTTTTGATTTTTGGTATGTAACATGATCTTATGACTCTCTACCAAGTGTTCAAATTATGACCCTGGGGTCAAAATTGGCCCTGCCCCAGGGGTCACTTGATTTAACATAGGCTAATAAAGGAAAAAAATCTTCTTCTCCGAAACCACTAGGCCTAGCCTTTTGATTTTGGTATGTAGCATGATCTTATGACTCTCTACCAAGATTGTTAAAAATTATGACCCTGGGGTCAAAATTGGCCCCGCCCCAGGGTTCACGATTGAACATAGGCTAATAGAGGAAAAACTTGAAAAATCTTTTAAATTGGTGTGCAGGATTGTTAGAGATCACTACCAAGTTTGTTCAAATCATGGCCCTGGGGTCAAATTTGGTCCCGCCAAAGGGTCACCTGATTTTACATAGGCTAATAAAGAAAAAAAACTTGAAAAATCTTCTTCATAAAAACCACAAGGCCTGGAGTTAAAGATATTTGTGTTATGGTAAAAGGCCCCGGTCATTGATTTACAAAGTAATATAGAAGACTGAAAATTTCCCGCCCAAGGGTAATGATTTACAAGCGGTATTACAAGAAAAATCTTTAAAATATTCTTCTAAAAACCACGGATAAACTTAAGAATGTTATTGGGCTTTCGTGATTATCTATTGTCAAACAATCTTCATTAAACAATATCTTTCTAAAAATATTCACTGGATTTTGATAAAACTCACAGGAATGTTTCATTAATGGGTCCTTTACCAAGTTGTTAAAATTTTATGATGGTCAAAATCTAGGTCACAGGAGTCAAATAGATTTAAAAATGAAAATTTAAAAATCTTCTTCTCCGAAACCACAAGGCCTAGCCTTTTGATTTTTAGTATGTAGCATGATCTTATGACTCTCTACCAAGTGTTCAAATCATGACCCTGGGGTCAAAATTGGCCCTGCCACAGGGGTCACTTGATTTAACATAGGCTAATATAGGAAAAACTTAAAATCTCTTCTCCGAAACCACAAGGCCTAGCTTTTGATTTTGGTATGTACAGATCTTATGACTCTCTACCAAGTTGTTCAAATTATGACCCTGGGGTCAAAATTGGCCCCGCCCCAGGGTCACTGATTTAACATAGGCTAATAAGGAAAAACTTGAAAAATCTTCTTCTCAGAAACCACAAGGCCTGGGTTTAGATTTTGGTGTGTAGCATTGTCTATGATCTCTACCAAGTTTGTTACAAATATGGACCCTGGGTCAAAATTTGGCCCCCCCCAGGGGTCACTGATTTAACATAGGCTAATAGAGAAAAACTTGAAAAATCTTCTTCTCAGAAACCACAAGGCCTGGGTTTAGATATTTGGTGTGCAGGATTGTCTAGTAGACATCTACTACAAGTTTGTTCAAATCATGGCCCTGGGGTCAAATTTGGCCCGCCACAGGGTCACCTGATTTACATAGGCTAATATAGAAAAAAACTTGAAAAATCTTCTTCACTAAAACCACAAGGCCTGGAGTTAAGATATTTGGTATGTAGCATGATCTTGATCTCTACCAAGATTTGTAAAAATTATGACTTCAAATGCCATCAATCTTGATTTAAAAATATATGTTGAAATAAAACTTACAAAATCTTCTCTAGGACCCAACAATGAGTGGTAAATTATTTGTACATTGCATCTGGTGGACACCAAGTTTGTCCAAATGCAATTCTTTAAACATATTCCTTCTAAATACTCACTGATTTTGATAAATTACAGAATTCATTATGGGCCTTTCAAAGTTGTTAAATTATTTGATGGTCAAAATGCTAGGTCACATGATCTTAACAATAGATTTTAAAATGGAAAAATCTTAAAATCTTCTTCTCAGAAACCACAAGGCCTGAGCTTTGATTTTGTATGTAGCATGATCTTATGACTCTCTACCAAGTGTTCAAATCATGACCCTGGGGTCAAATTGGCCCGCCCCAGGGGTCACTTGATTTAACATAGGCTAATATAGGAAAACTTGAAAATCTTCTCCAGAAACCACAAGGCCTGGTTTTGATATTTGGTATGTAGCATCTTAGTATTCTAACCAGTGTTCAAATATGCCTGGGTCAAATTTGGCCCGCCCAGGGTCACTGATTTACATAGGCTATATAAAAAATAAAAATCTTCTCAGAAACCACAAGGCCTGGTTTGATTTGGTATGTAGCATTGTCTATGGTCTCTTCAAGATTTGTTACAAATATGACCCTGGGTCAAATTGGCCCCACCCCAGGGTCCTGATTACATAGGCTAATATAGGAAAAACTTGAAAAATCTTCTTCAGAAACCACAAGGCCTGGGTTTAGATATTTGGTGTAGCAATTGTCTAGTAGATCTCACTACAAGTTTGTTCAAATCATGGCCCTGGGTCAAAATTGGCCCCGCCAGGGTCACCTGATTTACATAGCTAATATAGAAAAACTTGAAAAATCTTCTTCTAAAACACACAAGCCTGGAGTTAGATATTTGGTATGTAACATGTCTATAGACTCTACCATTTTAAATCAGACAGATTGTAGAAAATTTATTGAAACAGCCTGGGTCAAAATTGGCCCCGCCACCAGGGGTCACTGATTTTACATAGGCTAATATAGGAATAGAAAACTGAAATCTTCTTTTCTAGGAAACTAGAAAAACATGGCTGTTTAGATATGGTTGAACATTGGCCTGCTGGATCACTTGATTTTCAATAGACTTTTTTTAAAAGCTAAAAAATTTCTTTCAAAAACCACATTTGGAGTTTAGATATTTAGTATGTAACATGGTAATATTATCCTCTACCCAGTTTGTTCAAATCATGACCTTGGGTCAAAAATTGGCTCTGCTCAGGGCACTATGATTTTACATGCAATGATTTATGAATAGCATCATCCTTGTATTATCTTTTATCCTTGCTATTACCATACAATAGCAGTTTAATGTTTAATATGTTAATCTATCATGTGTGTGTTTTTTTCTTACTCAGCTGTTTTCATTTTAATCTGATGTGTTTACAATAACTGACAAAGCAGCATCATCATTATCATTGATAGTTTTTGATATTTATAATTCTTAGATCACCTGAGCACGAACTTGTAAAAGTACAAAAACTGAAAGTTTATTTTTAGCTTGACTATTAAGAGAACAGTCCAAGCTATTGTGGTCGACTATTCATCGATGTCGGACTGCTGCCCATGTAAAACATATTGTCAACTTTCCTTGCATTAATCCTTATATAAAAAATTCATATGATCTTTTGTGCCAAATGCATGTAAATATGTTCTTGATTTTAACATGTTCTTTAAACTTGATCTTTTGTGCCAAATGCATGTAAATATTTTGATTTTAAAAAGTTCTTTCAGTTTGATCTTGTGCCAAATGCATGTAACAAGTTCTTTTGATCTTTTGTGCCTGTATGCAGAGCTACAGATAATTTTTAAGTCTAAATGATATTTACCCCCTCTATATTTTTGTAATGCTGAAAACTGAAAATTCAAATATTTTTACACGCCCCATCATAAAACTAAATGGCACTTATGCCTCTTACTTGGATATACCATGATAAAAAAGTCTCAGCAATCTCTATACCTTGCAGCTTAGTGACAACATTTCAGAAGTTCTATATTAAGAGCTATGTACAACACTCCTCGCGTTATTTTCCAACTGAGATGATAATATTATTACAAACTGTCAAAAACTTTCAACTATAGTTGCTTCTCCGACCATAACTTTACAGTTTCATCGGAAACAGAATCACCGGCATGTTTCTTAGAAGCATTTTCGGTCATAATAACGTTGTCATATATTATTTCTTCAAATATTTGCTTGATTGAGATCCGTCAATTCATTTTCATTTTTGACAAAAATGAGAACACTAGGATTGTCTACATTGCTTAATATTTTCTCTTTAATCGCTCCGGTTTGCTTCTACCTACTATTTTAGCGTCTACACGATACCCATGGTACCCGAATAACGATAACTTAAAAAAGGGAACCAACATCATGATTCCCAACTATCAAGAACGTTAACTACTACAGTACACAATAGAACCGGGAACCAATGTTAAAACCAAGACTAGTTCGATACCATAAAATCATTCTACAATGTAGAGGTGACGTCACGCTCCTCGTTTATTTTGCGGGCACAATGCCATAAAATTGATTTGGAATAAGAATACCGAAATATGCGTAATGTTGAGTAACAATGCTGATCGGACATTTCAAATGCGTTTTTTCACCTTTCAGTTTTGTTTTCAATGCGTTTTTACCAAAAAATAATGCTTAAAAACGCAAAAACGCGTCTTATCTGTAGCTCTGACTGTATGTAAATGTTCTATATTCATATCAGACCCACTTCAGACATCAGCATTCTTACAGATTATTTCACTCATTAGTAATGGCTTATTATAAAGAGATAAACTTATTTCAGAAATATATATATATTTTGCGGGCACAATGCCATAAAATTGATTTGGAATAAGAATACCGAAATAATCGTAATGTTGAGTAACAATGCTGATCGGACATTTCAAATGCGTTTTTTCACCTTTCAGTTTTGTTTTCAATGCGTTTTTACCAAAAAATAATGCTCAAAAACGCGTCTTATCTGTAGCTCTGCTGTATGTAAATGTTCTATATTCATATCAGACCCACTTCAGACATCAGCATTCTTACAGATTATTTCACTCATTAGTAATGGCTTATTATAAAGAGATAAACTTATTTCAGAAATATATATGCATGTGCCTATTTATATTACCGGTACTTTAAACTTTTAGTATAAAAGGTATCAACATGAAACTTCATATGTGGATAGATCTCATCAAGGGGTGGGGGGTGCAGTGACCAACAACCATAACTTTCATGTGCATATTTGAGTTATTGCCCTTTGTAAATTTTCATACTTCATTTCTGTCTAGGCTGTAACTTATGTCTTTTGCCTCCACCTAGCGGTGCTTTTGTTTTTTTTCTTTTGTATACATTTATTTTGAATATGGAAAAGTTGCAAGTAGTAATTTAATGTGTTTTGTTGTTATTGTTGTTTGTTTTTTTGTTTTATGCATTTTGATCATACTACTGCAAACCATTATTACGGTAAATTTTAGCTCAGTTACTTGAAGAATTACGTAATGCCATTTAATCAACATGTATTTCAGTGAGGTTAGTAAATGCCATCCTAATCATGCTATATGCAACGTTATGTTGACAAGTCCTTTTCATTCATACCATTTACAGATGAAGGTCGAGTTTGGTTTTAATCCACTTATTTCTGACAAAAATATGGGCATTAGATTTACAAAACTGTCAAACATTCTAAATTAGATCATTTTTAATATTTTTTCATTATATTTCAAGCATTATTTACAAGCAATATTTCAAGTTTATTAAATTCATATACTGATGCACTGTGTCATTCGTAGAAACTATTGCAAGGTTAGTGCAAAATGTTATCTTTTGTTTGATATTCTTATTATGTTCACTACACAAGCATTAAAATGATACAAAAATGTTTGTTTGTCCACTGTTTCTTACATTACAGGTTATAATTCCTTGAATTTTTATCATCACGTGCTGCTGGTTTAGCAATAGCTCCATTCACAAGAGCACAATGGGTTTGTGTAACTATCAGAGACCATTATTTACAACACGTTGCGCTTGATCTTCAAATATATTTCTGCCCATTGTATTTAGCCTACCGTTCATGCTGGCCGCGGGGTTAGAGTGTCCACTAAGATTGCTTGGTTCAGTGAGAGGATAATGTTATTGGGTGTGATATCACACCACATGTGTACAGTAAGAAACTGCAGTGCGACAACGCATTATCCATCTCGAGCAGACGACCTCCAAAAACCAGACCATCTCTGATTGCCTAGTAGTTCTGAAGCACGTCATTGGTTTATTCACATTTTGCCACATACCGAAGTTTTTAAAAATGGAACTGATATACCTCCCTTGCATGGCACTCAGTATAATAGGGGTAGGTCTAGAATATATTGGCCAAGTGTCAGATTGTAACTGCGTGTGGTATCCTGCTGAAGCAGTTGACTGAAATGCTGTCGGTTGGTATCGCTGTACAGTTGTACCTGTATTAAGCGGTCAACCTGCATCTAGCGGTCAGTTTTTGATATCCCAAAATAGAATGTTATATGTTTAACCTTCATTGAACGATCACCTCTGTTCAGAGGTCACATTTTTAGTACCCTTGGTTGGCCGCTTAAGACAAGTTTGTATTTCAATTTTAGAAGAAAATGAGAACTATTGTACTCGCAACAGTATTACTCATCTGCAGTCAACCCAGGTTCAGTGGTTAGAGCGTCCGCTTCAGATGCATAGGTAGTCAGTTCGATCCCCAGCCATGACATACTACAGTTGTTAAAAATGGTACTGGTATTGCTCCCTTGCTTGGCGCTCAGCATATAAGGGTAGTTCCAGGACTGGTTGGCCCGGTGTCAGGATAATGTGACTGGGTGTGGTATCATGCCAGATGTCCACGGCTTATACTGCAGTGTTGCAGCACTATATCTCTTTCAAGTAGACATCGTCTCCAAATGACTGAAATACTGTTGGTGGGACGTTAAAACCATCAAACAAACAAATCAGCCCAGATTGTTTGCGCTCTAGCAAACGTAAAAGGATCTCAAAAATGCTACATCAGCAAAGTTAGATAACCTACATGAATTGACTATAACCAAACAAAAATTGTACACCAGACAAAAACTTTCATCTTGAAAAACCCTGTTCTTTCAGCGCTTTCAGCGCTTTGATTTATATATGTTATACCAGTTTGTACATCTTGTTAATGTGTTGGTCTCGTGTATGCAATAGTTAGTCAGGGTGAATATAGATTTCCGACATTCTTACTTTGAGAATATTGAAGTTGATTAATTCACTTCCAGTATTTCAGTCCTCCATAAATATGTCGAAGAGTACGGGTTTCGATCGGTTATATGTACACACAAACGGAACGACATTTTTGACACATTTCTCTTGAAGTTGTAGAGATCCTATCAAAATTTAAGTGGAATCACCTAAAATAGCTGTATCAACTGCATGATCGGGATGGTTTCGCACGTATTGAATGACAGTCTTTTTAAATGTCTTATCACTTGAAATTGTTAGATATGGATTTACAGGTCACAGTTTGTAGGTTGTTCAAATTTTCACGCTTTAGTTATATCAGTTGCGTTTTATTCTAATTAAAACATACAAACTAATGTTTAAAAATACTGATGAGAAAAAAAATAAGTACAACGGAAACTATCACTACCCACAACAAATTCAAGGTCATTTTCACCGTGATTCTATGTAAAGAAATCTCATAACAACCATGTTTCGTACTATGTGTTTTAAAATATGCATAATGAGACAAGGTCAGGTGTCATTTTAGTCGCCATGGCATTTTTTAGACTACGAACACGGATGGTTGTATTGAGTGACATTGCATCTGTAGATGGGTATTGGTAGACCTAATACACACATATAATTAACATTCAAATTCTACTGTGAACAAGCTGTTTTAATTCAATTATTTGTTTTGGTTAAATGTAATGAATATGGCCTTTTGATACCGAAATCACATGGATACCGAATCTAAAGGGTACATAAAAATACCGAGGTTATTATAGACCAAGTTTCGGTAAAAGCGTGTTTCGGTATTTCTATGCACCAAATGTAATAAGTTTTTGACGAAACTGATCCCTATACACCTTATTCTATTAAATATCCTGAGATAATACAGATTCAAGTTTCTAAAAAATGTATTTCATTAATAAGAAAGATGCAGTGATTTGAAAATCAGTACCGATATCTTTCCGATCTATAGATATCGATATTTTCCTGTGTCATCAAACGATTCAACGGTTTGCTCTTAAAAATGATTTTGATTTCTACCGCAATCCCCCTCCCCCCCCCCCACCCCCCCTTAAAAAAAACAATCTGTTAGATTCAAAACAATGATGTTATCATATCTGGTATAATTTAATAGAGAATTGATCTGTATTTATTTGTTTATCTTTCTTTCTGTCCTCTCCTTTTTGCCCTCGTATTTTCCAGATTTCTAGATTTTTGTTATTGATTAGGCTATATTTTTACGAGAGCTGTATAAGTATAAAAACACTAAATGATATGAATAAAGTACAGAATTTTTAAATCATCCCTCATGTTTGCAGTCTTCCAGCGCCTTGTTGTTCGTAATAATGGCAGCCCTGCGGTGTGAAGTTAGCATTGTTCTTGTATTTTTTTCGAATGATAACTGTATTTATTTTGTTTCTATTTATTCTTTATACCGCCATGTAATGGATACATTGTAGGGATGAATGATGTGTATGTAAAGAAATGCTTTATGTTATAAGTTACAGTGGATAACAAAAATAGTTCTATCTATCTATCTATATATTCGTATGCTGAGGGTTAGTTTTCTTGTTCATTTTAAAAATAGTTGTTTGTTGTTTGTAATGAGATTGTTCAGACGAACTGATCTCATTAGTGCAGTATCACACGGATTCATAAATGATCCTCTTGCACTCTTTTCCCGTTGATAGAGAATTGATAGATGGTTTTCTCTGAACAATGGTTTCTGTGACAAGTTAACATATTATTTCATTTCATCGTTTCACCACCTATTGGTACTTAAACTACTGATTATACAGTTCATTCTGTATAAGCGGCCACCTGTATTAAGTGATCAACCTGTATTTAGCGGTCATTGTTCATATTACTCAACTAGCATTTTGTAATATGTTTAAACTTCTTTTTAGCGGCCACCTCTGTATAGCGGTCATGTTCTCTTGTTCCATCGAGTGACCGCTTAAGGCAGTTTTGACTTACGCTTGTAACTCGTTCGCCACAGATAAAAGATAAGTAAGAAACAACAGGATTTATCTTAACAATAACCGATCATATCTAACGTAATTTATTAGAATGAACTTGTCACCAGCGTTCATATTTCATGATATACGATTACTTTTCACGCGAAGTAAAATATAATGATCCTTTTTTCTGTATAATGTATGTATTTTATCTGTCAATTACTTTGTCTGGTAAGAAAATATCCCTGACATACAAGGAGCATTCGCTTACATCGTACATACTCTTAATGAGGAATGCGAGAGAAAATGCTGACTTCGTCATATTAATGTCACACACACACATACTCACACACACACACACACACACACACACACACACATTTTTTTTTTGAACTCATGAAAATTAGATTTTTGCATTTAATCAAAAGTAAGGTTTGTTAAGGATGATTTTGAAATTTCAAACCATATTGACATGTAACAGAAGTTGTGACCATTTCAAGACAAATTTAGTTTGTTGGGTTTAACTACCACCGGCAGTAATTCAATCATTTGGAGACGATGCCTACTTGAGACAGATATAGTGCTGCCACCGTGACTGCAGTATCACGCTGTAGACATGTGGTATTATAACACACCCAGTCACATTTTCCTGACACCGGGCTAACTAGTCCTTGAACTAACCTTATATGATGAGCGCCAATCCAGGGAGCTATACCTGTGCCACTTTTTATGACTTTGGTATGTCGAGGCCGGGGATCGAACCCACGACCTCCAGCTCCCGAGACAAATTTGGTGCAAGCCGTGGCAACAATATATAGAGTAGATTTATGTGTATGAATCATCCAGTATATTGACATTTCCACTTGTTACGGCCAATTTGATGAAATGGCGCAACAAAGCAAAGCCAGCAACAAACTAGTTAACTAAATATATTTTAATTATAAACAAGTGACAAATATCAATATGAATTTCACAACATACAGTGTCTTAAAATTATTATAACAAATTAGTTTCGCATCAGCTGTCTTTTACATAAAGGTATTGGAATTCTGAAATTGATTCAACTTTTGCATTCACAGGTTAAACTTGACCCTGTCCCACAACATGTCCTAAAATATTAATGATGCATGACAAAATTCACTTTGCAACACTTAATCTGTTGAAGAATTCTCTGATGATCCTCAGATGTTCCTCAAACGTGTCGGAATAGATGATGACATCATCGATGTAAGTATCACAACCGTCAAGGCAGGATATAACACTATTGATAAGCCGTTGAAAGGTGGCCGGTGAATTTTTCATACCGAAAGGCATTTCTTTGTACTGATACAGCCCATCGGGTGTAACAAATGCTGACAGTTCCTTGGCACGATCTGTAAGTGGGACCTGCCAGAATCCTTTCAATAAGTCAAACTTTGTGACATATCTGGCTTTTCCAACTTTATTGATGCAGTCGTCAACTCTGGGTATTGGGTATGAGTCTGTTTTAGTGATAGCATTGATTTTACGGTTATCAGTGCACATCCGATACGTGCCATCTGGTTTTGGTCTAAAAATACATGGGGAACTGTAGTTACTTTGGGTAGGTTCGATGATGTCATTTTAAGAGATACTTAACTTCATTTTTCAAATAATTTTGTTTCGCTGGATTCATTCTGTATGGATGTCGTTTGACTGATCCATCACTTTAGACAATTACATCATGATATATTTTATCAGTCCGTGTGGAAATATCCGGAAACAAATGTTCATATTCTAAAACAAGTTCTTCGAGTTGTGTCTGCTGTAATGACTCCAGATGAATTAATTTCTTGTCGATGTTCTTCAAAATGTCAGAGTTATTTAATTTAAGCGGACAAGGATCAACATTAACATGACAAGTACTAAGATTATCTGGTTCAAGTGGGACAGATTTAATAACTGACACAGGTTTAACAATTTTTTTTTTAATTTCCATCCATGTATTTTTTCAACATATTGACATGGCACATTTGATTTTGATTTCGCCTCCCAGGAGTTAGGATGACATAATTAAGATCACTGATGTTCTTGCCAATTAGATATGGACCAAAATATCTGGTTTGTAATGGTTTGCCTGGAATTGACAACAAAGCAAGAACCTGATCACCTGGTTTGAAATTTCTGTTTTGAGTTTTAATGTCATATTTCTGCTTCATTTTTTCCTGAGTTAGATGAGGATTGGATCTTGCCATTTCCCAAGCTTTTGACGATCTATCTCGAAAGTCAGAAACATACTGCAATAAATTCAAAGATAATGAGTTATCATCGGACAAGAATTTGTCTTTAAGCGTTTTTAATGGTCCACAGTACAGTGTGACCAAACACAAGTTCAAATGGACAAAAACCAAGTGACTCTTGAACAGACTCTCTTACAGCAAACAGGAGCAAAGGGATACCTTCATCCCAGTTCTTCTCTGTGTCAAAACAGTATGTCATAATCATGTTTTTCAATGTCTGATGTAATCTTTCTAAAGCATCTTGACTTTCAGGGGGATTAGCAGAAGACCTATATTGATGAATACCTAATTCATGCATGACTTGTTGAAATATGCCTGACATGAAATTTGAGCCCTGATCAGACTGAACTGATTTAGGAAGACCAACAAAAGTAAAAAGCTTCACAAGAGCTTTAACAATGGTTTTGGACCTTATATTTCGCAAAGGTACTGCTTCAGGAAAACGAGTCAAAGCACACATTATGGTCAAAAGATACACATTCCCTGATTTTGTTTTGGGCAGAGGTCCAACACAGTCAATGAGAACTCTACTAAACGGTTCCTCAAATGCAGGAATAGGATGTAACTCTGCTTTGGAAATTGTTTGATTTAGTTTACCCACCATTTGACATGTATGACAAGAGTTACAGTAATGAGACACATCTGATTTTAAACCAGGCCAGAAGAAGTGATTCAAGATTTTGTTATATGTCTTGTTTATACCTAAGTGACCTGACATGGGTGTTTCATGAGCCAGACTTAGTATTTCTTCGCGATATTGCTTTGGAACTACAATCTGATGGTTAACCATCCATTCATCATCGGCTGAAACAACTGGAACACGTGAAATCTCGTTCTCAGGTAAAACCTTTTCGAACAAGCATGAAATATCAGGGTCATTATTTTGATCCTGAATAAGTTGTGACCTTGACCTTAAGTCATGACTTTGCAATTTTGAAGCATGGTCATCTAAATAGCAATGTTGACTCATTAGAATGCGATGTACTCACATGATTAAAAAATGGGCTATTTGCCTCATTATAAATCTGACATATGAAAGTGTCAGCCAAGTCAACATCAGAAGTGACATTTTCGTCACTATTGACGGCTTTATTAACCGTGTTACTAATGGCTTGTCTTGCCATAGCTCGA
>CM037778.1:29765998-29815998 GCA_021229015.1 Solen grandis
TGTCGGACTGTGTATTGGTCAGTAGTGCTACGCTGTTGAGACCTATAAATAGCATCGGCTTAAGAGTGCCCGCTCAGTATTTTTCTCTGCAAGGGGTCGTGAGTTCTATTCCAGCTTGGGCCCTTTTTTAAAATTCTTTTCGGAAGTAGTTAGGTCATATATGTAAAGTAGGCCTATGTTTTAAATACTTGTTTTTATACATTTATTATTTTAAATTTCTACCGATTATCCTCTTTAAATGTTGCTTTTATTTTTTCTTTCATCGATTTGAAAGCAGCTTTCTATAACTTATACTAATCCTTTTAGCCGGTTATTGGGTATACCAGTATATACTTTGTTCAGGCATGGTGTATGACACTTTCTACTCCTAGCTGGCATTTTCTTCCTTACCGCCGGATACGCAGACCACTGGACCACGGCGGAAATTCCTGAAGGAAGGGTGCTAGTAAGTACTTAAAGAGAAAAATCATGAATTTTTAATTGCATAAGGTAACTGAAATTGATTTTAATTCTCATATTAGGATATTTTGTATATTTCAAAACAGGTTAACATATTCCGTTACAGATGACCTTAAAGTGACAGACGGGACGTCTCAAAAGTATCATTTATAGCACCCTAGTCCATCTCCTTTAACCCTTTCCCTCATAGAGGACACCATGAAAAGACCTATGCGAACAGCATAAAACCAGATCAGCCTGCGAGTAACTCGCAGGCTGATCAGGTTTTATGCTGTTCGCTGCTCCTCAGTGATCTGGTAATGAGGATTTTACAATTAAATTTGGTAAGGTTTAACCGTGGTTTTCTGCAGATCAGGCTTTATGTGGTACCTATTGAGGGCGTCAAAATGAGTCTATATGAGGGAAAGGGTTAAGTCATATCACAGCAACATGATATTTATATTTCGAAACAGAAAATAGGAATTGTCACTTAATACTCTCTCCATACAATTATACCCTCTTAGAGTGAACACTCACAAGCATGTTTGACTTCAGCTACACATTAAGATTAAGTTATATGTAAATGGGGTCGACATGATAATTTTTCGGCCGTTAGGCCGTTTATTTTTACCCAGACTTCCTGTGAAACACACAGTAATGAAGCGGAATAAAATTAGGCTTTTCATTGGTTATTATATACTTTGCTAAATTTCCATTGGTAACTGTAAATTTAGTCAAAAGAAAAGAAATGAGTTGCGGAAATGAGTTTTTTTTAAGATCTCTGTTTGTTTTAAAAGATGATTAATCCCCCTGCGAACAATTTGTCCCGAATAGTAAGACACTGCACCTTTTTAAGGTAAAATGAAAGAGTAGAACGCTTAAAAATAGGAAACATATAGATTTTAGAACTGATTTTTCGACCCTGACAGATCCTATTTTCAACAAAAACGTCTGGTTTCGTTTTGTAGCCCGCGAAACTAAGTCTAATGCGCAGATGTTTTAAGGCTGTAACTGTCTACCAAGATTGTACAAATTATTTGGATCCGTGGTATCTCAAAAAGCTGCACTGACACAGGAATTACACAACTATTAAACCTTTCAGACACTTATCATCAAGCTGGTTACCACGGCCGAGTATCTTTTCTAAAGATATTTTTTGATTAACTTAAGGTCGACGGTTCTTGTGTAGGACCAGTACTTGGCATCGAGAAAGGTCTTGAACAACCCATGCCCCGAACGGGGTCGAATCCACAATCTTCAGATCAGCAGCCATTACACGAGACCAATGCAACAAGGCACTGCTAGTAATAAGGCAGAATAAACAACAATAGTTGTGCTACGTTAATACATTATGTATGACTCAGTAATTAAAAAAAAAAAAAATTGAATAAAACTGATTGAAGTATAATAGCATACACAACAACAATGTATTAAATGTGAAAATGGCAATTAACTCAGATTAGACTACAACTTTAACATCGACACAGACAGCCTTGGAAACTGCATTTTTCTTTTTGATGGAAAAGATAACTCGCACGTGATTTACTAATCTTAGCCTTTTCAAAGAATTATGGCTTTTACTAATTTGAAGTATCAAATGTTTACTTGTTATTTTTATGTTTTGTCTTAATAGTTAGTCATCGCATATTAAATCTTAGCTTAGAAACGTTAACATATCGTCTACAAACATTCCTGACCATAATTCATGCTTTGTCATTGAAATAAACGTATAACGCTAATGCATATACCGTACTATTCTAACTCTGAAAAAGAATTTGGTCTTTTTTTCGCCCTGGATAAGAATTAAAACACGTGCTTTTCGGTTTAACTTAAATAAACATTATTTAACAGAATTTAATGTGGAACTGGGATCGGAAAAAACGTCACAAGAACATCGGAGCTGCCATTCTTGTTCGAGCACTGAGCTGCGTAGAAGGACGAGTAGTCACATAAAAAGAAGACATATTGAGAATCATGTCAATAAATAGATAATGGCCACAATACTGTGTCGTGAACAAGCGTCTTACGCAATAACATGGTCAACATTCTTTCTGAATAATAAACTGAGCTAAAAAGTAACTTAAAACATAGCACAAGAAACATCCCGGAAATATCAAAATTTGTTTTTGGGTCTCAGTGACACAAGATGTCCGGGACATTTGAAACTTGTGTATAAAAATGTTAAATAGGACTCTGCGTTAAAATAAGGCTACTATATAGAGGGGGGAAAAAGAACGTGAATGAAGATTTTTTTTATTTTAGATTCGCGCCATATTCGAGAGGGAATTTAAAATTTTACATAAATTCTCACAGCTTTATAAAAATGCCGTTCGAATACTTGGAATTCACCTCGAATATATTTGAAACGTTCATGTATTTAAACATTATTCAGTTCATGTATTACGAATGTACTGAGAAAGTAAGACAAATGCACTGATTGTTTCTGACAGGATAAAATGCTGTCGAAACAATCATTAGCCCTTTAATAATCAAAATAAATTGAACATGGAACCCCTGATCACGTTGCTTGGCTCCAGATTGTTATTATTCAGCACGAACTGATTAAAAGAGATGTGGAGGCCAGGGGGAGAAAAAAAAGGAAAATATCATACCCGACCATGACTCGGAGAGAAAGGAAAATATCATACCCGACCATGACTCGGAGAGAAAGGAGACGGTGTGTGTATTACTAATGGAAGAGCTCACAGTAGAAAACCCACGCTCCCTCAAGATGAAGCATGCGGTGTTTGATGGAGCCCTGTTTGATGGAACATGCCATGTTTGATGAAGCCCTGTTTGATGGAACATGATATGTTTGATGGAGCCCTATTTGATGGAACATGCCATGTTTGATGGAGCCCTGTTTAATGGAACATGCCATGTTTGATGGAGCATGCCATGTTTGATGGATCCCTGTTTGATGGAACATGCCATGTTTGATGGAGCCCTGTTTGATGGAGCATGCCATGTTTGATGGTGCCCTGTTTGATGGAGCATGCCATGTTTGATGGAGCCCTGTTTGATGGAACATGCCATGTTTGATGGAGCCCTGTTTGATGGAACATGCCATGTTTGATGGAGCCCTGTTTGAGGGAACATGCCATGTTTGATAGAGCCCTGTTTGATGGAGCATGCCATGTTTGATGGAGCCCTGTTTGATGGAACATACCATGTTTGATGGAGCCCTGTTTGATGGAACATGCCATGTTTGATGGAGCATGCCATGTTTGATGGTGCCCTGTTTGATGGAACATGCCCTTTTTGATGGAGCATGCCATGTTTGATGGAGCATGCCATGTTTAATGGAGCCTGTTTGATGGAGCATGCCATGTTTGATGGAGCCCTGTTTGATGGAGCATGCCATGTTTGATGGAGCCTGTTTCATGGAGCATGCCATTTTTGATGGAGCCCTGTTTGATGGAGCATGCCATGTTTGATGGAGCATGCCATGTTTGATGGAGCCCTGTTTGATGGAGCATGCCATGTTTGATTGAGCCCTGTTTGATGGAACATGCCATGTTTGATGGAGCCCTGTTTGATGGAGCATGCCATGTTTGATGGAGCATGCAATGTTTGATGGAGCCCTGTTTGATGGAGCATGCCATGTTTGATGGAGCATGCCATGTTTGATGGAGCCCTGTTTGATGGAGCATGCCATGTTTGATGGAGCCCTGTTTGAATTGAGCATGCCATGTTTGATGGAGCCCTGTTTGATGGAACATGCCATGTTTGATGGAGCATGCCATGTTTGATGGAGCCCTGTTTAATGGAGCATGCCATGTTTGATGGAGCATGCCATGTTTGATGGAGCCCTGTTTGATGGAGCATGCCATGTTTGATGGAGCCTGTTTGATGGAGCATGCCATGTTTGATGGAGCATCATGTTGGAACAAAAGAGGAAGGCATGCATCAAGGTTTGAACCTGGTCATCACTTTGGGTTTCTGACAGGTGGACACGTCTTATTTGATCGATTCATTCAGGATAACAGTTTGGATTCACCTTCAAATGTGATCATAATGTTTCAAATGTTGTCAAAATGCATTAAGACTATTTAGAATGTAGTCAGAGGGCATTTAGAATACACCTCAAACTCAAATACAGTTTTTGTTTTCATCGCTTCGAATGCACTTAGAAAGTTTAGAGCATGAGCTAAACATTGTAATCGGCCACAAGAATGGCCCCCGTATGGTGGCACATTTGCCCCGAATGTTTAAAATGCATTCAGAATGCAGGCCGGCGTTTAAGAAAGTACTTCGACTATACAAAAAATATACAAAAAATATATACAATATATACAATATATACAATGTATACAATATATACAATATATACAATGTATACAATATATACAATGTATACAATGTATACAATATATACAATGTATACAATATATACAATATATACAATGTATACAATATATACAATGTATACAATATATACAATGTATACAATGTATACAATATATACAATATATACAATGCATACAATATTTACAATAAATACAATGTATACAATATATACAATTTATACAATGTATACAATGTATACAATATATACAATATATACAATGCATACAATATTTACAATAAATACAATGTATACAATATATACAATGTATACAATGTATACAATGTATACAATATATACAATGTATACAATGTATACAATATATACAATGTATACAATGCATACAATATTTACAATAAATACAATGTATACAATATATACAATGTATACAATGTATACAATGCATACAATATATACAATGTATACAATATATACAATGTATACAATGTATACAATGTATACAATATATACAATATATACAATGTATACAATATATACAATGTATACAATGTATACAATATATACAATGTATACAATGTATACAATGTATACAATATATACAATGTATACCATGCATACAATATTTACAATAAATACAATGTATACATATATAATTACAATGTATACAATGCATACAATAATATTACAATAAATACAATGTATACAATATATACAATGTATACAATGTATACAATTATACAATATATACAATGCATACAATATTTACAATAAATACAATGTATACAATATATACATGTATACAATGTATACAATATATACAATTATACTATATACAATATACAATATTACAATAATACAATGTAAAATACAATAAATACAATGTATACAATATATACAATGTATACAATATATACATTATACAATGTATACAATTTACAATAATACAATTATACAATTATACAATTATACAATGTATACAATATATACAATGTATACAATAACAATATATACAATGTATGCAATTATACAATGTATACAATGTATACAATATATACAATGTATACATGTATACAATATTACATTAAATACAATGTATACAATTATACAATGTATACAATTATACAATGATACAATATTACAATAATACAATGTATAACAATATATACAATGTATACAAATTATACAATGTATACAATATATACAATTATACAATGATACAATATACAATAAATAAAAATGTTACATTATACAATATATACAATATATACAATGATACAATTATACAATGTATACAATATATACAATGTATACATATACAATGTTACAATAATACAATGTATACAATTATACAATGTATACAATTATACAATGCATACAATATTTACAATAAATACAATGTATACATATATACAATGTATACAATGTAACAATGTATACAATATATACAATATATACATGCATACAATATTACAATAAATACAATGTATAAATATATACAATGTATACAATGTATACAATGTAAAATACAATATATACAATTATACAATATACAAATAAATTACAATAATTACAATGTATACAATATATACAAGTATACAAATGTATACAAATACAATGTATACAAATTACAATTATACAATGTATACAATATATAAATATATACAATGCATACAATATTTACAATAAATACAATGTATACAATATATACAATGTATTTCAATGTATACAATGTATACAATATATACAATATAACATGCATACAATATTTACAATAATACAATGTATACAATATATACAATGTATACAATGTATACAAATATACAATGTATACAATGTAACAATGTATACAATATATACAATGTATACATCATACAATATTACAATAAATACAATGTATACAATATATACAATGTATACAATGTATACAATATACAATGATACAATTTACAATATAATACAATGTATACAAATATACAATGTATACAATGTATACAATATAACAATATATACAATGCATACAATATTACAATAAATACAATGTATACAATATATACAATGTATACAATGTATACAATATATACAATGTATACATGTATACAATTATACAATATTACAATTATACAATGATACAATTTACAATAATACAATTATACAATAATCAATTATACAATTATCAATGTATCAATTATACAATTATACAATTATACATATATACAAGATAAATTTACAAGTTACAATATAACAATTAACAATGTATACAATAAACAATGTATACATTACAATATATACAATGCATACAATATTTACAATAAATACAATGTATACAATATATGTATACAATGTATACAATGTATACAATGTATACAATATATACAATGTATACAATGATTACAATATATACAATGTATAATATATACAATGCATACAATATTTACAATAAATATACAATATATACAATATATACAATGTATACAATATATACAATGTATACAATATATACAATGTATACAATGTATACAATTATACATATACAATATACAATATAATACAATATACAATGATACATATATTTACAATGTATACAATGTATACAATGTATACAATATATACAATGTATACAATGTATACAATGTATACAATATATACAATGCATACAATATTTACAATAAATACAATGTATACAATATATACAATGTTAATGTATACAATGTATACAATATATACAATATATACAATGCATACAATATTTACAATAAATACAATGTATACAATATTATACAATGTATACAATGTATACATATATATAACATGTATACAATGTATACAATGTATACAATATATACAATGTATACATATCATATACAATTAATATTACAATGTATACAATGTATACAATGTATACAATATATACAATGTATACAATGCATACAATATTTACAATAAATACAATGTATACAATATATACAATGTATACAATGTATACAATGCATACAATATTTACAATAAATACAATGTATACAATAAATACAATGTAACAATATATACAATGTATACAATGTATACAATGTATACAATATATAAATATATACAATGCATACAATATTTACAATAAATACAATGTATACAATATATACAATGTATACAATGTATACAATATATACAATATTTACATTATACAATGTATACAATATATACAATATATACAATGTATACAATGTATACAATGTATACAATTATACAATATATACAATGATTACAATATATTACAATAATACAATGTATACAATATATACAATGTATACAATGTATACAATGTATACAATGTATACAATATATACAATATACAAAGAATTTTCATTCCGACGGCATTCCGGCTCATTCCACTTTCGTGAGACTCCTGTTTAAACGACAAATATCACATCAAATAGACGATATCGATCAATCGGGTGTTTTTATCCGAAGATGGCTGGTAAGTTGCGTTCTTTATTCTCTGGCGTCTTTTTTCTATGGCTAGACTGTTTGCAGAGCTCTGAAATCTGGTGAGAGATTTTCTATGTTTTAAGAGCAAATTGTGAATAACTTTCAATTAACAAACTCAAGACTAAATATTCTAAGATATCAAGTTAATCTTTAAGTTTATCTTATTCGCCGTGAACCGACGTATTTGAAATTTTCAGACGTACCCCAATAATTTCTTTGAGTTTGAGGAAACATTCACTCAGTATCTTTACCCTATTAAACTCTAATTTGATTTCCATAATTTGATATCAAGAGCGCAAACATTTAACAATATCTTGATTAAGAGGGAAGCATTAGTTGGCTGTTTTGAAGAAAAAAAGACAATGCATGTAGTAATCATTTGACAATAAAAAAAAATAAATAAAAAAAATACAGCCATTAAATAAATGTTGTAAGAGGGTTGTCATAGCAACAATCACTCTTTTCGCTTATATTATTTTATATATAATAGCTCTTAAACATAATCAAATCTATTTGTGTTATTTTGATTTAAACATAATCAAATCTATCTGTATTATTTTGCTTTAAACAATATCAAATCTATTTGTTATATTTTGTATTCTGAAATTGATTATTAACTAGCATCATATCGTTAGTACGAGCAGTACCAAATATATTTAAAATAAATAAATAAATAAATAAATAAATAAATAAATAAATAAAATAAAATAACCCTCATTTATATAACTAACGCCAATTAATTTCCCTTTCTTATGCACCGGTACAAAGATGGTACCTGTGGAATCGGGGGTTCCTCCATCTGTAATTGAATAAACGTCACTATATGACTGAAATACTGTCGCAGTGAAGGTACAACAACACTTTGCTGAGATTCGATTTTTTCCACTCCTTTCCAATTAATATGAATATGTTATGTCTGACATGAATTGTTATTTTATTATTATCAAATTTTACTAAGCGAGTTCATGAAATTGTTATTAAGCGAGCCTCTGGCGCGACAATTCATGTCAGATTCTTTTTATCATATGACCTTTACTGACAGTAAATCGCGATTATAACAACAAACAAACAAACAAAAACATGAATTAACGGACTGTAAACGATAACTATTTGTAATCTAACAACAACAAAATAGTTACAAATAATAATTGAAAATAACGATTTAACGTGTGAATTTATCAAACATTTTCGACATCATATGAATAATGCATCTTCTTTTTATCAAAGTTAGTTGCATCAAACACATTTAATCCAGCTGTTCGAGTTCAACACACTATGCATACTGATAGAATACACGCGCGTGACGCGGAGTGATGTAATTCGGTCTAAAAGTTATTATGTAACGTTTTATATTAAATATAAGAAAATACGTGATGGTTATACGAAACCGGAAACATCTGTTTGAGCATAATGTCATATGATGAAAATGAAATGAACCACAAAGTAACCCTTGTAATGAAAAAATCTTATATTTTTATAACTCTCAGAACGTCATGACCTAGGAACAATTAATTAGGTACATGTATCAGCTTTTATATACATTAGTCAAATAGACAGAAAAAATACATTGAGTTTCTGAACCAGGAATAAAAGTAATCGTTAACTTAACGTAGTTATTTTTGTAATTGTGATTTATTCTCGATACTAATTGATATTTGATATGTTTATACTAATGACGTACAACGACAGTCTTTGTGGAAAATCTTCTGACACATGTGATTGAGTACCACAAAAAACATATAAAATTGAATTAATGTACGACATAATGTGATAAGAACGCCAAGGACGTAGTAAGAACGCAATAGGGACGCAGTAGCGTTCCCGATCGGTCCATGAATAATTGATGCACATTTCCACGGCGTCTCTATCGCGTATATACTACGCCCCTACCGCGTTGCTTCTGAGATCATGGCGACCATAGGGCGATCCCATGGCGTTTTGAGCTAGGACGGACCAAGGACGCTGAATCTCGGCTTTTACTTGGAGCATGTTCAAAATAGACGTCGTCTGCGTCATAGGGGTTTTTCGGTGTTCTAATCACGACCCCACGGCATCCGTCAAGACATAAGAACGCAGTAAGAACGCCAGTCTGGAGTAACGGGGGTTAAAGTATCCTTAAGTATTCAGTTCTCGCCATATTTGTATTCTCGAGATACATACATTAACGCGATATTTCGATTCAGTTGTGACGTAATTTGACAGGGAAACCATCGACAATGAACAAAACAGATTGATCTTTCTTTCCAAACTATTTTTTATAGAAAATGTTAGGAAAACAGATTCAACATTCATTTAATAAGAAAATATTGATTTCATACCTTTTTCACTAATGCTTTTTTTTTAGTCTTTCTAAAACCATCTGTTAAATCTACCGATAACTCTTAGCTAGCAGACAATGATTTATGTAAACCAACATCTCTTCTTAAAATAGTGCATGTTTAATTATCAATACACTTCTCAACAATCCTATGAACGGAAGTCATTTAGAGCCATAGTTGTTATTAATCCGATAGCAAAATTTGCACCTGATAATCATAATACAGTATCCCCATTTACCACCTGTAGATTTTTTTTATCCCAACATTTGGCCATATTCCAACCAAATTATAGGGACTCTCTATATGAAGGGGTACAAAGTTAAGGAAAAAACTGTACCCCCAGATACATTACTCGGAGGACACCCTATAATAAAATGGACACTGTAGGTGTGATAGTGTTTCTTATTCTCATTTGGATCATCTTAAATTTTTCACACCAACCTGTGCTGTTAGGAGGAACTCAGAACTTGCAATTGTTGTTTAAAGATTTTGTCTTTGTATGCTCACCATACTTGTGGCTGGCTCATTTTGAGTTCATTGTCGAGAACTCAAGACGCCAATTTGGAAGTACTATTTTTGACTATTGTTGGATTTGGACAGTTATTTTTTTTAATTTGTTTTTATTACCATTGACAATTTATGCATGCGATTATATATTTAATATAAACTGAGTGATGGTTTTGTTCATTTTTTTTTCTCAATAACTTCTTATGCTGGAGAGAACTGGATACTCCATGATACTGATCACCATCGGGAGTTTGTTTAAAATTTGTTTTCCAATCGACCTTGAGCAAAATGTTCTCTCAATTGATATTGATCCTTAGTCGGATAACCTTGCACTAAGAGATGTCTTGACCCCCCACCCCGTCCTTGGGATCGAACACACAGTCCTCTTTTCCGTAGTCATTAAACACTATCGCTGGACCACAGCGGCAACGATTCAGTCGTGGATAATGTTAAGATTGCAAGAAGTTTGTGGTGTTTCGAGCACCAGTTCATTATGAGTAATACTGTTGATGATTTTGTTGTTTTCCTTACGATATGAAACATATATCTACCTCGTCATATGTCATTAGGTTGAAACCGGTCCCAGTGTAATCATTATAGACTGATTTTTAATCAACGTGACAAAAATGCAAGAACGTGTAATTTGAATAACCAAAGTGATACTAAAACTCGAACCTGTCGGTCTATTTTTATAGACGTCTCGGTAATAAATCACGTGGCCCGTGTCCTCGCGATAAATGCAAGGAATGTGTCCGCTACTTACACACAACCATGTATCACCTCCTTAGGAAACTATGGAAACGGAAGTTTTAAACTGCCCTACCCACGATCGCGTTTATTGACCATAAATGGTAATTAACACTAAGCCAGTATACAGAAAAAGATCAATGTTGGGTCGAATGGCTGTATTGCTGTAAATAAATGGCCTTACTTTTTGGTGACATTTATTTTCATTTCAAACCAAAATAAACAAATCCACTGCTATTGGATTAATAAATTAAGGATATTCATGTGATTTTGGTAAGCTAGTACGAATAATATACATTATAAGTCATTTATATGTAACATATGCATGGTGACTCTTTTGGTGACGATAAAAGTTACCTCTATGCCAGTGATATGAAGTAATGTTGCATGACTTAACCGAGTTGAAAATGACGTCCATCGTAAACTTGAGACTCATTATTAGGGTATTCAAAGACATGTGAGAAAAAAGTAACACAATAGCATAAAAATTTATATGGATTTGCAGCTCTCGAAAACTTGTCTGAGTTCAATTGAGAAAAACGGTTATCTTCACAAATCTCCTGTTTTCAATTCATGATCTCGGTGGAAGACTGTAAACATTTCATGAGTGATTAATAATATTTCGTTCAAAAAGATAATATCTTAACACTTTTGTTGTTCTAGCATGGCTGTGTTAAAGATTCGCGTCATTTACTCAGCCGGTTAATATGACCTCAAATCTATAAAAAAAGACGCCACATATTGAACCATTCTGTGAACTTTACGAAACGAAGGATAAATATGCAATCACTCTCATAAAATGAGAATAATCATGATTTGTTATTGAAAAATGAGAGAAAATATATGCAAAATCTATTGAATATTTAAATATAAATTGATAACTAATACAAAAATACATAAAAAAAAGTTATCAATTTCTGTATCAGACATTAGTTTTGTTTTCTTTTGGTTTGATATTATTTGCACTAGAAGATGGACTAATAACTAAGATTATCTTTAAACCGTTTTATTCTCACCGAAAACTTAATTGGTTTATTGTCAATTGATGCGAAACCGTGAGCTGGCTAGTCAAACTTTCTACACTGCAAATAGGGACAGCTTTTTTCCACACCCGGAATCTCTTGGAGAATAAAGTCAGTTATGATGAGTTTGAAATCATTGCAACCATGCAGTTGTTTTATCTGATATTTCAATGTTTAATATCAATTTCAGTATTTGCTGTTTGAAACTTTTGATCTTATATTCTTTTGTATCTTAGACCATACGTAGACCTTATATGTAGGCAACAAATAAACATTTTTTTCCTGGATTTATCATACTCTAAGAATGGAAATTTAACGATTTTCATCTTAAATATTCCTGGCTTGAATTGGATGAAACTTCAAAGGTTTGATCAGTCTCAAATATTGTTAAGCGGCACGTTTGGGTCGGGTGAATTATGACAGAATTTGACATGAATTTGAGAAAACTGATCAGTATCAAGTCTGAAGTCTAGTTGTGCGTATCAACGATATGCTTGTGTCTGATAAATTATGTCTAAGTTATGATCCTCCGTGTTTTTGACGCAGCCATGTGCGCATTTCAACTCCAAATCCATTTGCTTGATTGGGTGATACATATGGAAGCACTGGAGGGTAATTTTGACTTTCGACTAGTGACTTATGACTTTTGAGTTATGACTTGTAACTTCGGTTTCACGTTGACACGCATTTCTAGCACGTGCGTGTTGTCTGAAAGCAAAATATTCACATCTTTAATATTTGGTATGAAGAAAAATCTATCGAACCTCTACTAAGATCGTTCACATCATGTTCATGTAGTCAAAATTGGCTCGTATCTTTAAGATAGGAATGCTTTAAAATCCTATTCTCTGAACGGTTTTTTTTTCTAGAGCTTAGTTATTTGATACACAGGATCTCCTTGTCGTCCTTTACAATCATTGTTAAAGTTATATCCTTGGGTTGTTAATCAGCCTTTCTCCTGGGGACATTTGCTTTAAACATAACTGTACAGGGAAATGCAATTGAAATCTAGTATTTTAATAAAAATTAGAGCTGAGTATTTTGGTATGTAATGTAATATAATTATTATTAACTTTAAAAATTAAAGTAGTGAGCAGTTTTCTCAGGTGAGCGACTTAGGGACAATGATACACATGTAGCAAAAACTTGTAAGTCACATGTTGCAAGTCACTTGTCATAAGTCACAAGTTTTATGACACAAGTTGTAAATCACTGGTTACAAGTTGCTAATTTAAAATGAGTGCAAAATTTGAAATTATCATTTTATTACTTTTTAATTTGACCCTCTTTATCTTATCCATTAAATGATATTATTGTCAAAATCATGCAATAAGTGTTTTACAGATTCATTACCTTATAGTAATACCATTGTTAATTTTAGAACAAAAATAATACTTTTAAAGAATGAAAAAAAAAATCTTTTTTGGTTGAGTATATGATTATTGCTTAGCAAAATTGAGTAGTATAATTCTGTCTAACCTGTTTGACTTGATCATTTTGTTACCGGCGGGAACTCGTTTAAACCTAAAAATTCAAACCAGTTCCCACCGGTAACAAACTGATATACATGATCTGGTTTGTTGATAACAAAATCTTTATGTTTGGCAGATTTCTTGATAATCACTTGTGGAAATGAATTAACAACTGATGGCAGGTATGTGTTTGCCCCATGATTTTAAAATAAAAATCGCACATAAGTATTATTTTCAAACAAAGACACAAACTATGCCCAGTAGTTTCGACAGGGATTTGAGTGTGATACTTAGATTTTAGCCTTGGATCATACTGAAGTATACTCAAGGTCTTAAAAAATCTCCTCATGTTTAAAACTTCGATATTTTACGATATTTTTACAAGCTGACCCCACCTTACAATTCGTATTTTTTCGTTTCCAGATCAAAACACGATTTGAAAGGTGAGGCCAGTTTTTAGTCTTTGATTATATTCTCAAGAGTATAGGTCCAGGCCCCGTGTTCCCGGAAATAAGAAATATACTTAGGTATGATTTTCATTAATTTCGATAGGGATCTGAGTGATAAATCTACTCATATTTATGCCTGAGATCGTACTCAAAGATAATCGTTAGGAATGAAAAAATCTTCTTTCACTCGTTCTTTTTACTCAACAATTGTAGGTCCCATTGCAAGGGGAAACGTTATTTTCGTAAACGCCCTCCCCGGGAACGGTATTCTCGAAGCATGTGCTTGCGGTACCATCCGACAAGTTCTGCAACATGGTGTCGTTACCAGTTCCAAGCAGTGTTATTAAAGTTTTCACCTGTGAAGAGATCGAATGCGTTAAGAGTGTGATCAATCATAAGACGGCACATGAAAATATAGGTCCATTATCAACGCTACTGCCTGTGATGGAGACACCACCAATGTCTTTGTGTTATGCAACAACCATTCGTGTGTCTGACATCACGTTCTATTATCGTAATTCACACGGATGTCCCCTTTGTTCTTGTTGGTGTGTGGTAGATTCGAGCACTCCTTGGTAGGATGAAGAATGTAGAATGTCGCACTTCACTTTATTCTCTCGCAATTATGTAAATATATACACTAAAACGTGTAAGCGGCAGTGCTTATAGTCAACCGGTATCGATATAACCGTTACAGATTATGTTAAGTAAGTGCCCCAGGCCCGGATCCAGAATTTTTCCACTGGGGGGGGCCAAAGTCTGAATGTGATGTGAGTGCTAGGGGGGATCCGGGGGCATGCTTCCCTGGAAAAAAAAAGGTTTTTATTGTGATGGAGATGCATTCTGAAGAGTATCTGGGGATACAAGTGAAGGTTTTTATGTGCTTTTCTTTTCTTTCTTTTTTTTTTTTTTTTTTTTTTTTTTTTTTGAAACTTGAAGACCATGGATCTAATGCCTAGGTCCCACTGGAGAAAAATCATCGGCGTTGTGGAAATACACAAATTTTCTCCCGATCGCATCAGATGTTTGAGCCCAAAAGATGGAGCAGTCCTATGAGAAGCTTTGGGATTGGTCCGTTGAAACGTTCACTGATGTTTCGGTTATGGTACAATGGCCTTGTATTATCGGGGATGGCTCCAGATGTTCGTGAAATTTATCCGATGATCGGGGAAGGTGAATCGGAGCTTCATCGAACTTGAAACATCATCGGGAGAATATCCCCGTAGATTAGGGGATGTATCATTTTATCGAACCATCCTAGGTGCCTCGGGAAGATTATGGAGATTATGAGAATTTGGTAATGGACAAAATCAAGGGTAGGCTTTCGGGGGTTTATGAGGATGCCCCCAGCAATGCCCCATGGCCTTTTTGACCGTCTCAGTCTAAAGTTGACCAAAAAAAGCAAAAATATTTAGAGTGCGCTTGCCGTTTTCTTGCGAATATTCTGAGATTATATCACAAGATCTGGAATGTGTCACAGAAAGGTCTCCGTACCTTCGAGACATCACCGAAGCCTGGGGTTCCTCGGAGGAAAAATATTTCGCGGAATCTCCATGAATGCTTCCAAGGAGCTTCCGGGAAGCTATGCTTATGTTTCCCCGGCCTGGTTTCCCCGAGGCCTCCCAATGACTCCACATGGCTCGCAACACTTTCGAATCTTCCGCGGGACACAGGGGAACCTGTTCCCGACGCCTCCCGAGGCTCATCAATTTCCATCGGGAGTACATTCCCTAGGCAAAAAATGTCAATTGGGACTGAGCCTTATGCGATATAATTTTATATTTACCTTCGCAAAGCCATGTTTTTGAATAACTACTGTGTAATAGTATTTGACTACAGTTGTATTAAAAAATGACGGGGAGACTGGCATAAAAAATAAGTGCTTTTTGGACCCCCCCCCCCCCAAAAAAAAAGAAGATAAAGTGACTTGTGTACATTATCAATTAGTGAATGCTTTGAATTGTCATCAGTTTTAAACTCAACATTGTAAAAGACAGTTTTGTTTAAATCTGAGGAAAAAAATCACTTTAAACATATTTTGTCAAATATGTTGAAGAGAATACCGGGTATATGCTATATCAGGTTCGAACCTGGTAATCTTGACAGTCTAATTGTCGATCTGGAAGCAGCCTTCACACACAGACTTCCCAGATTAAAAAAAAATCAGACGCACGTTTTAGGGTCGGGCGGTTGCATGGGCCCCTTCTGCGTGTCGATTTTTGGTACATTTTTTTTTTCTAAATGTTAAATCAGTAACAAAACAAACAATATTCAGTAATAAAAGATGTTGATATTTAATATGAACTCTTTAATATCCGTTTTATTTCGCACATAAGTTGTGTTTTCTGTGCATTAGTATTTCGTACGACTTATCACTAACATTGCTCAATGACTGATTACCTGGATTTGATTTGAATTAATGATCATGCATAATCTACATATACATTGTCCCAAAATATGGATTGTCCCAAAATTTGGTAGATTGAAATTTTCAAATTCTTTCATTTCATATTCATGATTTTTATAAATTTAAAATACACCAGGGTCTCTTTATTAAGAGACCATGAATACACATACATGTAGATTATTATAAAATTTATATTCGTAAATATTCAAAAGTGAACATGATGATGTATCGGCCTGCTGTTTGTAATTATTCCTTTCAGGAAAAAATATTTAGGAGTTAGTTTCATAAAAATAATAGTTAAAAAGTTACGTAAAAATAGTAAAGCTGATGACATTTAGAAACACAACCCATTTCTGATTAAGTTGCATTTGCATGGCTAGCGATAGGTATGCATCTAATCTGAGGTTTGCTACAGCAAAAAAAATCATTACCTTTTTCAAAAACGAAATTGGCAATTTTTCATACCTGATAGTTCATCAACCTGCCGGCAGCTAATTAGCCCGCTTTTAATGCAAGATTTAAAACATTATACATGAAGAGAAACGTGAATTTAAAAAAAAAATGTTGCGTAGATTTCGTCAAAGTAGTTTTATTATTATTATTATTAATTCTTTTTGGCTCTAGGGAAATTGTTTCGATGCTAATTACATTTTAATGTCCAGCTTAGTTGTTGTTTTTAGCTTAACTATTTTTATGCTATTTCTTAAACTGCATTTGCTTAGAATAGTTTATAGTTGTAACTGATCCAAACTTTTGGTAATTGCCGATTTTTCCCAATTATTAGATGCCATGTAAATTTCTCTCAATCAGTGAACGTGTCCGCAGTACCCTAAACACATGCTTATCACACAGTCATGGACGACTGCCGGTTCGGATTACCTACACATTAACAGCAGGGGGCCATAAGACAATAGGAGTCTGGCTGGTCAGGTGGTTATGCGGGTGGTTCAGTATGTATGGGGGCCCACGATGGGGACTTGCTCTTGACAACACTACTATGATGTAATCAAGGGATTTTATAGCCTAGAAAAATGTATGAACAGGGCAGCTGGGGGGGCCAAGGCCCCCTCGCCCCCCCCCCCCCGGTGAATCCGGGTCTGGTGCCCTGTAGCATAAATGTGTATATACACAAAGCTATTCTGTGTAACTTGTAATTTATTGTATAACATTATTTATATTAAAGGATCAATTTGTGACTAAACCACCCAGTGGTATTACATAACACCCTGGTTCTTTCTGTGATAATGTTCTCACAATAGGCCTGCAACCATCTCTCTACATAGACTTCCGGCATTCGGCTGAGAGTGATGCGGTCCTTGATGATCAGGTGTGTGCAGTCCAGTATAAACTGGTCTGATGTTGTCATAAGCCGAACATTTAGCAATGAGGTGTATTTTTTAGGGAATTCTGTTATTTTTGGCAGATCTTTCTCAATACATAAATTGGTGATGTTTACCATTGATGTTGATTTTGTTTACTGTGTTGAAGAACTTCACTCCAAAGATTTGCCTGTTTCTTGATTTTGGTTTGACCGATATCGGTTCCTAAGCTGTAGGGACAGAATTAGATTTCTTCCCTTTGCTATTTTCTTTGAGATTGAGGCAATATACTCATCATAGTTTTCAAGGAATCTGTTCATGAGCAGTTCAAAAGCAGAAGTTGTAAGGTTGTTTATTACTAGAATTAGGCTTTTATCAGCTAATATACCCCCCTTTTAACCTACTTGAATCCTTCATCTTCTTCTGGAGAACTTTTGTTTCATCTAGTCTGTATGGTATCCTTCTCGTCCTACCTTCTTTCTGTCTGGACCAAAGGTATCCGGTACGTTGCTTTGACCGAAAAATTGCCATAATAAAAAAAATGGAACAACCTTATATTTAATAATAAGGTAGATAACTTTTTCCATTGAAATCGTACAGCATGTCGTTTTAATTGCCGTTACTCCTTTGATCATTGATAGATATTCATAAAATTGGTCTAACCTTATTTTCCGTGGAAGGGATGAATAAAGACATACAGGGACAAAAAACACCCCGTTGCCCGAGGAATCGCCCTAAAAATGTTCACGAATACAAAAACACGTTTGGTCGGAAGAGATCTGACCGACACTGATACTGTGGCCTAAGTTTTTCTAAAGTTTTACACGGGAGAGAACGGCGAGATTCCGTCAGTCAGATCTCTTCCAACCAAACGCGTTTTCGACTTCGCGAACTCTTGTAGCACGATTCCTTTGGCAAGGGGGTGTTTTTTGTACCAGATTGTCTTTATTCATCCCTTCCACGCAAAATAAGATCAATTTTATGAAAATCCACCGATTTTCAAATGAGTTACGGCAATTGAAACGTCATGATGAACGTTTTCAATGGACGTTCCTATTTTATTAACGTCATTGATTTTTTTTATTAATGGGCAGCAACTTACCGGGTACCTCTGGTCTGGACGGGATGAACACCGTCTTGGGGATCCTAGTCCTCTGCTATCTGTTTTGTGGACTGCAACTTCATACCTTCGTATATCCAGGGAGCGTTTCACTGATGGAGTGTTCATAATACACTATAAAGTTCAGGAACAGTTCAGCAGTTTTAGATATTAAGATCGTTATTGATATAAAAAAAATTGTACTTTTCAGGGCTCGTTAGGTTATAGACACTAGCGTAATTTTGATTTTGATTGATAAGAGCTCCTGACGATCACAGTCGATAGCTAGTGATACTTTAATTGAGATTCATACAGTTAAACAGTCAATGCATTTATTAGGATGTTCAATGAATTACATGTTTCTCAGAATTTATCGAACGATCGGAAATGTTCTGAGCGGCTTGATATATCAACTTATGAATACTGGTATTCTTGTAAATTATCTGGATGCACGATGTAAGCGTTAAAGCATGAAAATGATAAAAGTTATTAAAATGGCAAACCCGTGCGTGTTGCTTGTTAGTTTAACAGTTTCACAAATTCGTTAAAAAATTTCAAATAAATCAACTACAGTCGGCTCTCGAAATTCGAACACCCTCGGGGACAAAAATATTGTTCGAATTTTCGGTAGTGCGAATTTTCCAAAGTAAACAGAAACAAGAATGTTTGACATGCACCATAACATTTATCGCCGGTTTGTTGGCAATTTCATTTGTATATGCATTTAAAAACAAACTGGCCACATGTTGCTCAGCTGTTCTGATATGCGTATCGTTAGACCTTTTGCAGGTTATGTCGGAAACTGTAGTCTTGAAAATATATAGGGGTCGGACGTTTGAAAGTTTCTTCTCTGTCACGCCATGAAGAGCAAACACAAGCCGTAACTGTCATTAATTGCTGCAATTAACAGGCTGATTAGTCACATACTTTACACTCACTTTACACGCGGAACTAACATGAGCCAGTTGTCAATCAATTAACACGCGTCGCAACAAACACACTTACACATATGTCTTTGTTTACTATTCAAACATTCGTCGGAGGTGTTAATTCGGGGTACGATTAGGAATTCGAATTTACAGGTATAAATTACGTTGATTTAATTGTACTGGGACCTCAGATTTTGTTCGAAAGTTCCAATTATCACGGTTCTGATTATCAGTACCCGAACATATGAATTTATATAAGAATTCTGCCGGGACCAAGAAACGTGTTCGAAAATCATGTGGTGTTCCGAAAATCCGGATTCTAACTTTCCAGAGTCGACTGTAAATATAAAGTAATGAGAGCTGAAAAACACGCCCACTCCCTTCGAAAGTATGCAATTATCCGACTTAACGTCAGAATACTTTTTATACAGCAACATTGTTGACACGACCATTATGAGGACAGTCTAATATCGTAGATGAAACAGGCAACAATGGTAGAAGCGTGATCTTTGATTAATCGTGTTCAAATATTAATTTTGCCGATGGACGCGTCTATTTATTGAGACGAACAGACGACTGTTTTGACTTCACGAATAGCTTTGAACATGACAAATATGGGAGCGGCAGTGGCCTTGTGTTTGGCGGCCAAACTTTAATTGTTGTTGAAAGCGATCTGACTACTGCCAAGTTTCTGAACTTATTTCGTTACCGGTTATCCGTAACGGACATGCCTTTTATATATTTCAGCTGTATAATGCATGTATACACAAAGAACACACAGTACCGTAAGACGACAGACTGTCCAAACCATTGACTGCCCTGTCCGTTCACCCGACCTATCCTAGAGACCTACACCACAGAGGTCTTTGTCAACGTACTATCAGCGTAAAACAATGGTATCAAATCAATGTACAATAAAATAAGATAAATAATAAAATTTCTAAACAATGAACCAAAAACCTCATTTTAATTAAACTTCTTAACATATTTTATAGCTCTATTCAAGAATCTTCTTAAAGCAATATTATTTGGTAGCACATACCCAAACGAGTATTTAAGAGAGTTTAGTATTATAATCTAAGTGAGGCATCTCACGTGCATTATTCATACCTCACTAGTGCCGTTTGTACCTTGACTGGTAGGCAGTATATAATTTCCCGAGGAATACCTCGGTATGTAATGAAATCAACCATATTATAATCACGCATCAAATTGTCTGTCTGTGGACACAATTTCCTCCGCTCTTCATCTCCAAAATCCCTGGCTTAAATTTGAAGAGTCTTTACTAGATCAACACCAAGTCTAGTTGTCCTTATTACAGGCATGTTTAGATGGGATGATTTATCACAGAGTTATGGCCCTTAGTATTTTAGCAATATTTATATACTGCCCACAGACTTCGCGGAAGGCAAAATAATCTTGCAGACATTCGGTTTAACAATAATGAAATGTTGTCAGGTCGCAAAAAACAAATGAAAAAATATTCAAAATATCTAGCTTTTGTCTTTCTTCAGGTATATTGGTGTATTTAATTGATATATATCTATATTGATATAAATGTATATAGATTTAGATTAAACATTTGAAATACAAGAATCAAGCAAGATAAGATCATAACAAGCAAATATAGCAAGTAAAGTTTCCGACTTATATTTACAGTTTGAGGTCGCTGAAAAAATCTCTGCCAGTCATCTGGATTGAGGAGAAAGCATTTTTTATCAGACGTTAGATGAAATCTGTCGGACATGTCTGCCGGTCTGACACCTTTCGCATAGCTTTGTGCATATATACTTGTCCGCACTTAATCTCCAAAACCACGGACTTTACAAGATTTATCAATACCAGGTCAAGTGTATTTCATCAGCATAGATAACTGGAATGTTTTATCACAAAGAGTAATATTCCTTCTTGAGAAACATTTTCTACAGATTCCTGTCTATACACCTTTAAACCCCTAGCTCGAATTGGATGAAACTTAACTGGAATGATCGGTTTAAAGTATAGCTGAGCATATCTTCTGTGCGTTCGATTGGGACATATCGTTACAGAGTTGTAGCCCTTTGTTTTCAGCTACGCAAGGTCCGCACTTAGTCTCCAAAACCACTGGCTAGCATTTGATGAAATTTCACAGGATTGATAGGCACCAAGTCTCGTTGAACATATCGACAGCATGTTAAATTGGAATGTTTTATCACAGTTATGGCCCTTTGTTAATATTGTTTGAAAACTATCAAAAGGATTATTAAAGCGAGAAGTTAAAGTGCTTTGTTCAAGAAGCATAACTCCACCTGATTATCGTTAAAATCATATTCACATAGTATGATTAAATCTGATACATATAGATCAACATTAATTAATCCGTTACAGAAAATAATTCATATAATGACAATGCTACATATAAGTACTATGCTTTTCTATTCTATTCTACACATGATAAGTCACGCATATCTAGAGTATGTTTATCTTAAAATACTGATTTGTTGTCAGTTATAAATACAGTCTTTTTCTAGATACAGAAACTCAAATATTATATTTTATTATAAAATAATAATACTATCAAATATTTATCAAGGTAGCATCATCATCTTTATATTTGTTTAACTATCATAGTTCATGTCTAAAGTTATACACTTTGTAGATTTTGGAAATATATTTTTAAGCAGCTCGTTCACAGATAATCAATCCGTAGGCATTAAAAATAATTTTCTACTCTCCCTCCGGCAAACACGGGAAAACGTAATTTTCGTAAACGCAACTTCGGCGAAAATATAGAATATGGTATACTCGAGGCAGGTGCTTGGATGAATCCACGTTTTAATATACAGTATCATTTCTCATGAATAGATCTAACTAATGAGGGTAGTTTGGATGTCATTTCATTTCTGTATATGCTTAAAAGAACCTACAGTAAAATTAACTGTGGTATTAATCCAGTTTAGGATAACTATTTCGTAAGTTCAGCCTATGAAATATGCGCATGCGCGAAGAGTGAATGTGACCAGTCAAGTGATGCCAAATAAAATAGAAAATCTAAATAAAGGTTTTATGGTTCTAAATAGTTTCAATACCGTCTTTGACGGTTTAGCCTGTGATAGGGAAACCACCCATTTTTACAACCACGAATGGATGCATTGAGTGACCATGCGTCTGTGGGTGAGTATTGACAGACTTAGTCATGGCCATCCGTTAACAACCTACTTTAAAAAAGGAGAAATATAGAACCCTGACGTAATGGATAAGTCACAATAACGTGTTTCTCAATCGAGCAAAAATATTTTAGTATTTAACCTACTTCTAAAGATGTAAATTACAGATATGTAGATTCAACTCGAATATTTTAAAACTCTTGGTTTGTAACAAATCATAGACATTTATCATCTATGATGGACCTTAGGTAGAAAAAATGCTAATAAAAACTCACCTGATCCCTTTTATTAACTACGGATTTTCTACAATACCATAATCGTATCAACAAGTACGGAATTTCACGGCCACCGATTCGGCTGTTTCTAACAAGTTCTAACAAGTTACGGAAACTGCCTAATTTACGTAAATATAAATACACAAGAGCACTTCATCTGGGAGTAAAGTGCTCAACGTTATTGAAATATTTATTTATCCGATGAGAAGTGTTATGCAACTAGAGGACGCATTTATTCATTTTCTCTAGAGGACTTTTGTGGCTAAGGAACCAACAGGTGCCTGACATATATAGTGTAAACACACACCTCAACTTTTACGAGGGAATCGTTTTACCATGCACGGGTTATACATGGGGACACTCGCCAGACACCTGTTTGGTTACAAACGCTAATAAATATGCATGACTTACAAAGAACATCCGATCAACCACCTGACAGAGCCTGACCGATTCCGCAAATCTTCGTAGGGGTTGAACTAATTTCCTACAGTCATTTATTATATTGGTGATTCTTTCGACGTCAATCGAGCTAATAGTTTGAACTACAGAGACAATATTTTGCATATCGCCAAAAGAAAGATTGATGTTTTGATATGTTCACCTTATTTTCTGTACTTATTGTTTTCGGGTAGTATTGTATCTCAATCATCATCATCATCATCATCAAATAACATCATTTTGCTTTTAATTAGATAAACCTCAAGACTGAGATTTGAATGTATTTCATTCCATGTTGATTGGATATTATTACAAATTATACGAGCCCATCTCTTCTTTTCCGAGGTTGGACCAGTACATCATAAAAAGATAACTACTCGCGACGAAATTCGAACCAAATCCCACGGGTCCGCAGTAATGTACAAACCTCACGCCAACTTTTTACATATATTATAGCAGGTATACCTTATCTCAAATATATTTCTTATTCACATACGCAAGTTATTCAAGTACATGTACTTGTTTATACTCTGGAAACGACAGTTGTTTTATCAACACAGTTGTGCTGTGACGTATCAAGGCATTTTACCTTTAAATAGAGATAATAGAGATTCAATATAGTGTTATTCTGTTCGAAAAAAACCCCCACCTTTCACCTATTTACAGCAAATCCCTTAAGAGTTGATTATTTCTGAACAACGTGCCATGTAAAATGATCGTACCAATAATTAGGAAAATAAATTCAATTATTATTGTGATTTTATTTTCCTGGAGTAACGGCTCACAAATTGTTTAAAACCAAAACTAATTTACCCAGATATTCACATGTTACTTTGTGTTATAAAACATGTAAAATACCAAGAAAAATATTTTATCAATTATTTAACAAGGCGTCGTTTCCTAGAAATATATCAGTGCCTTTGTGATAAGTATGTTTGTTTTCTTGGTATAGAAACAGAAATGACAAAACCTCTCGCGATTCGACACGAATATTTTATATAAAGATCAACTTGCAAATGTATGTGTCAACATATACTTTAAACAAGCATATCCTATACACATATACTGGTCAACATATACCACCTTATGGACGTTTGTCATCATAATTCCTTACATCGGGTCTTCAGATATTCCTAGCAGACGTAAATCCTCTGCATCACGTACCGAATGTGCTGGCATCATAATTCCTTACATTGGGTCTTCAGATATTCCTAGCAGACGTAAATCCTCTGCATCACGTGCCGAATGTGCAGGCATAATCCTTACATCGGGTCTTCAGATATTCCTAGCAGACGTAAATCCTCTGCATCACGTGCCGAATGTGCAGGCACCGATTGCCGTCCATTCCGTAAAGTATTGCAATTCTCTATAAACACTGTTTCCTTTTCCATCAACATCCTCTTTTGTCGTAGATACCCACAAAGTCTGTCTTCCATATTGCCGGTATTAGACAACATATTGGTCGAATGGTCACCTTCTTGATTATCATCTGAAGGAATAGACACGGCACGTGCCCATCTTGAAGACATATCCATATCACCATTAGAGGTACCATAAAGCGAAGACGAAATACTGGATGAAAAGAAGGTCCCTTCAATTGTCCCGTTAAAGGAATCGGCCAGATCAACTGGATGTTCTTTACTGGGATCATCATACATATATCGGGCATTTACATCTGTGTCTCTGTTCCTAGAAACCATTCGGAAGGTATGCTTGCGTTCCTGGTGGAAATCTGGATGCACGAAGGGCTTCACTTCCAAAACACCTTCTTCTTTTAGGTCATCCATGATGTTACTTTCTAAACCTATTGTTACTAATAGTAATATAATGCCCGCAACCAAGGTAACAGGTCCTATGATGCGAAAATAGTCCTTATGAGTATAAAAAATAGATCCATCACCAAGTGACCGAATTGTCGCGCCAAATAACGATACGACACCGAGAAAAATCAGTATAGCAGACGGAATGTACATGTATCGAACGCGTTTTAACCTTGTTTTTGATGCCTTTTGCTTTCGTATTTTTTTCCGTCTCATTCTCCGTTCTTTGTACTCGTTTGTTTTTGACCATTGCTCGGTGTCGGACACGAAAGAATATTCCTCCACCTTCTTTTGAATCACAGACGCTGTACCGCATGACCGGTTGGACCTTAAACAAAATGAACAAATGCATTAAAAAGCATCATTAGAATAGTGGTAGTTTTACTTAACCACGAATAAAAATTCTTTAACATTACAATGATGACCAGAAAACTTTTGACGCAAGCGCTAAAGAATCGGGCCGAAGAAATGTTGTTGGCGTGTGGGGAAAAATCCAGCATTAAAATACTACATTTTGATATAGTTCCTATAAATGACGATCGTGCCTAATGGTTTTCTTTGTTGTTGTTGTTGTATTGGGGGTTTACCGTCGCTGCGATAGTATTTCAATCATATAGCGACGTCCAACTAATTACAGTGGAGGAAGACCCCGAGTACACAGAGGTACCCGGGTAGAACCACCGACCTACCGCAAGCCAGCTGGAAGGCTTCCACACATGAAAAATCCGAAGTCCCTACCGGGATGCGAACCCACAGCGGTGAGGGGCTGAGCGATTTGTAGTCCACGATTGTAACTGCTCGGCCACGGCGGCCCCGAATGGTTTTCGTACTGGCTGGTGAAGGAGAATTCAGCTTGATTACAGCAAGACTAAATCGAAGACCTACATTTGTATTAGGCAACTGGCAGTACAAAAAGTGTAAATGATAATGTGGTGTAATCTGTTTTACAACCTGTTCCCATACCCAGTTGTTGTTACTTTTGCTGTCACGAAAAGTTTAAGTACGAAAACGGCAAGTGCGTGTTTACTTAATTTTGTGTAAGTACAATATAACACTCCGCAGATAACCGTAAACATTAAACAAAATTTTAAATATCGGAAAACATAGTGACACCTATCATAATCATTTTCATTGATAATTTCAAAAAAAGACAAAAGATATAGCTATATATAACTTGTCCTTTTCCTTTACAAAATTACATCATGTAAAGATAGGCACGGAGAAACGTAAACGACCGAGAATCCCAATGTTGCGTTAAGCATAACCTGAAACAGTAACTACAGAGAAAGTCAAGTAGCTTGAAATTTGGAAATGTTTTATTGATTTTCCACATCAAATCGATATCATTTTGCTTTGAGGGTCAAACACTCATTTTTCATTGAAATACCTGATTAATTAAGGAATACATGCCAGGGGTATAAGAATTGTACAGCACGTCACTGGCTTACGTCACACAATTTCATTCATAGTATTTTCTTTGATAATCTTTCCCGCTTACGCAACGTTCCAAATTATCGTTCGTTATGTGCCGTGACAACTTCTTTAAAAAATTGATAAAAGTTATACAAAGAAGATTGTAGTGCATTTTCTTCGTTTAAGATAGGTAAAAATGTCACTCGGCTTATCTGGAGCTCGTCATGCAAGCATATGTTTTCTTATGTATTACGATGGTACGTGCAAACAGGTGCACGTAATGCTTGCTCGCTAGAGGGCATTGGATTTGGATATCCGGTATCTAGGTTTCCACGACCGATCCTTATCAGGAGCCGTGCCGGCTCGGAATAACGTCTGGGTAACTTAATTTTGCCAAATGCTAAACTTAAATAAAATTACGAAAGACTGATGTTTTAGATTTGCATCTTTTTTGATTTAGATATGCATATTGATATGAAACTGTAGGCGAAACAGGGAGAGTAAGAGTGGCGATGTGCTAATTGTTAACAGTCCATTGAAACAAACGGTGTGTTCATCTTTGCTTGTAATGACCTTGTTAACGTAAGGTTAAAGCGAGTTTATAGCATTGGATTTTATTTGCACCGCTTGAAAATTTGATACCCGTTTATAAAATTCACTTTGATAAAAAAAGAAGTGCGATATTCCTGTTCTCTCAGCGCTATCAACGCTTTGATTTGTACTCGGTATCTTATTTAATCCGTCAAGCGCAAAAGCCAGTGGCTCGTTAGTAATTTGGATAGTAGATATACAGGAGCGGTCATTTTATAGTGTAACAAATAACTCCTGGAGGTATTTGATGTCCATAGCTTGATGTGACTTAAAGTATTTTAGACTGATTTGTATCGGACTCATGATGACCGAAACCTGCATATTTACTGTCCAAATTTGTACACGAGCCACTTTGCATCAAAACAAACTATATTCCTCCGCATGGCAACGTGACGTTACGCAACATCAGAGCAATTAGTTCTTTTGTGTTTTTATGCACAGAAAATTATTGTGTCCCGTAAATATCTCATTTTTAGACAAAATAGATATTTCAATATTTTTTCTCAATCTAAGCATACTCTGTGATGTAGAGTTATGTTAAATCGTTCGATCACTTTTACAAAATTGAGATGTTCTTCGGTTTTCAAAGTAGCGAATCGAATGTTCGGAAAGTAGGTACTATAGTTGAGTGACTACTAATTATACAAATATGATTTCACTCTTCCAACATAAATAAAAAGAAAACTTTTTCGCAATAGTAGAGGAGGGGATGTTTAGCCGACAAAAGGACAAAGTGGTGTGCTTACACCAAGTCTTAGGTTTAAAGTTTATGCACATAATGTTCAAGTATATCATAAATAATAAAAGAAATTACTTTTCACAAATCGAGCCATTTAATTGAATTAAATAATTTTTTCGGTGTATACTTAAATACAAAGACCTCTTAAACAGAGACAGGAAACTCCTGTAAAAGCAAGTGGAAAATATTGTGTAGGCACACATCAGATAACTTATTTTTGCTAACTTTCAAATGAAAATATTGAATAATCACAGGAGAAAATGTAACCATATTATAAATCTATCATTTTTCATATATGGAATTATGTTCAGTAAGATTTATTAGATTGCGATTTAAAGTCAGTCAGTGTAGCAGAAAAATAACGAGCACTGTATAGTTCTTTTCAGCTGGTACTGTTCTATTTTACATATAACTTTTTTATTACTTGACTTATTTAAATGAATATGATATTATTTTCATGGTAATGTCCTATCGAAATACTACCTTAACTTTCACATACCTTAGAAAAGGAGATGTTAGAAAACGTGACTTTGCGAGACTTGGAAAATTTGTGCGTTTGTGAGATTTAGACTGGTTGCCATTCTTTGTTTAATAAGTTTTTGATAAATAGTCTTTACTTTTAATACGTGTATGTGTTTGCATTTCTGATCTGTTGTTAATAAGCACAGTGCCCACTGTAGACAAAACATTAATGTAAACACCACAGGGTGCCTTTTAACCCTTTCCCTCATATATACTCATTTTGACGCCCTCAATAGGTATCACATAAAGCCTGATCTGCAGAAAACCACAGTTAAACCTTACCAAATTTAATTACAAAATCCTCATTTCCAGACCACTGAGGAGCAGGGAACAGCATAAAACCTGATCAGCCTGCATAGGTCTTTTCATTGTGTCCTCTATGAGGGAAAGGGTTAAGAAAAAAGAGACTTAAAGATAGATATAAACAGTACTTAATTCAAAAGATAAGGCAATATAAAAAGCATTAAAACAATCACACTCGTTTCCAGTCTACTGTCCACAACCAACAATGGTGTTAAAAAGTAACTATCCAGACAGATGTTTTCACGATTTAACCCTTTCCCTCATATAGGCTCATTTAACCCTTTCCCTCATAAAGACTCATTTAACCCTTTCCCTCATATAGACTCATTTTAACCCTTTCCCTCATATAGACTCATTTTAACCCTTTCCCTCATATAGACTCATAAAGCCACATAAAGCCTGATCTGCAGAAAACCACAGTTAAACCTTACCAAATTTAATTATAAAGTCCTCATTTCCAGACCACTGAGGAGCAGCGAACAGCATAAAACCTGATCAGCCTGCGAGTTACTCGCAGGCTGATCTGGTTTTATGCTGTTCGCATAGGTCTTTTCATGGTTTCCTCTATGAGGGAAAGGGTTAATCGTTATGTCATAATCACTAGTAATCATCAAGATTCAAGCTTACAAAGATCGTGCTTTAGTTTAAACATATTTTATTCAAGAAATACCTGTATATACAATTGCATATCCAATACATATAAAGTAAAAATTAGATCGAATGCATGGGCTGCTTATGGACATCTGCCGTTGTGGGGTAATTTACAGCTTATAAATTGGTTGTTTTAATATAACATGAAGAAAGTGGATGAATGTAGAAAAAAACAACAACAAAAAATATAATGAAAATATGAAAAGAGGTGAAAAAGATATATCAGACAGAAGTTAGAAATATTTAAACACGGGATTAGAAATATATATAATTGATAACAACAAAATATAATTGTTATATCTGGAAGCAGCAAAGCAATACCTAGCAAACCTGTTAGTAGAATCAATGTATTTGTAAACCAGTGGAAGAAATGATGAATTTGTGGAATCACTAAGGGTATTGTTTTCATAAAGCAACAATTTACAATTATTGAATCGGTTAAGTTTAAAGTGTGTAAGGTGTTAAAGACAGCACTACGTTGGTCATAAAAAAGAGGACAATTTATAAGTAATGCTTGGCATTTTCAACAGAACCACATGAACAGTGAGGACTTGTTACTATATTTTTCCTATGCAGATCTACATTTAGTGAGCTACAACCTAATCAAAACCCGTGTGGAGAACTTGCAAATGTCTTGGACCAGTGTAGAAATATCCAGGTGTTTGCTATCGCGAGGGAAGAACTGACCTTTTAAACAAATTTAACGTATCAGCATGCCTTAAATCAACAGGAAGGTCGTTCCTGGCACGAACAGTAGATGGGACAAAAGAGTTGTAGAAAAAGGAAGTATTGCAGTGAACTAAGGATAGATCGTCAGAGTTGCGAATGTTATATCTGGACGATTGAGAACGAATAGGAATTAAACTGTTCATGTAGGAAGGCGTTAGATTATTTTTTTCATAAAATAGATTGAACTTACAAGTGCGCATCGCGTCTAAATAAAAGCGGCAGCAAGTTTACCTCGTCTTGAAGTCTCGAAATTGAGACAAGTTTTGTAGCACCAGTAACAACTCTGGCTGCTCGTTTTGAATTTTATCAAGTTCATGTTTTTCAGAATTGGTGCAATTATCAAAGAGAATGTTTCCATATTCAATGATGGGTCTAATAAAACTTAAATATATTTGGTCTAGTGTTTTCCTGTCTAACTGGTATTTGAGAGATCTCATGATATTTAAACGGGACCATGCCTTATCAGTTATATACTGTATGTGAGGAGACCAAGAGCAATCATTAGACAAAATAATATCAAGATGCTTGTGAGTAGATGGAAGGTGCCGAGTTTGTTTTTTTTTAGAGAAATTAGGATCTTGCTTTGACGATATTGGTCAGGAAACCATAAAATGAGCAATAAGACTGTTCTTTATAACATAATTACAAGGAAAGGCTCCCATACCCATTCATTTCCCCCCATATTTAATAAAGCCCTAGGGATTGTTATTTACTTATTTTCATTTATTATATAGTAAACTTATTCCGAGTCACCATACATTTCAAAAAGAACGGATAGCTTTAATAAAAATGCCAATTCTATCGATGTTCAAAAAAACAAACAAATGACCTTTAAAAACAAACCAGTTGAATCTGAATAGACTTGACTATTTGAGTTGACCGTCGCTTCGACAGTATTTTAGTCATATAGTGGCGTCCAGCTAATTACATGTGGAGGAAGACCCCGAATGCACGGAGGCTTCCGGGTAGAACCACGGAGCTACCTCAAGCCAGCTAGAAGGCTTCCTCACATGAAAATCCGAATGACCCTGCCGGGATCCGAACCTACACGGTGAGGGGCTTTTTGAGTGTTAAAGTCAGCGACTTTACCCTCTCAGCCACGGAGGCCCCGGATATGAATAGTCTTCACCTTTTGAAACATTAAAGCTATAAAACAACACCTGCGTAAATGTACTTGTACATGACCGCTGACACCAGCATATTCAAGAAGCAAAACCAAGAGTTTACGGAAATTCGTCCGCCGTGATCGAAAAAGCTCGATTGTAATTAATCATGCATACAGTGCCATGAGGTCACTGGGCAAAAGGTCGCCGATACAAAAAGACTGAACAAGATTCTGGTTTACCGAATCCACCTCTCCAATTCATTATACGTCTCAATGGTTTACTTCTTGAATTTGTATGGAATGGTGTTAACAAAATTAAAACTAATATTGTGGTTAAAGAATACTCTGAAGGTGGTCTTAAAATGGTAAAAAAATTGAAATATAACTATTACGGATCTGTAAACTCACAACATTGGGCAAAGATTATGCTATAACATTACACTCAAGTTTAAAAATCAAATTTTGGAAAGACACTATTGCAGCATATTGTGATATGTGTGCAAATCATAAGTATATTCAATTTTAAACTATCCAAACTTTTACAACGAGCATATCACAGTTGATTCAAAAAGTGTTTTTTAAACAGTGGTTTAATGCAGGAATTTTGAATATAGGTGATATAATGGATAGTAAAGGTAATTACTTATCAATGGAATCACTTCCGGCTACTTATAAACTTGAAATTAATTTCCTGCATTATCAGGGATTAGTAAGAGCAACAAAAAATATTAATAGATGTAATATTTCGCAAGATAAACTTTCAATACAGCAATATAAACCAATATTACCACCATTAATGAAAGTAATTATTACATGCGCATCTGGTGCTAAATGAATATATAACAGTCTATATCTCAATTTGGATGTTCCAACAAGTCAAACAAAATGGGAAAATGAGTTAAAAATAAAACTAGCAAAAAATGATTGGGAAAAGATCTATTTACATCCTTTTGAAAATACGATTTCCTCAAAATTACAATGTTTTCAGTTAAGAATTAATCACAGAATCATAGGAACAAACGACCTTCTTAACAAAATGAAAATATTAGATAGTAATAGATGTTATTGTTGTAAAACTGATAAAAAAACTATTGTTCATCTACTATGGTAGTGTCACTTAAGCTAGAGTATTATAAAAAGGATTACAGGATTACAACAAAACAAATAAATCCCAAAATAGCAAATATAGGGACAGTAGATTTCTTATTTGGTGTATTAAACGACAAATGCGTGGTGGAAAATATTTTAATATTATTTACTAAGGAATTCTTATATCACAGTAGGGTTAAAAACTTAAATAATAGTGTATTATTGAGCTATATGTATGCAATTTTCAGTAACATTGCAATGCTGTTGGGTGCCAAACCCGTTATATTCAATCATGACTATAAGTTGCTGAGTTAAGAAAACGAACTGTTTAGTTTGATATTATTTTGCTCAGTTACGTTTGTGTGTTTTGGAGTGGTACTGTCATTAAGCTCAGTTGAAATAATATAATGCTGTATGGTACTATTGTTATTTTTTTATTCAGTTGTAAAAAATGCTAGTGAGTGCTTACAACATTGTGCTCAGTTACCAGTGAGTGCTTACAACATTGTGCTCAGTTACAGTGAGTGCTTACAACATTGTGCTCAGTTACCAGTGAGTGCTTACAACATTGTGCTCAGTTACCAGTGAGTGCTTACAACATTGTGCTGTCAAGTATTAACTCCATTGTGTTAAACCGTGCAAATGAACTGTTGTGCGATGACGTAAATTATTTCAATTGCGACAGTGTATTGTTAGTAAATCGTGTTGTTATGTGATGACACTGTTATGACAGACATAATATTTTATTTTGATTTGTACAAAGTATATTATCATTTCAAATGTAAATATACATATAAATAAATATGATAAGTATATTAAACGTCCTTATGTATTTGATGTAGTGTTCGGTGGTTATTCAATTATGTTGGGTTCATTCGGGTATCTTCGGTCATTTCTATAAGAAAAATGGCGTGACTTAGCACGAATAATGCAAACGGTATTATCAAAAGCTGCCTTCATAACTGCGGCGATCTGCACTGATGACATACTTTCGGGATCAGAATATAGATGATCTCACAGCCAATCAACATACAGACGCTGAACTAAGCCGACTAGGGCTAGATACAAAAGAGGAGAGACATCAATTCCGGACGAAAATGCGGCAAGGGCTAAGCCTAAGGCAAGATGGAGAATCGGAGAGTGTGTCACACTCATAGTTATCGATCTTTTCTGAATTTTACTGATAAATTGTTAGTAACTTAGTCATCAAAGATATATAAATATCTTATGAGATTTTGAGTGGCTTCTTTCTCTAGGGTCGTTCACTGATTCAGTTGGCTGTCGGATATTTCGACCTCTAGACATTCGATTTGTTTGTTTGTTTGTTGGGTTTTACGTCCCACCGACAAAATTTCAGACATTTGGAGACGATGTCTACTTGAGACAGATATAGTGCTGCCACACTGCATTATCACGCCGTAGACATGTGGTATGATGCCACACCCAGTCACATTATCCTGACACCGGGCCAACCAGTCCTGCAACTACCCTTATATGCTGAGCGCCACTAGACATTCGAATGCTTGTCAAGAATGTAAGGCGTTAACAAGTTCAGAGGTGTGGTATCAGATTATGGAGACAGGTCATTTTTGACTGGAATCGCTAGATATCTTTTTTGTTTTGTTTTGCATGCAATTGAAAATTTGGTTTAAGTTTTGCATGCAGTTACATCAGTAACTAACCATTCATGGTACATGTATATTGTCTTGAAAGTTTGTGTGTAAAATTCAGGGGTATCAGAAAACCATTGACTTAAATTTTGCAAGCACAGTGTTACCAAATATACATGTGATTGATTTTAGACTTTATTAAAGACGTTTCTGCGAGTAACGACTGATTTTTTTTTTTTTTTGTAAATTCAAATTTATTTTCAGTACAATGTTAAGAAACCCCAGATTTTATGAATTATGTATTAAGAACATTAATAAAAGTGTATTTGCCAAAAAACCGAGAATCCGAAAAGTCACATTTAGTGTTAATATGCAAATTTGCTAAAATGTCAATAAAAAAAGCAGTTTTTGTGGAAAAAAACAAATGCGGTGATATATATATATATATATTTACATTTTTAGAAAGCATTTATATCATAGGATTGAATCTGAAAAAATAAAGAAAATCTGTCCATCGATTTTTTATCAAGAAATATATATATAAAATGTCATATCTTTTGGGTAGCTTTTGTTTACGTTTTGGTCCTGATGGCGATTTTTGCTTGTTTTGTATTTTCCATGCTTGTTTGACAGTATTTTCACCTGTAATTTATATAACACATAATAAGTTACAAATTATGATAAAATATTCTGAAAACATAATTCTGGTATGTAATTATAGTATTTAGAATGCAGTCTTTCTAGTTTTTAATGCTTTGATTTTTTCAACAAATTTAAGCAAGCAGTGTGTTTCATCATTAAGCTAAATCTTTAAAACGAGCATGGTGACCCCCTATTTCAATTCAAATATCTTAAAGAAAAAAAAATCTAACTATCAAGGCAAACAATTAATGATCGATTCGATTTACAAGACTTTCCTTGTATCGCTGTAAAAACAGCACGTTACCATGGCTATGACACACTTTGATATTGTGTTTCACTATCTGTCCAAGGAATTATCAAACGTAATGTCTACATATTAGAATGACACCGATGATTCCGTGGTCATACAATAGTCCGTTCAAAAGGAAAATAACACACGTTGTCTATGTAAAAATCAATTATGCTGCTAATTTTAAACCAAGACTTAAAATAATGTCAACTAGAGGAACAATCGGTTGCCAGTTTAGGTTGTTGCTAAATACGATTACCATATTGCTCTGTCGTGAAGCTGTACCAAATCTGGAAGACAAGTGTTAAACTTATTTAATTTTACTAATCCCACTCCAGGGTTAGCCTTGGGAGAACATAAAATAGTTTACAATTTTGTAATGCCTAGTTTGCTTCCATCATACTTACCGCTCAAAAAAAAAAAAAGTAGTGGCCCTACAACCTTCACCAGCATTCTATTCAAATTTCAGTGACAAAGAATTCTAAAGTTTCTTTACAAATTACAAAATGAATATACAAGAAAATTAACCCTTATTTTTCAGGGAATCAACATAGCTTAAGCAATTTAAATAAAGGACCAAGAGTTTATCGATAGTGCAAAATGAAATAAAAATTGAATATTGTTGTCAGAGAAGATGAAATTTGAAATTATCTGTATATGTTGAGTTTGGAAACAAGCCGATCCCCTTGTATTTCATTTTTCAAGGGATCAGCTTTGTTTAAGTATTATAATAGAAGGCCGTACGATGACCATTTGTGCTACCATTGGTTTAACGGAAGAATAATTTTATAAGTTTATGTATAGAGTTTAAGAAATTAGTCGATCCTCCTTGGGACGGGACTTATTTTCTAAGGAATTAACTTAATTTAAGCAACTTTGTAGAGGCTATAATGTGACTATTTATGTCCAAAGAAATTAAATTCCTATTGTTGTTTTCTTTTTGAGATTTTCTATATAGTGTATATAACGAAAAAATAAAATCATATTGGTTGCCATGGCAACCAGATTTCTGCATAGATTAAGTACTTTTACCAACTTTTGTGAAGGGCTACCAAAGGATCGTTCACGCCAAGTTTCACCAATTAGAGCCGAGACAACAACATTTTATTTTGTATGCGTTTACGCATGTAAACCTATCTCGAGGCTTGCAGTCTCATTCAGAAAGCTCTAAAGAATCAAATTTGCATCCTTTTTCACATATAAACAAGAAAACTTTTGACGCAGGCGTCAAAGAATCGGGTTGAAGGACTATTTTGTTGACGTGATTCTCCGTCAATGCGGGAAAATGATTTAACATCCATATCAATGCTCAATACAATGGGAACCAGTATGTAAAAACACTGTATTTTGAGATCGTCCCTGTAAATGTCATTCGTACCTATTCGGTTTCGTACAGGCTGGTGAAGGTGATTTCAGCATAATTACAATAGCACTAAATCAAAGATCTAATTTTCTAGAAAGTAACTAATAATACGAAAAGTTTAAATAATAATGTGGTGTAATCTATTTATAACTGTGTTCCCAAAGTCAAATGTTATAATTAGTGTTAGTAGAAAAAGTGTAAGTACAGACAGTACGTGTATCCTTGAGTTTGTGTAAGTACAGACAGTACGTGTATCCGATTGTGTAAGTACAGACAGTACGTGTATCTTGAGTTTGTGTAAGTACAGACAGTACGTGTATCCTTGAGTTTGTGTAAGTACAGACAGTACGTGTATCCTTGAGTTTGTGTAAGTACAGACAGTACGTGTATCCTTGAGTTTGTGTAAGTACAGACAGTACGTGTATCCTTGAGTTTGTGTAAGTACAGACAGTACGTGTATCCTTGAGTTTGTGTAAGTACAGACAGTACGTGTATCCTTGAGTTTGTGTAAGTACAGACAGTACGGTATCCTTGAGTTTGTGTAAGTACAGACATACGTGTATCCTTGAGTTTTGTAAGTACGACAGTACGTACTGAGTTTGTGTAAGTACAGACAGTACGTGTATCCTTGAGTTTGTGTAAGTACAGACAGTATTATCCTGATTGTGTAAGTACAACAGTAGACCTGAGTTTGTGTAAACAGACAGTACGTATCCTTAGTTGGTAAGTACATATAATACTCGAAGAAATTATCCAAATTTAAACTAAGTTTAAAATATTGGAAAAATAATGACACCTGTCATAATCATTATCATAGATAATTTCAAAAAAGACGAGCATATACCCGTATATATATATATATATATATATATATATATATATATTTTTTTTTTTTTCAATTACAAAACTACATCATGTAAAGAACGCATAACACTGTTCACCACTTAAAAACTGTACCAGGAATAGAGACAGCAATTTGTGTCAAGAAAATAATAAAGCACTGGCTGAGGCCAGCCCTTATTTAGAACGGAAATTGGTTTTCAGTATTCTAAAGGAAAAGTAATGTCTCCATCTAAATGTGTTGTCATGGTAACCTCATATTATTTAATATACAAAACAACAGAGGACCGTGTGTACTTCTTCCAATAAAAATTATATACAATGTATATATAACAGCCACAGGGTTACAATGGCTATATTTGTTAGCTTGGATTTAACTTTTCACCATCAGTATTTCAGTTATTTTGATTCTTATTCCACATGGGTAGATACGGCTCTGTACCAGCGCCATATCACAACGTTAAGAAGTGGCACGGATTACACGTTGACACGGGCCATCTTGTATATGGTAGCACCATTTTTAACGACTGGTACTAGTATATCGCAATTGGGGATAGGACTCACGACCACCGGCCAGTGGTCGCTCTAAGCATTTGTGAAAGCTTTTCTTTTTTGTCACACCTGTTTTCAGTTAAACATGTAAGTGAACATTTTTGTTCGTGAACTGCTTTCTCCCTAAACAAAACTATTCAAAAGAAAGTCATTGTAATTGGAATAGACGCCGTATCTATTTAAACCAGTTATAGATTCAGCACTGACTATCAGACTGCATATTGTTTAACATACAACCTGCAGTTTGAATATGTATCCACGTAAAACTAAAATGTATTAAGTATAATTTTTAATTTCTTTCACCATATAAATCATTATTTTCTGAAAACCTTTCAGAATACATAGTAGGTGAGAAATTTCATCTGAACAAAGATATGAATGTTATGAGAGAGGAATACATCACACTAGTCCACAAAGGAACTGATAACAGCTCAATGACCGACAAGTTGATACAGAAATGGAACGAGAACTCATCTGGCTGCAATCTTAGACAATCGCTAGGGATATCAATTAGTGAGAATCCCGATAGAAGGGCTTCGACTATATTATTTTATACTATGTTACATTTCTCTACGAATTCTAGACAGTTTTACCGACTGTGATACTCACATATGCAGTGTGTGGCAGACAAAATAAATTACAAACCGTATTCGAATGAAAGAGAAACCAATTTTCATATAAACTGGAACTATGAAGATTATTTTCGAGTTTTAGATGATCATAAAAAATGATAAACTTCGAGGAACAAACATACATTTATAAAAAACACAAAACAAAACAAACAAACAAACAAACAAACAAAACACATTTTTTTCTCTGTCCTTTATATTATTCCTTTTTTCTCAGTTTTTTATCATGAATTTCCTACAATACATTGATTTTTATTAAAATTCTGGTCGCAGATATTTTATAGCTTATAACGGTATTGTTTCACAAGCAGTGGTTTCATGATATAATCGAGCCGTAATTGTTGGCCGCAAGTGGTTTGATAGACTAGGCGATCACGCTCGCAATCTTCAGTCGCGAAATTCAAGGTCTCGACACACCAAGAACTGGGTTTGGTTTACCCCACCTGATGCACAGCGGGAGGTAGCAAAATGGCTGTCTTTGTCTCCAGATGACTAGAGTACAGTTAGTAAAATCAAACAATCAAACAAGTACACAAACAAATCAAAGCGCTCAATGCACTGAAAAACGGCGCCGGGATTAACAGGGAAAAGCTATAATTCTAAACTCAGCATTTCAGTAGCGATTGAAGCAATAGAGGCAAAAGCCACAAGACGAAGAAAAAAACAAAAAAAAAAAAAAAAAAAAAAAAAAATCCACACCCTTTCCTGCAACTATAGTCGATAGTGAGAAAGTCGAATTCGCTCTCTGTTTGTTACATAATACTCCGGAGTTAGGTTCATGAACCTGACTTCATTCATAATTCGAACGCCTAAAAATGTCATTCCTTTGAACCTGATGTATACATTATATTATATTATATTATATTATATTATATTATATTATATCTGTTGTTACGTAAGTGTAGAAATTGACAAAGTATTTGATTGTTGTTTGCCTTTCTATTTCAATTTTAAGAAATGCTCTTGGAGAAACCTAACCAGTCATTATGCATAATTACGTGTGAACTACTTTAGGTAAATTACAGACATGCGAACTTGCGAAGCGCTACTTTTTTTTTCTTTTTACATGAGTAGATCTTCATATATGTAAAATTGGTTACTGTTCTGATTTATAAATGTCACGGATATTTTGTTCACACTTAGAATGGATGTTTCCAGTGCTAAATAATGGTAAAAGAAAACATGTTAACAAACAACAACACATAAAAACCTTACGAATATGATATGAGCGTCTTTGTAACATATGTCACTCGTGTTCGATAGTGAAGAACCGCACTAAGCGCGGAGAGGTACAGTTAAATTTGCCGTGTCAAATATGCAAGTCAGCAAGGTCAGCAGGGACTGTTTTCAGTTTGAAGCTACTAAAGACGGCTGGCGTCGTCTAAAAACACAATAGTCTCCTTACCTTGTTGACTTTGTACTGCTTCTTGTGCTGCGTCCATCCAGTGGGGCTAGGCCGTTATCAACATTTGTGTTGGGTCTAAGGCTGGCAAACACGGACATCACCTGGAGAACGACTGTACATGTTTTAGACATCTCAAGATCCTTAAAAATGACTTTAAAGAACTTGTTCAAATTCACGTGGATGGATTTATGCACACCAAAAGTGCCCGGCTTCTTCATAATTATAAAAAATTAGATTGGGAAAACTCGCTTCCCAGAAATAAATACTTCGTTTAATATACACTTTTAGCATTGATGAAAACAAATGAGTCATTGACAGATTTAGATGAAGCACCCCAATCGTATTAACACAGTCCAGATTTTCCAGCGTTCAAAGCAGATTCCCAAGCTGGTTCCCGTACCTCTAATCTGTTCATCTTTCTGCGACCGACTGAAAAAAACTTGCTTGACTATTACGTCAGCGGTGCAGGTGTCAAATTTTGTTTTCTTGCTCAATAGTATAATATCGCCGCCCTGGGCCGGCAATAATGATATTCTGTCAATGTTTACCAGCTTGCAGAAATCACTACAAGGATAATTTTGATGCAAAGCACCAAAGACGCCGCGCACGACGCAAATAAAGCAAAGCTATTCAGAATATTTTGGTAACATGTGCAAACATTATTTACAAACAGCAGGTCTAAATATTTTCACTAGGCAATGCTACATGCAAATTTGCCAAATATTCTCAGCTGTAGGCAGTTTGGTTCAGAGATTCCTATAATGTTTTCTAAAAAGTCGATGTCTATGTCAATCGGGGAGGAGGGGGTACATACGGGCGAAAACATATTTCTCTTCTTTATATGAAAAAAAAAAAAAAGAAATCATTGTTTAATTGGGTCTCTGGATTTTAATACCAATCATGTTACAAGGGGTACATATTAAATATCATATATCTATCATGAGTGTCTTCGGCCTAATCTCTATAATTATTTTTCATACATTTTTATCAATTAATTGTGAAGAAAAATATTACCAAATTATGGAGAATACGCTGAAAAAACTCTTCAATCATATTTTTCAGGAATTTAGTACAAAAAAGTAAATATATTAACTATATTCTTTAATTATTGTAGACTTATTATATGGTGCTGATGTTTAGATCAGTAAAGGTTTAATTTTTTTTTTTATTTGAATTACCTATCTAATGTAGGTTCGTGCCCTTATTGATGCCAGTTTATTTAAATTAAATTGTCATAAGAAGAATTCAGTACCATATTACTTTACAGTACTTTGATTATGTTTTATTATTATGCCTGTCAACAAATTTGATAGGATTTACTCACAGGATAAATGAAAACAAACAGTCTAATCTTTATTACTGCCTTACATGACAAATTATAATAGAGACTTTTCAGCATCCATAATTATCATTAAGATTATAAGTAATAATGGTAATGTATCACAATAATATATTTCTTCATGGGTCATTTAGAGTGCTATACACATATTGGAAATGGTCCAATGTTCACCAAAAGTGAAATACAGACACCACTATCTAGTTTATTGAGGATCTCTGTGAACTTCAAGCAGGGTGACTTCTCTTATCTTGGAAAGTGATAGGGAACGGTGTTTGCAACAAAGAAGGGCATTGTGAATGCTTTTAAGCCAGTAGTCAGAATTTTATCTGGCACAAATGGTCACCACATGGCTGTCTACCATACTTGCTAAAATAAAGTTGATCCCTTGAAAAATGAGCCTTCCGGGGTTCGGTCAAATTCTTTATATACAAACTGTCTCTTCATGGCTGTCTACCATATTGCTATAATATAAAATTAATCCCTTAAAAACGAGGCCCCAACGGGTCGGCTAACTTCCTGAAAAAATTCCTAGATTATTTTTCCATGAAATCATTGGCCAGAATTTAATTTCGATTGGCAGAAATGATCACAACATAACCTTGTGCAATAATTGCTATAACAAAGTTGATCCCTCGAAAAATGAGGCCCATAGAGGTTGGGCAAATTTCTTTTATAATCAATATTGAAAAGTTCAAAATTATTTTTCTTTGAAGCCAATTGTCGGAATTTAGTTTTAGTTGATATAGAAGGTCATCTCATAGTCCCTATACCATAATTTTGATCCCTTGAAACATGGGGCCTCCAACTGCTTGAATTATTGCCTAACTTAAGAATTCTTCGTATCTGAAATTTGAATCTGCTTGCTGTTGAAGGTAACCAGGTAATATCGTATGCCTTGATTTGCTTTCAGCCTATACGAATTATTGATTTATAAAGTGTTTTTTTACACATATCACTTTGTCTTATTTTACAAAGATAATGGTGGTTGCTCCCTTTTCCGATTTTTTTTTCAGCTCCATGGTCACATTTCAAACCTATCCCATACAGACATCAACCAATAACGCATACCGGTATTTCTAATTTTAACATAAAGAGGTAAGACATTATTGAAGTCTCTATGGACTACATGAACACAAATGTAATTAAGAAAAAGAGAATGAATGATCTTACATACATTATCACATTACTTAAAATGTAAGAGGATTGGAATGGTTTTTTAGTGATGAAAGCTTTTCATTTCTGATCCTTCGAAATGTATGTCCAGTGTCCGTTTACTATCGATATGTCCGGTACATTTACAATGTGATACATTGCTCTCAAATGTTCAAGTACATACGTGAGAAAGTTGAATATATTAAAGTGTTTTGGTAAACCTAAAAAATATTCTGATTAATCATCGACGAAAAGTATCTTACAAACCCTGCTGTCGTCTTTAAAGATATATGAGATGGCACCTTTCAAATGTCGTTAATATGTGAGAACGAATGGTTCATTCAAGCAGATGTGATTTAAAAAAAAGATAGGTTGGCCAACTATGAGATTGTTCATGATCCTCCCAGGCGCAAAGTACTGGTTCAACCCAGGATTTGTAGCAAGAAACTCTGAAATTCATTTTCTGTCTTACCATGTACTAAATTGATCGATCTATTTGACAATATAAGATGACTTCTAAGTCGGTTAGAATATATTAAAGCAGCTCGTTTACAGAGGATCCGTAGAAATATATATATAAAAATCTACTCTTCCTCGATAATGTTGGTGAAGTCTTTCGTTTCTTGACAAATTAACTCGGCATTTGTAGGTCACATAGCACGAGAAAACGAGACATTTTCGTAAACGCTAATTCGGAAAAACGCTAAATATAGAACACGGTGTCTCCAATCAGAAGCTTGTGGTGACCACGTGACAACTTCACATGGTCCGTAGTTCAACGATTGAATGTGATAGCACACGAAAACCGAATATCTAAAAAAGGTTTTATAATTCTAGATATAGGATACTTTTCGAAATGCTACAACCTGTGATTGGGAAACTATCCATATTTTTAACAATGACGGAATATTTAATTCCGTGATCATAGGTCTGTAGACATAATAGTTAAATCAATGACCATATGAGAAAGAGCTTTTTCGGCCTTCTATTGTCTGTATAGATGCCTTAATAGACTCTATCCTAATCACTCACAATAAAATTGCACCAGACATTCGAATTGCATTCTTACGTTTTACACCGTTTTACCAGTGCTAAATAAACACGCCTTGTATCTCATATAAACAAGAGGGCCATGATGGCCCTGGATCGCTCACCTGGTATCATTAGGCTATGTAAAATCAAATGACCCCTGGGGCAGAGCCAATTTTGACCCCAGGGTCATGATTTGAACAAAGTTGGTAAGAATCGACTAGACAATGCTACACACTAGCACACTCTACTTGGTAGAGGTCTATTAGCCCATGTTACATACCAAATATATAAACTCCAGACCTTGAAGATTTTTCTAGTTTTTTTTTCCAATATAAGTCTATGTAAAATCAAGAGATCCCTGGAGCGGGGCCAATTTTGACCCCAGCGTCATGATTTGAATAAACTTGGTAAGAAGCGACTAGAAATGCTACACACCAAATATCTAAACTCTATGCTTTGTGGTGTCTGAGAAGAAGATTTTTCTTTTTTTTTTCTATATTAGCCTATGTTAAATCAAGTGACCCCTGGGGCGGGGCCAATTTTGACCCCAGGGTCATAATTTGAACAATCTTGGTAGAGAGTCATAAGATCATGCTACATATTAAAAATCAAAAGGCTAGGCCTTGTGGTTTCAGAGAAGAAGATTTTTCAAGTTTTTTCTATATTAGCCTATGTAAAATCAGGTGACCCCTTGGTGGGGCCAAATTTGATCCCAGGGCCATGATTTGAACAAACTTGGTTGTGATCTACTAGACAATGCTGCACACCAAATATCTAAACCCCAGGCCTTGTGGTTTCTGAGAAGAAGATTTTTCAAGTTTTTCCTATATTAGCCTATGTTAAATCAAGTGACCCCTGGGGCGGGGCCAATTTTGACCCCAGGGTCATGATTTGAACAATCTTGGTATAGAGTCATAAGATCATGCTACATACCAAAAATCAAAAGGCTAGGCCTTGTGGTTTCTGAGAAGAAGATTTTTTCAAGTTTTTCCTATATTAGCCTATGTGAAATCAAGTGACCCCTGGGGCGGGCCAATTTTGACCCAGGTCATAATTTGACAATCTTGGTAGAATCAAAGACATGCTACAACCAAAAATCAACTAGCCTTGTGGTTTCGAGAAGAAGATTTTTCAAGTTTTTCCTATATTAGCCTATGTTAAATCAAGTGACCCCTGGGGCAGGGCCAATTTTGACGCCAAGGTCATAATTTGAACAATCTTGGTAGACAGTCATAAGATCATGCTACATACCAAAAATCAAAAGGCTAGGCCTTGTGGTTTCGGAGAAGAAGATTTTTTCAATTTTCATTTTTAAAATCTATTTTTAGCTCCTGTGACCTAATTATGCAATGGACCAGAACCATTTATACAACTTTAGTAGAGCTTCATCCAAGGAACATTCCTGCAAAATATTTTTCAAATTGGCCAAGCCGTTTAGGAGGAGATGTTGTTTGAAGCAATTGTTGACGCCGGACGCACGGACGCACGCACGGACGCACGGACGCACGGACGCACGGACGACGGACGCCGGACAAAAGGCGATCAGAAAAGCTCACCTTGAGCACGTTGTGCTCAGGTGAGCTAAAAACATATCACGTGCTTTAACATCATATTTTTTGTGTGAATTTCTCATTTATTTTGAGTAGAATGATAGAAGAAAGTCCAAATTTTAAGATTCATTTGTTAAGAATATCATCAAAAGTATATTTGTTAAAAATTTAAAAAAATTTAGTTAAGAGGTATGTATTTTTGACTCTGAAAAATAAAGGAAATCTGTCCGTTGAATTTTTTTATTTAGAAAAATATATATAAAAATTCACAGTTTTGGGATAGTTTTTGCATACATTTTGGTCCGGGCACAAATAGATTTTATGCCCGTTTTGTGTTTTCAATGCATATTTGACAGTATTTTTTATCTGTAACTCATGGAATACATTATAAGTTAGAAATGGTGATAAAATATTAAAAAAAATATCATTTAATATGCTTTTACAGTATTTAGAAACGATTCTTTTCTTATTTTTAATGCCATGTTTTTTCAACAAATTTTAGCAAATAGTGTTGCTCTACCATAAGTTGATCTCTAAAACAAGCATGATGACCCCCTATTTTTAATACATATATCTTTTAGTTAAAGTCTAAAGTACCTATATGCAAGTTTTTAGAAAAATCTGTCCGTTAAAAAAACCCCGCTCTAACGCCTTTAAAGGCATACATGGTAGTTTGTTTCGATTCTACAAGGAAAATGTAATAAAATCGCTCAAATAAAAAATAATATCCGGCAAAATGATTATATAAGTATTAAAACAATTTGAGGCAAAGAAGAAAAAGACATCCATTAAGTGTTTGCGGGAAACAACGGTTACCACTTCTCTGGGTATTCTCCAATTAAATAAATTCTATTACATAAGGACACCATTAGCGGTGAGATTTCATGGAAGGCATGTTTATATATTTCTGCTATGATATTATCTATTCCGCTGCTTCATTATTATTTTATGCAAATACAGCAGTCTCAATTTCTTTAAGTAAGTGATGCTATTGCTAGCTTCAGCATTATTATCTATATAGTTTTCATTGCTGTTATCAATATTATTGATACTATTACGATTATCTGTACTAAACAAAGACCGGTCACTATAATTCTGACAGAGAATAAAGTAACGTAGCCTGAGAAATTAACCATACCTTGAAATACTAACTGATGATTCATTAAACACAACCATTCAACTCAGTATATATAGACTGTATCAAATAATATGTTATAAGAAATCTCTTCAACATGAATAAACCCGGGCCTATTGCTATCGATAATCCTGTTTACTTGCACCTCCCCCACCCCACTATGATAAGCTCAGTTAAATGGGAAAGTGTACATATAGTGAAGACAATCATATCCAATATCCAAGATTTTCACATACGCATATTTAGTAGGTCCATAAAAGTACAACTAATATGAAATAGAAATATGACAGACTTCAAAGTTAGGCATAAAGATAACGCACAGATTATAGTACACACGTTCTCTCTCTTTCTCATTTCTTATTCCTGTGTCTCTCTCTACACACATACATGATGAAATTGTGCTTGCGTGCGCACTATCCATAAAACTTTCGGAATACTGTAAATAATAAACCAACAATCAATGTACATATAAACAAATTATAAAAACACAGAGAACATGAAACGGCAAACTTTTGTTAAAATCATCCTTCAAACAGTTAAACACATCATGATGAAGTTTCGGCATATATCAATAGAGCGAAATTAAAACTAATGAATTGACAAACGGAAAGAAGAGAGATGCTCGGGTGGAGCTGAATGAAAAATGGACGAAAACGATCAAATGACAAAAAGAAAGAAAGAAAAGAAGGGGGCAGTTAGAATGAATAAGTTTCTGCTTACCACTTTTTTTGTTTATTTTTCATCCAAAAGAAAACTTTATTTTTACTACGATTGATCCTTATAATATACATGTTATAAACAGTCGTCCAATTTTGAATGTAAATCGTTCAAGGAACAACGTAAATCTCAATGAATAAAATACGCAGTGTTTAAAAAGGCGTGAAAAGCTGTAAAGTTGATCTTTTTACTTACTACCGTTAACAAAACCGAAGGGCAATACATCGGTAATAACCTATTGAAAACCCGATTACTGTAACAATTACAGTGAGTGTTAGTACCCGGATCTGACTTGGCTTACTTACGGCCCAAAGTAGAGGATTTCAACAACAGGGGCACTTATACAAGCAGCCTAAATAACAGATTTACTGGAGGTCAATATTGACGGATTAGGCGTACTTTTCTTGAAATGTGTAAACTTTTTGAACCTATCAGTTCACTGGGACATACTTCGTGTAACAAATTCATACGTAAACTAAATTATTCGAAATGAGGGCATATTTATTTAACTTGAATGGTGCATTTATACAACCATGAATGGTTCAAGAAACCAACTAAGGGCACGAATGGTCACAAGGGCATGTCGTCCATTATTACCAATTTGTTATCTACATTGCCCGGGCTGCTTTTAGGTGGTTCCAAACATGTGGTTCATCAGTTACAGAAGTTGGCTCTTTGTTCTTAACTACACTGACAATATAAACGCCCCTGTTGCTCATATATTTAAATGACATAGCTTTAAGTGTAGCTTTAAGTATAGATCTGTTTCATTCGAGTCTAGGAAAGAATTAACTTAAGTTTCAACACGAAACTTAATCAAATCACAATCACTAGCCATATATGTAACCCTGATCCAAGCCCGAGCACGGAAAAGGAAGAGGCGAGGTACAAGTTTTACGGCGATCTACCGCCATAACAATCTTTATTACGATTACAGAAACAACCGATTTAAACGGAATAATTTCCTGAGTTATACATGAAGATGCAAATATATTGAACGTTTGTCGTATTTCTTCCCCGTCCCCTCTCCCCAAATAATTGCTTTGGTTTGAAAACAATCTGACAGACGCTTGGGTTTTACCAATTGAGCCAAATACAACAGAACGTGTATTTTCTGACAATATCCATTTGATCTGAACCAAATATACTCGCTTATCTTAAATTGTTATTAAAATAGTTTGTAAAACTGCTTCTTCATGTGCATAGTGTCCAGACATATATCTAAAAATGTCTCCGGAAAACCCCACGTGCATCGATATTGACGAAGTGAAAGTTTGAGTAAGCAGCGTACAGAAATATGATTTTTTTAATTTAAAGTTGAGACTGCAGATCTCTTTGAAAACACACACACACACACACACACACACACTTTTAATTAAACATTCCGTACATAAATATTAATGGGGGATATTTTTATATCAGATTAAAAAGGTCACAATGATCAGTATAAGTCGTTGAGTAAAGTCAAAATGAAGACCAAATTACATGCAAAGTATGCAAGTTATCGCAGACGTGCAATAAATATGGTAAAACTAATTCAATATGTATGTGTGTATCCATTTATCGTCATTGATATGTATTATGATATGAATCTATGTACCTTTTTATTATATAAAGTTAATCTCTCATGCCATGGCCCCACAGCTAGGGAAGGTGGGCGTGTCGTCCACGGTTCCATGTCTCCCATGAAGGTGAGGGTGTCAGTTGCGGTTCCATGCCTCCCATGAAGGTGAGGGTGTCAGTCACGGTTCCATGCCTCCCATGAAGGTAGGGTGTCAGTCACGGTTCCATGCCTCCCATGAAGGTGAGGGTGTCAGTCACGGTTCCATGCCTCCCATGAAGGTAGGGTGTCAGTCACGCTTCCATGCCTCCCATGAAGGTGAGGGTGTCAGTCACGGTTCCATGCCTCCCATGAAGGTGAGGGTGTCAGTCACGGTTCCATGCCTCCCATGAAGGTGAGGGTGTCAGTCACGGTTCCATGCCTCCCATGAAGGTGGTCAGTCACGATTCCATGCCACCCATGAAAGTGAGGGTGTCAGTCACGGTTCCATGCCTCCCATGAAGGTGAGGGTGTCAGTCACGGTTCCATGCCTCCCATGAAAGTGAGGGTGTCAGTCACGATTCCATGCCACCCATGTATGTGGGGGTGTCAGTCACGGTTCCATGTTCCCCATGAAGTTGAGGGTGTCAACCAAAGGTTCCATGCCTCACATGAAGGTGGGGGTGTCAAAGTCAAGGTTCCATGCTTCCCATGAAGGTGAGGGTGTCAGTCACGGTATCATGCCTCTCATGAAGGTGAGGGTGTCAGTCACGGTTCCATGCCTCCCATGAAGATGAGGGTGTCAGTCACGGTTCCATGCCTCCCATGAAGTGAGGGTGTCAGTCACGGTTCCATGCCTCCCATGAAGGTGAGGGTGTCAGTCACGGT
>CM037778.1:29816098-29866098 GCA_021229015.1 Solen grandis
AAATAAGAATGAAAACATGAACAAACTCCAAAAAACACTGCTCTTTTTACATTTTTTTTTTACACGAGATTCACCGCTTATTGAGAGCCCTGTTGTACATAAATTAAATATTATGGTTATAAGCATTAAGATTAAAAGTTTTTTTTCTTTTTTACACCTGCTTATTATACAGTTTCCGTGTGATGTCATAGGCACTGTTAAGACACTTTTTGGCAGCCATCTAGAGAGGTTTAATGCTCCTGCCATCATGCATTTGTTTATGGCAGAGAATGACCGGTGCAGATGCAGAGAGCCTGCTGAGTGCCGATATAGCGATTTCTGCGGAAAGACTGCTGATATGGTTATGCACCTTGTAAAAATACCTTGAATTAACCTTTCAAGATGGCTGACAAGAGTAAGGATATTCAATGATGTGGGAACTAAGTATTGCCTTAAGTAATTATCCTCTTGAAACTGAAATAAAAGCTCCCTTTTTTTCCATCAGTCAGTAACAACCAAAATTGATATTAAATTGGTAGATTATAATGGTTATCCATGACTTTCACAATGGCAAGAAGTGTGGGTTTGCTGGCATCATTATCAAAACAAATTGATGTATGAGCCATTATTTTCATACCCTTTTGGGAAAGGAGAGTTTTAAAAATTCAGGTGCTGGCACTAACCTCTTCACCATTTGGTACATATATAAATATATATCTTGTTGTTTTTTTTTAGACAGAGTCCTTTCCCTTCAATTATTTTTTCATCTTGGTTAAAATGTCAAGAAGTCGAAACGTTCTGTGAATCTAAAAGGGTAACCTTTGTTCCAATAATAACGAACCCTTCGTCTCCCCTTTTTTAATGTATTTTATGAATCAGTACTTTTGACTCCCTTATTTGGGTCAAAACCCGTACGAAACACCTTTGTACAGGGTTACCAGTCAAAACGGACCCAAGTAAAAACGGACCAAAGTTGAAACGGTGCCAAATTGGTCAAAACGGACCCATAAAAACGTCAAAACGGACCCCTTCCCATTCAAAATAGTCAAAACGGTGCCAATTATGGTCAAAACGGTGCCACTTTGGTTAAAACGGACCCCTGTAAAATATTTAATATTTAAAGGAAGAAATGTTAAGTACTTTGAAGTTAATATAAATCTGTAAATGAATGAAACTGTTTTAATGAGATTGAATTATTGATACAAAAAGATTAAATTATTGATACAAACATCTACTACGGTATGTTTCATGAAAAATAAAGGATCATGCATTAGTTTATCCTTCGAAGAATTCATAAATTTATAAGTAAATGAAACTGTTGAAATTTAATTTTAATTGAGATGTCAAGTTTAATGCGATGATTAAATAAACATCCACCCTACGGAATAATGAATTAATAATTAAATGTAAGAAAATATATAAAAGTGTGAATAAATAAAAGGAATGTGCTAAACCTATCTTTATGATGTAATTAATTAGAAAATATCAATACAGGTAAATATTTTTTTCTTTATTTAGAAATACAAATTTTCGTATTTCTGTGATTATTTGAAGAAAAAAAAATGTAACCGTATTACATGGTTTTTACCTAATGGTTTCATGTTTTTAAAATATTCATATTTCTGTGTTTATTTTCAAAAAAAATAAATGATAGTGAAAAAGTAAATAATTAAAAAGTGAAAAAAAGAAAGAAATATATTTGTCCCTTGTAGTTTAACTGTGACTTGTGTTGATCATTGTGTATATAAAAAAAAAATTATGGAAGTGATAGAAATGGAGAAATAAATGAAAAAGTAAATAAACAAAAAAATGAAGAAAAAGAATAAACAGAAATATATTTGTTCCTTGTGATTATTCCCCTCCTTATAAAAAAAAAAAAATTAATAATAAAGGGTAACTAGCCAATTTAAATTATAAAAAAAGCACTCATGAAGTCATTAAATCTATAAATATTCATTCAAAATAAATGTAAGAAATTTTTTAAAAACCTTTTTTCGTACAGACACAAGTACACACTCACATTTTTTGTCACATTAAAATAAATATGTCTTGCCAAATTCCTTTAATCAAATTACTTGATTGTTAACACTTTCGTATCCACTCATTCTTAATGTCACGTTGCATTATACACGTTCCTTTAATCAATTTATCTGATTTTTCTACGTTCGTACCATTCATTTATAATGGGTCCGTTTATATGGGGCCGTTTTGACCAATCTTCTCACCCAGTTGGGACCGTTTTGACCAATTTGGCACCGTTTCAACTTGGGTCCGTTTTTACTTGGGTCCGTTTTGACTGGATACCTTGTACAGTATTTCTTTTTATTACTCAAAATGATAGGACATATATTTCTAATATATATAAACTTTTTTTAATAGTTAGATAAATGCTTAAATTAGTGATTTTCAGATAACATGACAGGTGATATCCGGATATATGGTATCAACAGTTATACGTAAACTGCTGCAATCGATTAGCATTGGGACACATTTGAAGGTTTCAATGATGTTTAAATCCCCTGCATATTTAAATTTGAATTAATTGTCATCTTGCAAAATATAAGTATGATGCCTTTTTCTGTCAACAGCGTGCAAAATTTCCATTTTTTTTAAATTTAGGCCAGTGTTTATTTTTCACCTTTGCAGAAAAAAGCCGACGGTTCCGAATGTTGCTATGTAAATTCTCGCGTTTTCTCGCTACATGCATTCTGACCAATCACATCTTGATATTTCCCATTTCCCGCCATCTAAAATTTGGCGGGTAAGAGGACATTTTGACGCTGAGGAAGGAGAAAGTAGGGGACATTTTTATCAGCCATCATCGAACACTACAGCTCGTATAATATAACTTGAATTACATCTTTAAGTTGTAATAGGATTTTGGTGTTGATTCCTTTGTAAATTGCTAAAATTCAAAATGTTTGAAGCCAGATTAGTTCAAGGATCTCTGTGGAAGAAAATTCTTGATGCTATCAAGGATTTGCTGAACGAAGCAAAATGGGACTGTAATGCAAGTGGTATTACATTACAAGCAATGGACAGTTCTCACGTCAGTTTAGTTTCATTAAACATGAGGAGTGAGGATTTGATACCTACAGATGTGACAGAAATCTTTCAATGGGCATAAATCTTGGCAGGTAAGGTTTCTATTCAATTTCCCGCCATATTTTGACAACAAAGACAAATTGAGAATATATTCGTCGAGACTTTGGATTGCATACCATTATGAAATTGAGGGAAAAGACCGTCTTAATCTGTGTCTGTAAATGTTTTTTTGTTTTTTTTTAAATTGAGTTGTCACAAATCTTTCAGTAATAAGTGTTGCATTCTGGAATTTATTTTTGAATATGGACAACAAATTCTGGATCTGATATGTAACGTTCCAGTATTTGGTGCCTGTTGAGAAACCAGGTATGTATAATGTGAATCTAGACCAGGACTTGAACCTTTTAACTTTTACAGTCAAATTCTAGACTTGTTACAGCTCTATTATCTTTGGTCAAGAACTTTAAAAGGAAATCATTGTGCTGTATTTTTCTGGCCAAAAATATTATTTAAGTAACTTTGTATTAAGCAAGTCTTTAATAATGTCTAGTGAAAATTTGAGAATTCTCCTCACGATAAATGTTATTTGGGTGTTAATTTCCAGCGCTGGTTCTGTTAGGATCCTCCTCATCGGATTCCCTTATTTGCCTGTTATTTGTGCAGGGGTTGTCTTAAGTGGACGTCCGTGTCCGGTTAAAATCACCATAGGCAAGTGATTTTTCCAAGGAGATAGCCCGTTGGGCAAGTTTATTTTCATAAATGAAATTTTTCGGGTTTTTTTTCTACATTATGTATGGGGTGAGTTGCTTGCAAATTGTGTTTGATACATGTTAACTAAAATTCATCTTAATACTACACACATTTAATTTTAAACATTAACAAACACTAACTTAAAAGATTGGACAAGCTGTTTTCACTGGGGCAAGTAGATGTTCAAAGAAACTTGCCCCCCTGGGCATGTGAAAGTCAAATCCTTAAGGAAACCCCTGTTTGTGTTTTTTTTGTTTTTTTTTACAGGAGTTTGAAATTCTATCAATAAAATATATACAATAAACAAAAAGTCCCATACATAAAAAAACCACAAGGAATGCAATGCCTTTTCGAGACCCAACCCACGTTTGGGTGAATTATACGATCGGAATAATGAATGTAGTAATCTAGTGAGCCTATTCGAAAGAGTATACTAAAATGCACCCAAAACAACTGATAGTATTTTAAATCAGTTTTGGGTGCATTTTAGTATTCTCTATATTGAGTAGGCTTGCTAGATTATCATTCATCATGCTGTTTGTATAATTCAGCCAAAAGCGTTGTGGGAGATTATAAGGTGTTGCATTCCTTGTTGTTTTTTTTTTCCCCTTTTATACAGGTCTTATATTAGATTATTTATTGACAGAACTTCAAACTCCTGTGTTTTTTTTTTTCTATGTGGCCTTCCTGGTTGATGCAGTGACTTTTTTTTTACCTCTGCTGCCATCCTGTTTCCAAGATGCAATGTTTTCCCTGTGCATGCAATGTATGTATTTCAATGAATCCTCAGGATGCATAAAATATACAGAAAATGCTATTTAAACTAAAGGGGTGCATACTTCCTGTAATGGGACTTTTTGCCTAACGAGTCTCAGGACTTGTTTAGATGTTAACAAAAAAAATGTTAAAAAAAGATTTTGTACATTTCAATTATGTCCTCTTTTAATCTTCTATAGCTCAATGTTGGTAAACCTAATCTTTTGTTATAACCTGTACCACAAGATGAGCTTTTTGGGATGAGGTTAAAAATTTTGGCATCACTATTCACTAAGCCTGTTCGTGAATATCCTTAATCAGCCAAGTTAATTTTGTTGCTGTCTTCATTGTAATTGTGAATATTTATATAACTTATAAGCATAATTGAATCTTTCTTTTTTTTCAGCATGGCAAAGATCATACGATGTGCAGGAAATGATGATGTCATAACAATCAAAACTGGAGATGATGCTGATACAGTCACATTTGTTTTTGAAAGTCCAAGTAAGAAATTTCAAACTCAGTATTACTGTAAAGGGGATAGTGTTATATAAATAAGTTACTTAAGGAATATATCAAGAAAATGCAACTACTTTGGAATGTGCTTTAAGAGTTTTTGTACTGAAACAAAGAAAAAAAGAATAGGAAAACGAGTTTCAATCTCTTTGTGAGCAGTTTCCTTCCACATTTAAAATAAAAACATTTCATCCCCTCCCTTCAATCCCTCTCTCTTAGTTTTGTTAACATCTTTAACAGAATATTGAGATTTGTGTATTTAACCCTTTACCTCCATAATATGTGCAAATTAATATCCAAATAAATATTACCTGAACTTAAAATGGTGTATGGAATCATGAATATTTTTTGCCTCATGGACTAGAAACTGAGCTGCAAAAAAGTATCTCAGTTACGACAATCTCTGCAGAAACATTATTTGTTGCTTGAGCACAAACAAATCAAGAATTGGAAAAAAAGGTTGATATTAGTAATTACATATTAACACGAAATAAATTAAAGATCCTTGCTTTAATTGAAGTCGACATAAAGGCAAGGTAAAAAAAAAAAATAGATATTCATAACTTTTTTTCTTTTATCTTTTCAGACAATGAAAAGGTTTCTGACTACGAGATTCGATTATTAGACCTGGATACAGAACACCTAGGAATTCCTGTAAGTGTTTTAGATGGACAAAATGCATGCGCACATGATGAGCTATCGGTGTTGTTGAATGTTTGTCGTCCGCATCTGCAGTTATTGAGCGGTCATTAAACTTGTACAAAATGTAAATGGCAAAAATATCTCTGGCTGATATGGGACTTATAGATCAAGAGGGGTTTGATTGGCTGATACCAGAATATTTTATCTTCCGTTTCAGTGCTTTACTGTAAACACTTGTGCATTGTGCACACTGTGTATGATGCACATTTATGTATAATGCACACAGTTTGATGTTAAAAGCCTTAGTAAAAATCTATTCCCTCCTATAGTGCGCACTCATTCTATGAACATCATTGATAGGGCCATTTTGTTAAGTTGGAGGTGTTTTGCGAATTTTCGGTTGAACTACAGGTAACACAAGTTTAGTTTCGGAAGTCAGTCATGCGGCAACTATAATTCACACCTCTAGTATCCACATTGTTACCTTTTCATTTTAGCCAATAGTTGGAGTAATAATCTTCAAATGTTGACATCTTGTTTGTTGCAAGTCCCTTTCCAATTGGAACTTGAAGTACATAACTATCTTAAACCAAGCAATTGTCCAAAATGAAACTAAATACCTAGAATTTTGTCTAAATGTTCTAACAAACAACTGATTTTATAATAACATAATAGCAATTGTATGGTCTCAGAAATGACAATGCGAATAACACGTTTGGCTATATTTGCGCAATTTATATGTAAATTATAGTACTGCAGGAGTTCCAGGTGATATGAGAATGAGTTTGTAAGCATTTATTTCACAATTAGAAAAGAAGAGCAAAATTTGATTCGGAGTTGAGCATGTTATAGAGTAATGGAAGTATTCTTTATTGTTAATTGTATTTTATATGTAACTTTTTGTACAGGAAACTGAATACAGTTGTGTGGTGAAGATGCCAGCAGCTGAATTCCAGAGAATTTGTCGTGACTTAAGCCAGATAGGGGAATCTGTGGTGATTTGTTGTACAAAGGAAGGTGTCAAGTTTTCTGCCAACGGTGATCTTGGAACAGGTAAACTTGATGGTGGTGGCACTTTCATTTATTTCCCAGGCCTGGTTTCTAGCTGAACATGGGGAAGGGGTGCTTGTATCATGATTTTGGGAATGTTGGAGAAAGGAATGTCTTTCATAGATTCGGGGGGGGGGGGGGCTTGATAGAATTCAAAACATGACGGGGGTGTAAGAGATACCTGTGAACAGCTCCTGACGGGTGTGGGTGGGGTGTTGTATGGTTGTAAAAATGAAGTGTGATGTCGTGAAGCATTCAGCTGTACAATGAGTTGTATATCTAGTACTGTTATCAAGAACGGTGTGGGTTATTATCACCTGGGATAGCTCTATGTTTTTGAAACAATTTGTCATCATGAGTCACTTAGAAATCTTCAGCATGCCCATTTAGTGATTTACACCCCCCAATATTATAGGTTCAAAACTCGATGCCAACCCTGAATCTTAATTTATGAAAGATTAATCCATATGATTGCATGCCATGTATGGTTTTAGGTGTCAAATGATTTTTTTCTCAAAAAAAAAAAATATATTTCAGACATTGAGCATGTGTATATTATATTCCTTGATGTATATATCTGGGTAGTCATTTCAAGCTTATTTGAATTTCAGGCAACATTAAGCTGGCGCAGAATGCTTGTGCAGATAAGGAGGAAGAGGCTGTGATCATTGAAATGAACCAGGCTGTCACACTGACGTTTGCCCTCAGATACTTGAACTATTTCACAAAAGCCACTCCCATTTCATCACAGGTCACACTTTCCATGTCTGCAGATGTTCCACTTGGTAAGTTTTCAGATACCAAATCAGCAATTGTTTTCCTTCTGTAAAAGGACCCATCCCCAATGCCCCACACCCTTCCGTATTAAAAAAAAAAGAGAGATTCTATTTTCTTAATAATAAAATGATCAATCTCCCCCACCCCACCCCTTTTTTTCGCATTTCAAAACAAAAATTTCCAATTTGAAAGGTATAGGACCCGTTCCAAATAGGCTGAAAACAACAACACTGCAAATGCATTAACCAATTGTGTTTTGTGGGGTCACATTGTAACAGTGTGTTACCTTTCCCCGCCATGTAAATCAAATTGATGTAGGAACTGCTCTTGTGCCAAGACTATTTCTTTTCATTCCGAAACGCTAATGAGTGTGGTGCTGGTCAAGTGTGTAGGTGTTCCCATATCTGCTTTATGTCAAGCTATGTGTTTAATGTGATACAGGTCTTAAATTAGTCGTATATGGCTTTAAATACCGCTCTCAAGTAAATGTTGCATACCATTTACTCTAGAAAGTAAAGCATTAAAGCTTGAAAGGGAAAAAAAACAACAGTTTTGTAGCCAGTCAAATTTTAAAAGATGGAATTTAAAAATGTTGATTAACATCTGCAATGGTTCTTTAAGACTCCTGTGGAATTGGTCAAATATGGTTGACAACAAATTTGGATGGTTAAAACCAAGTCTTTCCCTCTTTTTTATGTCTGGAGGTTCAGATTTTTTTTATATATATTTCCAGTGGTGGAGTACAAGGTAGCGGACATGGGCTACCTACGTTACTACCTGGCCCCCAAGATGGAAGACGCCGACGATTGAGTTCGCATTTTCGATGTGAGGACGTTAACATAGTGAACATGCGGCTGGCTCGGAGTAGTGATCATCTGTATGAAATATTTCTCCAGAAACTGTTTTACCATTCAAGTCACAATGTTGAAATTGTGGGACATCTTTAAGGGAATTATCTTTAAAAGGGGGTAAAACATTTTTCTCCAGTAAAGAAACATTGAGTGAAAGTTGTTAAGAAACTTAATTTCAAATTGTGCAGTTTTGTTGAAATCTGTGATTATGCTTGAACACAGGCTGCCTTGTTCTCGGTTGCACCTGTGCAGACGTGGTACAGCAAACTATTGGAAGTGCTATCTTTTCTAAAGCAAGACGCAATATCAAGTTACAAGGAAAAGGACTTCTTCATTGTAAATTGTCATTAAAAACTGTGTGGAAATAATGGAAACTTGTTTAGAGATTGCAGACGTAAATTATAAAATAATCATGTATTTGTATAAATAAACGCATATATTGTTTTGAACTTGCACGTTGAAATCGACTTCATTGTTAAATATCATCTCGATATTAAAATATTGAAATGCTAGTATTTGTATATATATATTGTTTGATGTGTTGGAGAATAGTTTCAAGAAATTTAAATAGGATAACTCGTCTGAAGGTCAGCATGCATCATCTTGAAGAGACTAGGACAGTTGAAAGATGAAAAGGTTTTGGTTGGACCCATCAAAGCGGTTGTTGATGTGATGTTATCCAACATATCACAGCCTGCTTTGATGAGCTTAAACTAGACATTACAGCCGAGAAGAGGATGCGAAGATGGTAAAGGGATGGATGGAAATCGGGACTAGGAAGAAAGAACAACATGCAAGGATAAGGAAAGATTGTACCACCAAAGTAGCTGATGATGCATTGATCGTCTTTGTATCACAGCTGGCTTTGGTGAGCATAATCCTCTCCAAACACTATACGATATTGACGGCATGGTTTTGATTGACCAAGGACATCTATGGCAGGAAGAAAACTTCTGAAATCGTTAATAAAAGTCATTTAAAGAAATGATACAATGTGGACGTGCGAATGAAATACGAATGCAGTAGTAAAAACGAAAACGTTTTCAGGGGTGTGAAATTCCCCTGGGCAAAGAAAGTAGTACATTTTAGCTCGACTATTCGAAGAATATGAGCGCTATTGTAGTTACCCTTGCGTTGGTTAAAGTTTTGCATGCAAGTTACTGTCAGCCTTATATCTCAATAAGATAACCATTCATTGGATTGACTTGAAAATTTACGAATATGTTTAGGGGCATCAGACAACCATGGTAGGTAACTCTTGATGAAATATATTACAAATTATGGCCCCCTTTTTATACGCCCATTTTAAGATTGGGCGTTTTATGTGAACACTCATGGCGGGCGGGCGGGCGTGGAACATTTGTCGTCCGGGCTCTTACTTCAATACTGTTTGCCCAATCCTTGTCAAACTTTCCACACATGTGCATGGCCATAATATCTCGGATGAGTTCGATATCCAGCATTATCGCGTGAATGACTTAAGAGTTATGGCCCTTGACGTACACAAAATACTTGAAATTGTGATTGTCTGGGCTCTAACTTCAATACCGTAAGACCAATCCTTTTCAAACTTTCCACACATGTGCATGGCCATAAAATCGCGGATGAGTTCGATATTCAGCATTATCGCGTGAATGACTTAGAAGTTATGGCCCTTGAACACTTGAATAAGTCGAGACATTTTCCTTCAAATTAATGGAAATGTTTCAACATGATTGTTTTAATAAGTAACATTCATTAACTAATGGGATTTAGGAGTCTAGCTTGTTTCTCTGAGCTATTTCTGAGAGTCCCCATACTGTGATGGGCGTATTTTGTGGCAGTCCTGACCCCTGTTAACTTTTGCATTCAAGCTACTATCTAGCTTATACCTCAAATTGTGTATGGTATTGACTAGAATATTAAGGAATGCATTAAGGGACATCACAAAACCACGGATAAATTTTGGACTGAATTTTATACAAGTTATGGCCCTTTTCTGACTTGCATACTTGGTTTTGCTCACCTCTGACAGCTCGTTTTATTCTAGTTCTTGTTTTTATTGAGATGATTCGAAAAGATCGCTGAAACGTCTTCGTTTGTAAAAACTTGACATTTTACTCAAAAGAATTGAAGATATTGACACGAAACGTCGGAGATATATAGACCTCCTCGGGAAAAGTGCAGCACATGTACACAAGAAACCTAACAACTGCATTTACGTGACAAAAATTTATTGTGACCTGATTTCTCTAGATCTCAGTGAGAAGTGCGTAACAAAAAATGGCCCTGTTGTCGACATGCAAGACAGACGAGCGTTGGTGTAACTATAGTTGAACATTTGATGTTCACCTTTATTTGACAACTGCTAGAATGCAGATGACAAATGTATCGAGGAACACCTACCCAGTTTAATTACAAAGGGCGATACGCTGTCGGTAATTAAAGCGTCAAATATTAATGCAGTTGTCTCCCTTGTACTGGATCATGTAAGTGAAATAAAAAAATAGTACTAAGTTCATAATGAAATCTCGGTTTCGGAATGGACTGTTCTGTATAACACAGAAGTTAGAATTTCTATCAATAGATATGTGACCTAGTAAGAAAAACACCGTAACTTTACTGAATCGCCTTTTTATTGACAGAATTGGTTAGAGCGTAAACCCAATTTTTTTTTATTGACAGAATCCGTGGCCAGGGTTAGAGCGTCCGCCCCGGAATTGGGAGGTCGTTAGTTCGATCTCCGAGCGCGATATACCTGAGACGTAAAAAATATGGTATAGCTCCATTGATTGACGCTCAGCACATATTTGTTATTAAAGTTCATAAAATAACAAAGAATAGAGCTCACTTTTGGTAACAATCCATTGCTTTATGATAGAGTTATTCATCAAGTGCATTCATTTTCTTTTGCTTAGAATAAGTTATTATTTTTGTTAACATTTGAAACAAAACTGCTGCCGCATTAATTAAAAACAATTATACACATGAATTTGCCGTCGGGTGTATAATTTATTTTATTTTCCCGCCTCAGCGGCGCTGTATAATTAAATACAAGAAAAAGTCCTGTCCTCGAGTACCTGTGATGTTAAAATGCAGAATGGATTATTTAATGAAAACTTTCAATTGCTGGGAAATAATAGTTTTATTGCGAACTGCATAGCAGAATCAAGCAAATTTTACTTGGCTGAAAAATTCTAGATCTACATGAATAACGAACGAATTGGAAACACACACATCATCACAAGTAAGGGGTCGCTGTCAATCCAAACTGGGGCGGGGGTGGTGGTGAAAACGTTATTTTTTTACAGTAAATCATGGTTTGTGTGTGTGTGTTTTCAGTAATACTCAATTAACAAATTTACTTCATATAAGAATCGAGTTTGCAAAGGGCTCTCAGATTTGGCCTCACATTCAAAGGAAATATTACTTGTCACATCTCATCTCGCATGCACTCAATACTGTTCGCTGTCTTGGCTGAAAAACAAACCCACTGCTACGTAGTCCATTTAACAATGTGTGAAAAAATATTTAAATTCAATAACCTATGCAAGAGAAAAATGTAATTTTCCATATGTCCCAAAAAGTCAATAACATTTGTAAAAGGAGGTATGGTGGGCAAAAAGTGCCACAATACGCGAGAATGGTGAAATGAATTGATTAAGCAACAACTACGCAACTATTTCTGCATTGAATGAAGATAAAGAGGGTAACATAAGAAGGTTGAAATTATAAAAAGAATGCTGAAAAAATATTAAGCAGATATTATTATCTCTTTTTAAGCAAGATTAACATCATCTAATTTTTACAAGTACCAGACTTGACACTGCTGATATAAGCAACTCACTTCATTAAGATTTAACTCTTCATTACAACTCAATCACGAATTTTACTTTACTACAGGATCGTAACTATTACACACACACACAAATAAAAAAAAAGATAACACTTTCAAAAATTTCAGAAGTTAAATGTATAAATTGAATCGGGTGCTAATGGCGTCACTAGCCCCACTTAACTGTGCACGCAGCCATGAAGTTGTCTTAGCCTAAGGCCATATACCAGGCTTCACGTGTACGTTATGCTGTATGAATACATGAACGTACGCCAGACTACCGAAATTGGCTAACTCTCAAATATAAATGATAGGACCCTTGCAGTTCAAATGGGGACACAAAACCGACTTCGTTGCTTTGTGCGTGGAAACACGGCGTCAATTTAGAATATATATGGGTTTTTTTTGTTTGTTTTTTACCAATGGAGTCTCAATAAAAAAAAAAGGAGCAACCACCATTATTATTGTAAAATAAAACTATGTAATATGTTTGAAAAAAGACTTTATGAAACAGTTACTTGTATTAACTAATGTAAAAAAGAAAAGATTCAAAATACGCAAGTCTTCTGTCGTTATTAAAAAGAAATTCGACACATTTAATGGGAATCTGTTAACTTCTCCCTAAATTCGTATGCCACTGGTTTAAAAACTTGGTTAACGGACCTTGCACCTAAGTAACCTGGTTCATTAAAGCTCAGAAAAAAAGAAGAAAAGGTTTTGGAAGATGTTTTGTAACCTTAAAATATTCATATTATTAGAAACATAACGGCAACTGAAAAAAAATCAATGAAACCGCAGTTTAATAATACACATTTCAGTTTAATGTAAAAAGTGTAAAAAAACAACAACACTATACACAAGAATGCCGTATCGGAGATGTATAAGTGATGGCCCAAGGCAAATATCTGCGGTCTCAGTATGATTTAGTGCTTGAAATGAAATTTGTAGCGTATGTTGTAAAGCCTTGTAGATAAATATTTATCTTTATGCATATCAATACAAAATGAATTCCATACTCCTACTATCGGGAAGTTTTAAATTCCGGGACCTGTACCTAAATACCGTACCAATTGAAAATTTGTTTCGTTAGCATCGTCCTTTATTGTTGTTGATGATGATAATTTTTTTTTTTACATTGACATTAACACCGCGTTAGTACTTAGCTTTATATTTGGAAATGTCATGCATCTTGCAGACCCAAAGCTCTTTCAATAATTATGTCTCCCCCAATATTTATATGCAGTACACTAGAGCATAATCCATTTCCAAAGTTCCTTGTTGGAGTTTTTCGCTTTTATACAATTTCATGTTCTTAAGTTAACTCCCGTTCGATGGAAAGAAATTAATGAGAGAAAGTGTCATGCACAAGGTTCATAACTCTGGCCTCAGTATTTTTGGAGTTATTCTCCCTTTTCACATTTTTTGACCGCTAATGTTATTGAAACAAAATTCCAGTTATGGAAAGAAATTGAGAGTAAGTGTCACACACAACGTCCATAACTCTGTAAGGAGCTTTAACAATATAGTCAGCCCTTTAACTATTTGCATATGTCACTGTGCCTTAGTGTATATGTGTGTGTGTGAGGGGAATGGGGTGTGGGGAGACATCAGTTTTCTACGAAATCAAATCTCTAGTTATATGAGAAAGGAATTACCTGTTAGTAAATTTATGGCATCTCAAATCATCATCATAGACTATGTCGATCTACAATAGTGAAATATGAAATGAAATATAATATTTTTTGTACTTTTGTGTTCTATATTTCTGAATAATTTGATAATTTGAGTTTTTCATCGGCCATATTCTCGATAATTTAAATGTGTGTGTGTGTGTGTGTTTTCAGATTTAAAAGAAGAAAAAAAAGGAATTTAGGCTGAAGACACTCTTTGATTTAAATGGACTTTTTAGAACACATTTCAGAAATCTCTGAAACAAACGGCCTACAGCTACAGAAAAATTGTGAAAATGACATGTATCATTGCCTAGTGGAAATATTAGACCTGCTGTTTGTAAATGATGCATGCACATGTTATCAGAATATTATTCTGAAATGGCATTGCTTTATTTAAGTCGTGCTTCAAAAACATGCGCGGCGTCCTTGATGCTTTGCACTAAAATTAATCTTGTAACACTCTTGAGTGGCTTGAGGCCGAGGTAGACGAGTGAAGAACCTTCCCTAGAGATGTTACTTTTTTACATTTATCCAGTTTCGAGTGGTTCACCACAAATTCTCGCAAACTGTGCAGTTTTATTTATTAGCTAGTCTGTTTTTCGAACTACGACGTCCGCGTTGTCGTCGTTGGAATCTTAACGTTGACCATAACTGCTCTGTTATTCAATATACAACTTTTATTTTTGGTATGCATATTTATCTTGACAAGGCCTATCTAGACATGTGCAATTATTTCACCTTTTAAATCTGTCATTTGGCCTTTTTTTCCTGTAACTTTTGAAAACTTAAAATGCATGTCATTCCAGAACCATTACCAACAAGGCACTGATATTACATATGAATTCCTTGTGGTAAAACCTTCCCATCACATATACTTTTTTGACCTTTATACTTTGTCCTATTTTTGAAATGTTTAACAAAAAAAACAAACGTTTTTCAAAACTTCTTTAATTTTTACATGACATACAACTTTCATTTTTTTGTATGCATATTCATAAAGACAAGGGCTATTTAGATATACATATACCTCAATATTTCATCTATCAACCTTGACCTAGAACTTTTGAATTTTTTCCATGTTTTTTTTTTTTAACTTTGTATTCTGAATTATCATCATATGAACCTTTGCAGGTGTGATTTTGGTCATGACCACAAGCTAGATAAAAAGATTAGAGCATTTTTTGTTTAATGTCCCACCGACAATATTTCAATCATTTAGAGACTACGAGACAAATATAGTGCTGCCACACTTCGTTATCACGCCGTAGGCATGTGGCATTATACCACACCCAGTCACATTATCCTGACATTGGGCCAACCAGTCCTGCAACTACCCTTATATGATGAGCGCCAAGCAAGGGAGCTATAACAGTACCAAATTTATACGAATTTGGTATGTTGCGGCCGGGGATCGAACCAACGACCTCCCGCTCCCGAGACGGACGCTCTAACCACTCGGCCACCGGGGACGGTTTTAGGAGGATAATCAGATACAAACTCACTCAGGCTTTCTAGGGGTGTCATCACCTCTACAACCGAGTTATTACCATGCTCTAAATGTTGCCAAGAAACACCTTGCCACCCCGTGCTGGAATCAAACTCTGTACAGAAATGCTCCATGGCAAAGAAATATAAGCGCTTTTCAGCACCTGCATGTCATCAGTAATAAACCAAGTAGACACTAAGGAGCAGTGTTCAATATCGAAATTTCTCTCGATTTAGAGAAATACTCGCTTTTATAAAGATCTTACTGAAATCAACTCCTAAATGACATTTCGCTACGCTGCGTTATTAGTCCAGATTTACGTTGCGTAGGATGCGTCAACCTTTTGATTTAACATTTTATAAAGTTCTTAGACTTGCTGTGGTGTTGACGAATATGGTAAGGAGCACCCACACCTCAGGTCGCAGAATCTCGCTCTGTTCCGAAAACAGATGCCCTCGGGACGGATATCCCTGTCCATATATGCAAACACTTAAACGATAGGTCGGTGGTGGAGTAGTTCGGGAGGTCTCGGGCTCAATCACCGGCCTCAATATAACAAGTATAACGCTGTTGATTGTTAGGGTTGGTATCTAGATGCAAGTTCTGTCTCCTGAGTAGTCACCTAGCATTGTTTGGGAAGAAAATTCTTGACGCCAAGGGTTCCGATACATCCTGTAACAATGGGTTTGGGAGCTCTTAAGGATCAATATCGTATAGCATCAATGTCTGTCGGTACAGAGACAGAGATATTACGTAGGGTTTGGTCGTCCACGGATATTTTCACTCATCAGGTGGCCCGAGACATCACTTTAAGGTGGTTTCCGTCTCTTTCATTTATTATAGCTCAGGCAGAGTTGATTGTAGGGTTTCATGACCGGATAATTTATTGTTTTATAACTATTTTAAATCAGTCTTTGTTAATTAGACTGTTTAATCCCTTTGATTTTGTGTCATCATAATTATTTCTATCGAATCATCGGCTAGATAAGCCAAAGAACAATTAAGTACATGTATATGTATGTATTTTTGAACGTTTAGGCATAGTCAGCCCGAAAATGTAACAGTAAAAACGATGCTTTGTCAGTATAGCAAGCAATACTGTAAGGGGTTTCCACCGGTGAAAAAAAAAAAGAATTTGTGCTAAATAGAAACAAGAAAATAATTGAAATGGGTTATGATCCTCGAAATGCACTGACCTTTCAAATGTGCATTTGGTTGATGCGCGCGACACACCTTTGTGTTATAACAAACACTTCTATTAAGTTTTATGAAAATCCAAACATAGATATGGAAGCCTATGAATACCAAATACAATTTCTAACAACTTTTTTGACCTTGACCTTTTAAGAGTTCATATGGTTGTTGCACCAACACATCTTCGTGTAATCACAAATTCTTCTGTAAAGTTTTATAAAAAGTCATCCTTAGGTATTGATGTTATAGAGCTGACACGAAGATGAAGTCTATAAATACCAATGATAATTTCTAACAAATCAGGTGACACTGACCTTTCAAGGGTGCAATGGTTGATGCGCGCGACACATCTTTGTGTTATGACAAACAGTTTTGTAAAGTTTTGTGAAAATCCAAACAGAGATATGGAAGTTAAAGAGCGGGCGTGAAAATGAAGCCTGTGAATACCAGACAATTTCTAACCACTCTTGTGACCTTGACCTTTCAAGAGTTGTTGCACCAACACATCTTCATGTAATGACAAAAACTTTTGTAAAGTTTTATGAAAATCCATCCATTAATATGAAACTACTCAGGAGACAGAACTTGCAGACACGAAGATGTAGCCTATGAACACGAAATACTATTTCAAACAACTCCTGTGACCTTGACCTTGGGTTACGAGGAATCCTTCTATCAAGTTTTATTGAAATCCACCCATACAAGTTATGGAGCGGACACGAAGACGAGACCGACGGACGGAAGGACACGCGCAAACCTATATAATAATTTCATCCAACTCCAGCTTCTATCCTATGGCCATCCCTAGGATATTAGTCACACACTTAATTTTTTTTATAATTCAAGATCACGGTATGCGAGTGACAGATGATAGAAAATTATGTTATTAAGCATGACTGATTATTTGTCGGCCATTCACAAAAATTTAATAAGCTTGGTTCTTGCAGAACTCTTGTTGCCATGGCAACAGACAGTTTTGATTGTAACACATTTAAAGACACTTTGGTCTTAATTCAATTTCATTTGGCACAATTGGTCACCAGTTTTTCTAAAATGAAGTTGATCCCTTGATGAATGAAGCCGCAATACTCTATATATACAATTTTAAATTCTTTGAAACCAATGGCCAGAATGTAATTTCATAGAGCACAGATGGTCACTTCATAGCCCTCTGGTTTTGATCTGGTTGCTGCTGATGGTATTCAGGTTAAATCAAGTGACACGAATTGTTTAAATTAGGCTTGTGGTTTTCTTCAGAGAAATCTAGGGCTACGGTTTTGTCAATACGATACGTATTCCATGTGGCTTTCAACTTTTCACAGCTAAATGATTTAACACAGCACTTGAAAATAATTATCGATTTACATAGATGGATAGAAAATGCAGAATTCATAATTGTATTGGACAACTGCTTCCAAGGCATCCCGTATTATAAAAGTACCTCCTGACGTGAAATATCGACTGTAAACTCGATGAATAGATGTTATCCGGAACTCGGCAAATGTAGGTTTTACCTATGTAATCCTGGGGTAAAAACAAACTTTTTCCATCATAGCTTCACGGTGCACTACTGTTCACAATAGAATTAGTGCAAAAAAAAACCCCAATATATTCTTAATTTCGGAGTAACTTCATTGGGAGATCTTTATTCTGCTTACCGACATTGCTGTAATGCATAAAGTTTTCCTCACAATCTCGCTTTCTTGTCAAAACATTTGAGATATGGCTTTGAAACTTAGACTGTTTATTTATGACCACAACCTTTACCTGTGGACAAGAGTACATAACTCTGTCCTGGATCTTGACATAATCATGTCCTCTTTTTCGACTTACCTCACTTTGTCACTGAACCATTTGAAATTGCTTTGAAATATCAGTTTAAGGCACCCACTAGGCGAGTGTACATAACTGTCCTGATTCTGACTTACTTATAAATAGTCCCTTTTTGTCTTTTGAAAAATCAAATATACTGTACTTTATTTTCATTAGCAATCACTTGAAAAGTCGAGCTTGTTGTTTGTCATGACAGGTGTTGTTTTTATGATCATGGGAATCAATAACACCTGAATTTGTTTTATTGTAATCTCTGCTTTTATTTCGTACACAAGAATTGTTTTAAGGTGTCACAGCTAACTGTGTGCCATTTATATCCGTCATGATGGGATAGATAGACACAGTTTGACTGGCCGGGCTGACCGCTGCCCCACTCCGTGAACTGGGCCGCACTGCCGTCCCTCCAGTAAAACGCTGAGTTAGAGGAGTTTCGCCTCAGTCCGATATAAATGTCTCGATTGTGAACTGAAACAGATATAAAGATGGTCAAACCTTTATAAATACAAGATCACCGCATACGGGTGCCAACGCTCGTCTGTTTTAGTAAATTAAAAAAAAAAAAAGGCGAGAAAATGTTGGTCAAAATAGACCTAAGACTTACGGCACTTGCGGAAAGTGAGGCCCTTGTGATAGTGATCAAGTATGTGAAGTTTGATGACAGAATGTTTAATAATTCAGATTTTTTTTTCAATGTATTTTTGTTTAAAAAACAGGGAAATAAATTAAAGAATTACGGCCCTTGATGGGAATGTAGGCCCTGTCATTGTTAACAAGTGTGTGAAGTTTGATTACAGAAGCTTTAATAGTTTAGAAGTTATGGCCAAGATTAAATTGCGATAGAAGACTCATGACAATACCTCGACATTTTTTTTCTTTGAAAAAAAAAAATGTTTAAAAAAACCCACACACCAGCAGATTAGAAAATATGTTTTAAATTGAAACATATGCTGAATTTACAGATAATGTATGTATACATTACATCATGCTAACGTGCAAAATGGTACGTCATAATGGGGCATGGCGAACAGAATCGGATTTTAAAGGTTTTGAATGGATTATGGTCCCTCTACATACACGTGGGTTCAGCCTTAATGACGGTGAGGATGATGTCCCACTGGGACTGGTCCCGGATGGTGGCCAGGCTCCCTTTGTCTGCCGCACACAGCTCTTCCGCACGCTGCCAGGTCACGTGCCTGGTGTCCAGCTTGAAACAAACACCTAGACTGCCGATGTAACTGTATCCGTGACTGATACACGTGTCTGGAAGAGTATTCCAATACTTAAGTTCTTAAATATATGGAAACACTTGATAGGATACAATCATGCAAATGTCTTTCGGTGAAACACAAAAAAAGCTAATCCGTTGAATAACACTGGAAACGATACTTTCGTGAGACGCACGTGCGTACAAATCGTTTAGAAAAAAAGCAAGAAAAAAAAGCATGTTAGCAACATGAAAGTGATGTAGAAAATACAACATCTACGCTGAAATATTTACTTATAGGTATATCTTTAAAAGGTATCATTTGTATAAAAAAAAACACCTTTCCATTGAGAGCCCAAATCCTTACATTTAACCTGATGGTAATATAAAAATTGCTCATATTTAAATAGCGCTTACTCTTAAATCTGATTCAAATTATCCTCACGTGTACATTTCTCATTTTATTTGCAGCATAATGCTTACAAAGCAAATTATATATATTATAACAGATGGCATGCAATTTTCCTCTGGAAGCATTAATTGTTAGGGCTTTGTTGCAGATGAATATACTTCAATTTACCATATGACACAGTTGCTGGAGGAAGGGTGAGGTCCTGTACTGATGCGGTGGGTTTCTGATCAGTACACATGTTGTTACAGTAATCAGAGTCGCAACACCTGTGACAGTGGGTATGGCCGGGATCATATTCTTGGACCATGGAGGCAATGACGTCACAAACCTAAAAAAACAAAAACAAAAAAAACCCCAAAAAACAAGGGGAAAAAAAAAAAACAAGAAAAAAAAAATGTCAGAGAATGAGAAATATTTTTTCTTGATATTTCGTATGTAAAATTTTACATCTATATATAATTTATGATATGACAATTTACTTAAACAGCTGTAATTATCGGTTCTTATAACCATCACGTTACATACTCCGCGTCACGCGCGTGTAGTCTATATGCATATTGTGTTGATCTCAAACAGCTTGATTAAATGTATTTGATGCAACTAACTTTGATTGAAAATAATAATTATATTCACTGTTTGTTGACCATGTTTAAGTAAAACACAAAGTAAGTAAGTAAGTAAGTAAGTAAGTAAAGTCTTTATTTAAGTGGATAACATAGTTGGAATGAACCAACCTTCTACATGGTCACATATACCGTTATTTTCAGCTATTGGTTGGAACTACTTTCTTGGTTTAAGATTACAAATAGTCTGAGTCGTTTGCAGTCCAGTCCCGCAAAGTCATCCATGTTTTTGTTTAGTTGTTATAATCCACAGTTTATTAACTTTTGGCCATATGATGAAAGAATCTGACTTGAGTTTGTAAATTCATATCACCTTTTACTAAATGATATTATAATTACCAGAGGCTTGCTTAATAATATGTTCATGAATTCGTTTAGTTAAGATAACTCATGTCAGATCCGATATATATACATCATGAATACAGTAGAGTCTAAATATGGACGCTTACCTACATGATGATATTAAGTGATTAAGTACAAAAATGAAACAATGACTTTCATCATTGGCATACGAGATATTGTTAATATAGAGAACTTATATGTACATATCATTTATTTATTAACCCTTTCCCTCATAGAGGACACCATGAAAAGACCTATGCGAACAGCATAAAACCAGATCAGCCTGCGAGTGACTCGCAGGCTGATCAGGTTTTATGCTGTTCGCTGCTCCTCAGTGGTCTTGAAATGAGGATTTTATAATTAAATTTGGTAAGGTTTAACTGTGGTTTTCTGCAGATCAGGTTTTATGTGATACCTATTGAGGGCGTCAAAATGAGTATATATGAGGGAAAGGGTTAAATCACATTATACAGCAATTCTTACCTGTTTTGAAAAGCATGATGCCTGGTACACAACTGAACCATTGTGGAATTTGTCAGCAGTTGTTCCAACAGAACAATACTGGGAAAATCGGGGGAAATGACAATGGAACAATTAGAATAGAAATAATAAAACCGGAATATATGAAGTTAGTTTAATAAAAACAGCTAATTAAGCAGAACATTCCTATAGATCTCGCAATATGTGAAAATAGTTATTCCAAAATTAGGATCATTGCCCGTCCGTCTGTCGTCCACAATTAGTGTGTTTATATTTCATGTCTTCATGACAATGTTTATAGCTATAATCTCTCGGCTAGGTTCAATTATGGCTGAGTCAGGAGTTAAGGCCCTTTCAAAATAGAAAATACCAGATTTCACTATGTTTACACTCTAATCATCTTCATTTTTCAAGCAGCCATCTTCAAACCTTTTGAAAATGTTGATGCTCATAATCGTTCGGTTAGGACTGATTATGACTGATATCGGCTTATTATGTCAGGAGTTATGGTCCCTGAATTATATATAAAAAAAATGCCAGAATTAACTTGTTTTCTCTATAGCATCTGCAATCATTTAGCAATCTTTTTTAAACTTGTGCAGTTTATTGTCGCTGAGGCAGTTTTCAGTCATCCAATTTAGTTGCAGGTGGAGGAAGACCCGTGAAACATATTTCACACACACACACACACGCACACACACAGAGTGGGCGGCCGGGTAGAATCACCGATCTACTGCAAGCCAGTCATCGAATGAAAATCCTAAATAACAGTGATTCGAGTCAGTTAGTGGTCGTATGTCATCGCCCATTGAAGTTCAAGTGTATGTGTGCAGTCAATACGTCTGAAATAAAATTCAGGTTTGTTATTTTTACTGAACTGATTTACTTTGTGCTCAGATGAATGAGATCAGAAGCGAACTTACCTCCCCTTGCTGGCATGTCACGTGATTATTGCAGAGATTTGGTGCCGCCATTTTATTACACCTATAACATATTGGACCTCTGCCGGTTCCTGGGTTTAGGAAAATAATTAACTACAAAATGAATAAAAGAAATGAAGTCAAATAGTCAAATAGTCAAACGATAGGCAATATATATTAATCGATATTTCTTGTACTTAATTTTCGATTAAATAAATAAACTTGGTAAATGATAATATAAATGATTATATCCATACCATGATGGCTATGTGTTGTCGGGTGTGTTAAATGACGCGGCGTCGTTATGTGGTGTGTTGTATGAAGTGTAGCGGAAGCGCTGATCGTATGAGATACCAGCTGACACCTGTTGTTGCAGAAGTCGGTATCGCAGCACGTCAAACAGTCTCCGAACATTTGTCTGTTCAGCTTCAACAGGTCACATAACTGTCAAAAAGAATATATCGTTGTTTATTGCCCTTTACCTGAAAAAGACATGGTGTGACAACTTTGAAAAAAAAAAAAAAAAAAAAAAAAAAAAAAAAACATGGTTCATACACATCGTACCATTTAAAATATTTATATAGTATGAGTTTGCATATTTATGCTGTTGCTCCATTCATAATGTCACACTTTGGCGGCGTTGTGCCCCACATAACACCCACAATTGGGGAATTTTAATCGAAATGCACCACGTTGTCGCCACATAGAAGCTTGCTGCGGTCATGCTATCGCATCGTTGTTCCATGTTCAACGCTGTGGCCTCGTTGCCCCATACTGTCGCCTTGTTGTTTGACGCTGTGGCCTCGTTGTTTGACGCTGTAGACTCGTTGTTCCACTCTGTTGCCTCATTCTTCCACACTGTTGCTTCGTTACTCCACACTCACGCCTCATTGTATGACACTGTCGCCACGTTATTCCACGCTGTCGCCTCGTTGTTCCACACTGTTACCTCGTTGTTCCTCACTGTCGCCTCGTTGTTCCACACTGTCGCCTCGTTGTTCCATGCTGTCGCCTCGTTGTTCCACACTGTCGCCTCGTTGTTCCATGCTGTTTCGTTGTTCCACACTGTCGCCTCGTTGTTCCATGCTGTCGCCTTGTTGTTCCACACTGTCGCCTTGTTGTTCAACACTGTCGCCTCGTTGTTCCACGCTGTCGCTGTTCCGGAATGATATATTAATGTCATGTTTTCTCCCCCACCGCCCCCCCCCCCCACACTTTTTCTGTAATTGACACATTAAGAAATGTAAACGTTCTTTTTCTTATTATTGTTTTTCTTTTCTCCATTTATGACTGTTCGATGTTATTTTTTTTCTTTTCTTTTCTTCATGTATTGATAGTATATATTGGTCTCATCCCTAAAAGCATTCTGTGTTTAAATCATTTTATGTTCGTCATTCTTCGTCATGTTTCTTTTGTATATAAATTTATTTGTAAATGTATTGGAGGAAATAAAGATTTATGTGTCTGTTTATGTATTTGTAACTCCATATACATAATGTTCCTGTGTTTTAAAAAGCGCGTGTAATTATATACAATACTTAACACGCCATTCAATTATTTTTAATATCTATCGGTAACTGTTGTTATTAATCATTCCAGGGAGAGAGAGGGAGAGAGAGAGAGAGAGAGAGAGAGAATTACATCACTCTTTATACAGCCAGAATGGTATGCACGCCTCCCTGTTTTTGAATCATCATCATTATGAGTGAGAAAACATTTCTGAAACAAACAACAGGTATCATATTTAACTTTGAAAAATATAAGTGCAGTTGGCTTTATGGAGAACAAATTATAATGATAAGTATAATATCAACATCAAATGCTAATAATTATACATAATATATCCTTTGATAATTAGTGATATATATATATATATACATATATTACACATAGATATGCGTGTACATTTTATACATTTTAAAGTTCTCAGTATTTTCTGAGATAGTATTGGTCAGTATTTATAAGACAGTCCCCACTTTTTTTTTATTTATATTCAGTGTGGCGTTTATAACGACCATGATTTACTCCAAAGTGTTGTGAAAGGGAAAAAATGGCCATCTTGTACCTCGTCACTTTGACACGCTTTATAACTGCTACAGGAATCTGGTTGCGTTTGATCATAGCAATCGTAGCACAGAGGGCCTGTTGCGTAGTTCACTTGAAATTTTAAAAATAATTTCAATAAATGATCATTAAAGTACGTGTAAATATATCACATAATGAAAAAAAGTACTACAATGTATACAATGAGCTTATGGCGATTTATAAGTATTAGCAGTTTACAGTTTTATTGGCATATCGGCAAATATGCCTTTGACCATTTACAATATAGTTTTTCTTACATATGGCGAAGACAGAGCAATCAGTATAATATAGATTAACAATTATTACAAACAGAAATGGACATTCATACAAATATAAGCGATTGGTAAGGCTAATATTTTTTTATATATAATAATTAATTAAAAAATGTCATTTTTTCCTGTATATATATATGGGAGGGGGTGTCTTAATTAGAGTAACCCTAACCAGTACATAAACATTCTGAGAAAGAGAGAGAGAGAGAGAGAGAGAGATAAACAGATGTACACAATTAAGAATTAAAAAAAAAAAAAGAGTTTTTAATGATTAATGACATCATACCAGTGATTGTGGTCGGAACTGTGGTGGTCGGTTTGTGTGTGTTGGGGTGTGTGGTCGGTTTATGTGTGTGGTGGTGGTGTGCCGTGGTCGGTTTATGTGTGTTGGGGTGTGTGGTCGGTTTATGTGTGTGGTGGTGGTGGTGTGCCGTGGTCGGTTTATGTGTGGTGGGGTGTGTGGTCGGCACGTCCCTCTGGTGGTCACAGTGATCGTTACACATGTCAGATGAGCAGCACACGTGACAGGATGTCCCGGGCGTGTGGCTGAATACATTACACAGCTGTGTAGTGAAAAATAGTATACAAATATGTACACAAACACACACACGCATAAAAGAATTCAATAAGATAATTATTTTATTTACATGTCATCTAAATGTTATGAAAATCTGATAATGAGTTGAAATAATGAAATAGTCACGCTGTGCATATAACAAATCATGGTGTTAAGGTGGAATCATACCTTTGAAATGACGTTTTCGATGTCAAAACCGACGTTTTTGTGAGATTTAGGATTTGAGCAAACGAGTCGTCGTTTCTTTCTTGTTTCGATTTACATAGAAATAAAATGTCTTGTACACTTAAGGAGGATGAATTTGCCTTTCCGAGGATGTAAATTTCATATGTTAGTTTTTACTCAATTTCCCGTAATTCGAATTCAATCTGGAAAATTAACACGGGAAAATATACACTTAATTTTCTTTTCTATTTTTAGGAAACATTACCCGAAAGACTTTTATTTAAAAATATTTTTAAATAGCACAACCCTTTAATAAAACAAATTTAAAGAAAATCTATCGGGCCGTTTTTTCTTGTTTGTTTTTACATAAATTATAAATTATTCACCACGGTCGCGCCTTATGGCATTTAATGACGACGTCAAAACGGATGTTTTGCGATTTTTATAGCCTAGTCAAACAATTCAAGTTTTGTTTTAAAGCTGGAATAATAATAAAGATAATACCTTCATATCTTTCAAATAAAAGTAAAACACACCTAGTATATCTATACTTCCATACGATAACAACCATATGGGCCAACTTTAAATGTTAGCACTGCAAGACTTATAGAAAAATACATTTTGTTTTACGGGGCATTTGAGTGATAAATGCCCTGGCTATGCAGTACTGCCCGAGGGCAATTATCAATTAGACAGGACTATTATCACTCAAATGCCCCGACTAGCCATTCATTGTTCTGTATAATACATATGTTTAATACCTACCGTTTGGCATTCTATAACTAATATTAGCCAAAACGTATACCGTAGATATTGGTATTTATTATTTTTACTCTTTTTAACCCTTTCCCTCATATAGACTCATTTTAACCCTTTCCCTCATAGACTCATTTTAACCCTTTCCCTCATATAGACTCATTTTGACGCACTCAGTAGGTACCACATAAAGCCTGATCTGCAGAAAACCACAGTTAAATCTTAAAAAATTTAATTATAAAGTCCTCATTTCCAGACCACTGAGGAGCAGCGAACAGCAAATGAACCAGATCAGCCTGCGAGTAACTCGCAGGCTGATCTGGTTTTATGCTGTTCGCAAAGGTCTTTTCATGGTTTCCTCTATGAGGGAAAGGGTTAAGCTGGATACATATCTTTATGACATTTTGAGCATTAAAATGAATTTAATTAACAGCGGTCAAACCAGTGTACATTGTTCGCGCATATCGGATTCTCCATAAATATACTGACAAAATTTATGTATTGATAAAAAGATATATGTCTGAGTCAAGTGATATTTCAATAAATGTCCCAATTGAGTAATAATTAAAATCTAGTGTGCGAATAGTAACTAAAAAGTAGATATTAAATTAGATATTATTCATATACATACATATACATTTTTTTTTTCAAGTGTGTAAACTTAGCAAATTTTGACGTCAAATGGTGTTAAAATGGAAAGACTGTTCAAAAGATACGAATCTTGATAACGATCATGTTTGAAATAAAAACTGACATCACGTTTTCACGTGCGCTTTTTCCAAGGGCGACTATCATGATAATTGTCCTCCAACTAGCAGGCCAAAGTTGTGATAAACCTTTTCAAATATGGAAGATCGTTTTTTCCAACAACGTATTTTTGTTACTATATTTAGTAACATGTGTATTTTAACGTTGTTACAGCGTTTTAGCAATCCAATAATTGCAAACATTTTAATAAACATTGCATACCATGTTGTGCCAACGTTATAATTGTGTAAATGTCACTGAATGATATTCTCGCGAGTAGATTCGTATTATTTAGTATTTCATAATGAATCTCATTCTCTGGAATGAAAGGGTAATAATCTAAACAAGAGTGACACAGAGCCGCCATAGAACGCTCACCAGGGTACCATCATTACTTGAATAAAACAATTCGGGTCAGTTGATATTACCTGCTTACTTTCAGCATCAACCAATTTAAGTAGAAGACTAGTGCAAAACATAATTGAATTCTGAACTTGGTTTCAGAGAAGAATTTTGATTTTTTTTTATATATACAGAGAGTATATAAAGAAACTAGCCGACCCTCCCCCAACCCCACACTATACATGTGGGCTTCTTTTATCAAGGGGTCAGCTTAATTTTAGCAATTATGACAGAGGGCAATGAGGTGACCTTGATTTCTGACCACTGGCTTCAGAGGAAAAGATTTTTTTTCATCGATCAAGTTTATTTTAGCAACGTTAGTGAACGGCCACCCAAGGATCGTTCTTACCAAGATAAATCAATTTCATAAGAGATATCTTTTACAGCAGGTTGTTAAACAGACGACTGACACATGGGGATCAGAATAGCTTACATTGGGCACGTTGTGCTCTGGTTAGCTATTAATTAACACTAAAGGTGCACATAACGTAAAATAAAAATCATGAAGAACCCAACGAATATCGCTTTTTTTCGAAACCAGTAATTTAAAAAAGATAGGGGAAAATGGTATTGCAAAGTTTATTCCAAACGAACATTGTTCACAGTTTGATTTGCAAGTATTATGGGATATGCGCAAGTAGGCAGTAATCCAAAAGTTAAGGTACTTAGCTTATCGGTAATCGGAAGTAAAACCAAAATTTTGTCGATTGCAATAAAAAAATACGTGTTTTTCGATTTAAAAAATGTATATTCTTAAACGCTAGACATGTATGTATACGAATACAGAGACATGTATAGTTACGAATACAGAGACATGTATAGTTACGAATACAGAGACATGTATGTATACGAATACAGAGACATGTATGTATACGAATACAGAGACATGTATAGTTACGAATACAGTCCTTACCTGCTGACTGCTGCAGCTGGCGCGGTATTTTCTCTCCCCGCTAAGGTACACTCCGGTTTCTGTCAGCATGCACAGCTTAGGAAATAAAACAACTTATCCAATTCACATCTGATACTGTATTTATTTATATATTTTTTTTAACTCTGGAGGCCCACTCACTTGACGTCCTACCCTTGCATTGAACGACATTTTGTTTAAAGCACTTATCCCGGAACTACCAACATGTAAATGAAAGGAATCACTACATATATTGTGAATATTACAAATTGCGTATTGAAGTATTGGGTAAAGACAATGACCTTTTCTTGATCGTTTTGCAACTATTAGGAAATGTAACTTTGGGATGAGCTGCAGAAGTTATCATGTTACGTTGTTTACAATGCAACTTGTTACAGCTGTTCGTGGTATTTCGATGTGGATATTAAAGGCTCCCAGCGGGGAAAAACTATATATATGTGCATCTTTGCTCGTAGCATCGTTATGCAACAGATATATATGATTGTATGACGAGCTCCTATTTTGGGCGTGTGAATTTGTTTTTACATATCTTACATTAATAAAATGCATAACAATCTTCTTAATATGATGTATTTATCATTTTATTTCAGAAGTTGTCACAACGAATGATATCTCAAGCGGGAAAAATTATCAATGAAGCAAAATACTAATGACGCAAATTGGAACTTCAATATACATAACATGCAGCAGTTTACTCACCTCTGGCATGTAATATGTCCTTGGTTAATCTAATCGGTGTAAGACAAATGAATTATGTCGCTCAGTGGAATATTTTCGGCCCTCACAGTAAAATGATATAATTTATTTCAATATCTATTTGATGTGGATGTTCCAAATTACAAGCCACTTGAGTTTTTTTCTTTACTGTTCCAGTTTATGCTTAACGCAACATTAGGGATCTAAGTCCTTTGATTTTTTTATTTGGTCCAACGGACAGTATTTCAGTCATTTGTTTTTGTCTGGACGATAAAGATACACATTGCTACCTTCCATACCCAACTGACAAGATTATCAAATTATCCTAACACTGGATCAATCAGTTCTGGAGCTATCCTTATGTGCTGAGCACCAAGAACATGTGCAATAGATCACTACCATTTTAACGAAATCGATATGTCAATGCCGGGGATTGAACTCGCGATATCTCGTTTACGGGGTGAAACTCTAACCAATCAGCACCGAGACCTATTTCATGCGGCAGTAGCTAAGTATTACTGTGTAATGTGAGGGTATTAATTATATGTAGAAGTGCGAATTACCTCCCCAACTGCACACCTGGTCAATTCATGGCAGACGGACGGGAAGGCGATCTCCAAACAGTTGTAGCAGATCAGACCCTGGGCATCACCTGTTCAACAATAATACCATGTCACGTGAACTGTCCTCAGGGTGTAGATTTTGTTCTGTCTGGTATACGAATGTTCCCTTCCATTCTGGTGTGTGTATGCCAACGTCACAATAAGTGACCGGAACATACAATTTGATCTGACCTGAGTGGTGAACCATATTTTGTTAGCTTTGTATCGGATAATCTGTGGATACTGTTACCGCAGTGACACAATATACTCATACAATTACAGTATACTCAGACAAGTAAACTATACTCATATACTTAGACAAACAATATACTCAGAAAAATACAGTATACTCAGAAAAGGTCAATACAATGAGGCATGTAAAGATACAAGGAATATACTCAGACAAGTACAAAATACTCAGACAATGTCAATATAATCAGACAAGTACAACATAATCAGACAAGTACAATATAATCAGACAAGTACATTCTTACCTATATACTCAGATAAATGTATTGTACAAGTACATATACACAGAAAAGTATTTTATATATAATCAGACAAGTCAATATATCAGCAGTCAAATAATCGGGAAGAGATATATATATATATATATATATATATATATATTTTTTTTTTTTTTAATAAGACTCACGCGCTGTTTTTTCGGGCACTGCGTGAACCAACTGACGGGAAGAGCACTGATATATACCTGCAAGTACCAGGAGCAACAGTCCATCTGAAATAAAAGCATCAGAAGCAGCGTTTACAGTAGTAGTAGTAGTCGTCGTAGTTAGTTTTTCTTGTTTTGTTGTGTGTGTGTGTGTGTGTGTGTGTGTGTGTGTGTGTGTGTTGAACGTCTCGTTGATGTTATTTCAGTCATTTAATTGGAACTTTGTCTGCATGACGCATGTCTGCATGTCGCAGCTATCACGCCGTAAACTAATAACTGACATAATATCACTCACGACCTAATTGTCCTTAGCCGTGGGTCGAACCCATGACCTCCTTTTTTCGGGACAGACGCTCTAACTACCGGGTTAACGACAGAAGCAGTTTAGTGGTACCGGGTACGTCAGTGTAGTAATTGTTGTAATGGTTGTGGTAGTAGTAGTAGTAGAAGTAGCAGTATATTAAAGATAAACACATTACATTTTTTTTCCTGATCTACTCATAAAAAATATATGCACCCATAATTTGTTTCGATAATGTGTGAGACAGATGCTTTCTTGTTTGTAAATAGGTCTTGTAGCTAAAGTTAACTGCTTTATACTATAGATATAAAATGAATAATTCAATAAATAAATATCCATATTTAATCATAATATAAAATATATGTAGCTATTTATGATACTGTTCGTCTCTGTAGGTTTATACATAACAATTGATGTTGATATAAGGTTTTATGTTCACGCATCACCAATTTAGGCCAAGTTCTCTAACCATGCAACGTCACGGAACACTGAATATATTCAATGCGGTCTCGTCTCGAGGAATTTCCGTATAATACAAGCTTAGACACAATCTTTTGCTATATATAGTTAAAGTACCGGTAAATAGAAGATTTCAGAGTTCATGACCCGATGTACTTTTCAAATTAGATTCCTGAAATGATTCAAATTTCGCGCCCCAAGATCCTTAGACCAACCTGACTCGTATTATATCTTGTCAAGTAGGCACTGACTTATATGAAATAATCGAATTGTTACATACGTGCATAGAGTAGCACCTGCATTGTGACTCCAAGGCTGTAGAAGTCTCTCTTGTCTTTGTTATCATTTATTTGATCTACCATAAGAAAACACTGGAAGTCTTATCTACTGAACTATCTTCTATGTTATCAGATCCTCATGTGCAAAACCTGGCTTACATTTTGGCCAAGGGAGTTTATTTGTTCTATCAAGAAAACACTGAGAGAGAGAGAGAGAGAGGAGAGAGAGAGGGGGGGGGGGAGAGAGAGAGAAAAAAAAGGAATGTGTATCCGTATATGCTTGTAGAGTTAAAGAGTAGTGGCTCCATAACTGAGTGGTAAAGTCACTGACATGTACTTATCCTCTCACCGTTTTGAGTTCGAGTCCCGGTCACTGGCATTTTTGTCACCTGAGTCACTGTAGATCCAAATATCTGTGTCAAATATACAGAGTATAAGAATAAGTACCGGGCCTAAATAATGAACTCTCAACAGATCTTAATTGTTCCATTCTGGAATATTACCTATAATGCTAGATTAATTATATATTAGTGATTTTAGATCAAAATAATAAGAATTGCAAACAAAATCAAACTTATTTTCGGATAAAAATAGTGCCACTGATCTTGTGTTGATTAAAACTTATCTTTTCTTAATATTGATATTGTCAAATAAAAATTATGAATGTTATAGGCTAAATATTAGGCCTCAGTGCACTGGAAAAATAGCAATGTTAGCTAAAAGGCCTATGGAAAATAACACTGCTTTTCTGAATCTGGATATTATACGTTGAAAATTCCACTCTGGGTTTTACTGAAATATGCCTGTAGTCATTTGACACGAAAACATAAAATTTGAGAGAGAAAGAGATTGTGTATGTTACTTCATTCCGGAAGTTTCTGAAGTTTCCGGTCATATAAGATGTTTACAGTAATTATCCCCCTTGTCGATTCAATGACGTGGCTAATGGAGGCCAAATCTATGTTTACATCAAAATAGTGAACGCAATCTTCAATCATCTGCTCATCTTTAACTATAACCTGAACTTAAAGGCATCAGAAATGAAGACAAACATATTCTACTTATGTTTAGTTCTTTGTTGTTGTTTCAGACAAACGGCTAGCGACGAACACAACCATGTAGTAAGTACCGATTTACTGTCATCTAGCAACGTCAAAAATTTGTGTCAAAACTTGCAGACCTTAACTTCTCATGCAATTAATACGATTAACACAGAATACTAAAGCTGAATTTTAAGTTACGATTACTGTCTTGATTTGGTATTAAGCGTGCAGATTGCAAAATTAGTTTTGTTGGTTATGTGACTACTATTTTTTTTTTGACATTTCTAAATCATCCAGAAAAATAAGAATTTTCTGATGTGTTTCCATGGAAATTGACAAAAAATAAGATGTTATAGAAAGGCAAAGAAAATGAGCATATTATTGAACAGTGAAGTCGGTTTGTTCCATCTACCAGCAATAAATATAGCTTAGGTAGTTCAAAGAAAATGATTTTGATGTTCTGTTTTAAACTGAAGTAATGGTAGCCTTTACAGGTTATTTTGATCCCTTCATTTACTCCCGGTAATATGGAGGGGTCACGTTGGCTCATTGTCACATATTTTCCAGGGTTGGACTAGTACTTAGTGCCTGGGAAGATTATGATTCTTGCCCCCTACGAGTTAACAAATACACAATTTTAAGATCTGCGATCATGTAAACAACCACAGTGCCCCTTAGCTAAAATGGATTCAAGTGTTTTTCATTTACACATCAAGCATTGTTCAGCCTCTTGAGACAACATCCCAAGACTCATATTTAAATCATTTTTTTTTTTTTAGATTTAAATCTTTTTTTTTTGTCTAGGTGGGGAAGGAGCCTTCATATTTTAGTTTGTAGATTGGGTCAAGGCACATTATCTATTTCTTGATTTTGTATCTGAAGTTTTGGGGTAAGCAGTTCTTAGGAAAACTGCATAAACTAAAGATACTGTTTGAAGAGGAAGGTAAATGGCCTCAGGATGAAGGAAATGTTATGAAATGTGTCAAACTGTTCAATTTGATGGCTGTTTTTTGAAATTAAGCAAATGACCAGATGTTAGCCACCTGAATTACATATAAGGCTATTTAGATATTATTATTTTCAGATATTCCTGTTTTGTTTATAAAATTTGACTTAACACAAACTCAAACCCTTTCTTTAAACAGTTTTGCTTTCAAGTTAACAAGTAACATTCTTAGTCTGACATGTCACCCTGATTTAGCCTCAGGTCCCTCTACATAAGAACTTAGAAAAGACATGTCCATTTATCCAGTATATACCTCACAAATAAAGAGTGTTGCAAAATTCTCATACACCAGTTTGACTGTCATAAGCACCTTTTTCCTTCTTTTTTTTTGTAGAAAACCTGTTTTTGTAAAATTTCTTGATATTTTCTTACTCATTGAGCTCTCAGTAGTGTGTTTTTTTTTTTCTGAAAACAATATGATTATGCTAATAAACAACTCACTGTTTCAATTTTTGAATATGATGATGATCCTCCTCTTTTTAAGTATGAAGATGCAGAGGAAGTTGTGCTATGGATGAACACAGTGGGGCCATATCATAACAGACAAGAAACTTATTCCTACTTCTCCCTACCCTTCTGTGCTGGTCCAAAATCAAGCATCAGTCATTACCATGAAACCATGGGGGAGGCTTTGCAAGGAACAGAACTGGAATACAGTGGGCTGGATATTGACTTCAAGAGTAAGATTCACATTATTCATTTTTCTTTCCTGCTATTTCTGTTATCAAAATCAGCACTGTCATGACCTTGCACTAGGACGTGTAAAGCATCAGGGTTTTCTTATATGTTTGTATATTCAAACTTGTATATTAAAATCTTAGTTTTATTTGCATATATATAGTATTTGATATTTGGATCTGCTCTCATAAATCTTATTTTCATACTTAACATTTTTTGTTTATTTTGGAAAATGATCTTTGGTGTCAAGTTTGATGTGCTTTTGATCTCCTCTCTTGATGTTTACATGCTTGTACAGTATCTATATATATGTATTGTCATATGAATCAGGTGACCAGACTCTTGTGAAGTACTGTAATGTGCAGTTGACCACGGAGAAGTACCAGGCCTTTGTTTATGCAGTCAAGAATCATTACTGGTACCAGATGTACATTGATGACCTTCCCATCTGGGGTACGTATCTACCTTCATAACTACTTAACTAGGCGTTGCTGCCATAGTATTTTTACCATTCTTTACAGCAGCTGGTTACAGATAACCACCTATTTTCCCCAAAATATCCTCCTATATTCCTCTTCCTCAGATAAGAATCCCTATCAAATTGGAGGAGTAACATGTTAAAACATTGAAATCTGTCTCCAGAATGCAGAGACTGATTTATACTCATGAACATGGTAAAAAAATATCATCAAATTGTGAAAATCACTCATTTTTCTCATAAAAAGGGCTAGAGCACCTAGCACAAAACTGAAGAAAAGGCCTTTCTGCTCACATTTCATCTCGAATATGGTCAGTAATTGTCCTTGAGTACCGGATGAAATTATTCAGAAGTTTGTTTTCAAGTCATAACCAAATCATGTTCTTTGTTAAAAATCTGATATTTGAGCCTACTTCATATTCAAAGCATGATCATTATTTATGATAAAGGAAATATGATCTGCATATGGATTTGTTTCATGCATCAGGGACATACTGGATATCAGGTGTACATTCATGATGTCAAACCATATGCAACCAATAGCTTACTGTCAGCTATGGAGTCTTATGAGAACCATATACCATGCTGTTCATGTGTATCTTAAGTTTATGGCTGCATATGGTTGGGCATACTGAACACTCACCTGTTGTTAAGGATACAGCTGCTAGCATAATGTTCTTCTTTTGTCACATGTCAGATTAATTTGTCATCTTGTTGATAAACCAACATGACAATCATATATTTCATTAATAATAATATTTTTTGGTTATTAATAATTTTTTCCTATACGACAAAATTGTACATATTTCACATATATTTGACTTCCTTGCTAACTGTATGGTTTTACAAGTTTGTAATTTATTTTTTCAGCAACCAAAAATAACCAAAGCAATATAAAGGAAAACAAGATAAATATTCATAAACATTCATGAGGGTCTCCAGTAAATCAAGGTTTTATGAATTATTACTTAGAATTTGTCAAAAATGAATTGTGTAAAACCAGGTCAGGTGGAAAATGAAGCAAGTTCAGGATGTTCTTCTTTGTTGTATGTTGTACTCCTAAACCATTTATGACATTAGAAGACTTGTAACCTGTATAAAAGTAGATCATTCCGATGTTAAACTTGTTATGTTTTTTATGTTGTTACTCATTTAGTAATTTGAGTTCTTAGGTAATTTTGTAGATTTTGTTAACACAAAGAATTACATATACAGGTATTGTGGGAGAGATTGGAGAGGATGGAGAAAGTTTCTATGTGTGGACTCACAAGAGGTTCGACATCGGCTACAATGGGGGACAGATTGTGGATGTCAACCTGACAAGTGATGCCAAAGTCAAACTGGAGAATGGGGCAGATATATCTTTCACATACGAGGTAATACAATCATGCAATCAATGTAGGTTGTATTTGTATGTAGCAGTCAACTGTTTGAAAATATTTCAAGTGTCTTTGGTCTTCATTGCACCAATAACTGGATAGCTTTCAATTACATGGATGATTGATTAGGAGACATAATATATTCATTATCATCTTTTCTTTTACAGAGTAGCAAGATAAAATATGAAGCATAATACAAATATGGCCGAGATTTAGTCATGGCACATTTTTATACGCTTGAAGAGCGGTATTATGTTATGCCACTGGTCTAGCAATATTGTGTCTGCTCTGTATCTTAAGAACCAATGGAAGGAAATTGAAATTATTTGACAGAAATGTTGAGCATACAGAGAGGATGTGCAGAGTGTAGGTTTTGGATGTCTGGGTTCAAGGTCCAGGTCACGCTTGAAGGTCACATGTCATAATATTATAATGTTAGAATATTTTGTGTCCACTCTGTATCTCAAGAACCACTGGAAGGAAATTGAAATTCTTTGACTGAAATGTCAACCATATTGAGAGGATGTGCAGAGTGTAGGTTTTGATGTCTAAGTTCAAGGTCAAGGTCATACTTGAAGATCACGTCAAACTGTTATAACATTAGAATATTTTGAGTCGGCTCTGTATCCTTAGAACAAAGGAAGGAAATTATAATTATTTGACAGACATATCAAACATACAAAGAGATGTGCAGAGTGTAGGTTTTGGATGTCTTGGTTTAAGGCCAAGGTCACACTTTGAAGGTTGTTATCAATTTTTTGTCCACTCTGTATCTTTGAAACCATTGGAAGGAAATAGAAATTATGTGATGTCTGGGTTCAAGGTCAAGGTCACACTTGAAGGTCACATGTCATACTATTATAATGTAAGAATATTTTGTGTCCGCTCTGTATCTCTTGAATCACTTAAGCAGATTTAAACTATTTGCCAGAAATGTCAACCATACAGTAATGAAGTGCAGATCAGCTGTATTGGGTCATGGTCACAGTATGAAGTAACATGTCATACTGATATAATGCAAAAATATTTTGTGTTTGTTTATTAGTCACCTACCGATGTTTACACAAGAGGGGACTAAGTTTTCCCTCCTTCTTTCTGTCTGTCTGTTCGTCAGACTGTAATATCAAAATTCTGGAGATGGTAATGGAAATAGTCAAAATGTGCATAACCGGTAGAAGTCTTGTGTGTTGCAAGCAATAACAGGGACTTGTTTTTCCATTAAATCCTCTCACATTTTCACTTTTTGCATCTTATGACAGCACATACTTTGGGCATATAATGCTCCGACACGGAGCCCCTGTTGGCAATTAGCACAAAAAGTAGTATGTCATCAAACTTTTGACTAAATTTCCTTTATTTTATGTTCTGTGAACTCAAAACACCTTTTATTTTATCATTTTCAGGTGAAATGGCATCAATCTAATATTGTGTTTGAGCACAGATTTGATAAATACTTGGATCCTAACTTCTTCCAACACAGGGTAAGTACTGAAAGGAAAAAATAAGATCATTAATCATTTAATTGCACAGGTTTATGCTGCAAACAGATGAAAAAAAATGCTACTTTTTGTGTCACCTGCTGTAATCAGCAGTGATGCATACGGAGTACATCCCTGTCGTCTGTCTTATCTATCCATCTGTCTGTCTGTCCGCCATGCTTCAGCAGGTGACACACGTGTTCCAGAGAACAGTCTTGTTTGGATAATAACTAAGGTACATATATATGTTGTCACATAAAGTGACAGTGACTGTCAGCAATATTTAATCTTGAGATATTCAATCTACTTGCTGAAGTATCTGGTGTTGAGTATCATTGATTTGTTTGTGATGGCTCCCATATCCATGTGAGGTGCTGCACCCACTTCTGTTGGAGTCTGATATCCACCAGATATAAAGTGTATTTACCATATGCATATATTTTGAATACACATATTTTCCATACATAGAAAGATATAAACCACACTTCTTCATTTTTTCACCCAGGTGAAAATGGTCTCTCTAATAATCCATTTGTTTCCAGCTGTTGCCAGGGAAACAAGAAGCTGTGTATCTTACTATTTACCTAGTCAATGAACATAGCCCATTCTACTATTCAGATGTCATATGTCACGATAAATTACCTCTGCATAGTGATTTGTAGTCGGACAATAACGAAATTTGTGGGCCTCAGCATCAGAATTTATTCAGATTTTCTGTAGTAAGGAATAACTTCTGATCATTGACAGCACTTTTGAACATCATTCAACCATCATCATCTTAGATTTAAGTTAGAGGTCAGAAAAATCAATTTGTTGTATTCTTATGTTTGGGAATGTGATGCAAATTTGCATGAATAATGTTCAAAGCTAGTCACATACCATACTTCACATAACTTGGTCATATTATTTATATATGGCTAAGTGCATTGTCAGATGTTTGTCATCATTATCCCAAAACTATTCATTTACAATCTGGTGCAGGACATGTATACATAAGGTGAATTAAATAAACAAGCCAGCAAGATGTTGTGGAAACTAGGTCATAGATAAGTGATGACGTCATTTACTTTATAATTTACAACAGACTTCTGAATAATAAGTCCAACGGGTAGTTTTCCCCTTTGTTTGTAAAAAATATCAAGGAAAATAAATCTCTAACGTATCTAACATAATACAGTATGAAATTAATCAGTACAGTTATAGATGTGTTCAGTTCTTCATGATCATATGTGTACAGATGTTTTCTAGGGTACCACCTTCATGTCAAATTAATACATTTCTACCGTAGCTGATTTTGTCGATGATGACAAATATTCTGTCTCCTTCCTTATAAAGAAGATAAACTTGCTAAAAGTGGGCATAAACAACACTTGTTCACAAGAAATTCTTTTTTAAACTTGTTTTTCTTTTTTTTTCAAACAGTCTGTTATTCTTTGCTTAAACTGAGCATGTAAGAGAAAGTTTATGCAATAAATTTTTATTTAGATATTGAACTATGTCTAGCGTTATAGTTATATAGACTTTGAATAGTATGATGAATGCAGAAGACATTTCCTTATGACAGCTCTGATAATATATCCTGTGATTGTTAAAGTATTTTACATGCATTATAATACACCGTGATGTCTGTATGTTTGACAGATTCACTGGTTCAGCATCTTCAACTCGTTTATGATGGTCATCTTCCTGGTGGGTCTCGTGTCCATGATCCTGATGAGGACACTCAGGAAGGACTATGCTCGCTACAGCAAGGAGGATGACATGGACGATATGGTGAGGAAGTACAGATACATGTCCTCCAGGGACTTGGGGATCCATCCTTCGGACAATTTTTTTTTTTTTTTTTTTACTTGTATTTTGCTTTATCTAAAAGCAAAAAGAATTATACTCTTAAAATAAGATGCTTGTAAACTAAATGAAAATCAGAATTAATGTTTTTGGTGTTCCATTAAGAAAGCAAGCACCTTTTTTCATCATCAGCATTCATCGAAAGAAGTAGTGAGGAGGCCAAAATTTTAAAAAGGCTCTCCTTAAATCTTAAGAGGTAAAATGATATGTAATAACAAATTATTTTTACACAAAAAGCAGCAAGGTGTTGTAATGAAAAGTCACCTTTAATTTTCATTATGCAGGTAAAAATTGGTATACACATGTAGGAGAACATATTTATGACTTAAGATAAATATTATACAAAGTTGAGAGAAACAGACCCCTGGTCATCTGTTGGATTCCAATGGCAATATTATTCAGATTTACTCATTTACAACTTCGAACCTGCCAAAATCATATTAAAGAAGTTTATTTTACTCAGTCCCTAGTTAGTCCCCTACCGGTGTTTACACCGGAGGGGACTATAGGTTTGCCCTCCGTCTGTCCGTCTGTCAGTCTGTCCGTCTGTCCGTCCGTCTGTCCGCTCAAATCTGGATCCCGCGATAACTTAATAACTAAGCAAGCTAACTTGATGAAACTTGGTATATGACTAGATGGCAATGTGTAGATTATGCACGTCATTTTATTTTTGTTCTTCGACTAAAATTGTGGTTGCTATGGTAACGGAAATAGTGAAAATATGGCAAAAATGGGATCCTGCGATAACTAAGCAAGCTAACTTGATGAAACTTGGTATATGACTAGATGGCAATGTTTAGATTATGCACGTCATTTATTTTTGTTCTTCGACTAAAATTGTGGTTGCTATGGTAACGGAAATAGTGAAAATATGGCAAAAATGGGATCCCGCGATAACTAAGCAAGCTAACTTGATGAAACTTGGTATATGACTAGATGGCAATGTGTAGATTATGCACGTCATTTTGTTTTTGTTCTTCGACTTAAATTGTGGTTGCTATGGTAATGGAAATAGTGAAAATATGGCAAAAATCGGGATCCCGCGATAACTTAGCAAGCAAACTTGATGAAACTTGGTAAATGACTAGATGGCAATGTGTAGATTATGCACTTCATTTTTTGTTTGTTCTTCGAATAAAATTGTGGTTGCTATGGTAACGGAAATAGTGAAAATATGGCAAAAAATGGGATTGATTACCATATTGAGTCAAGGTGGAGCCGGTAGGGGACTTTATGTGTTGCATACAACACCAGTTACTTGTTCTTATTTAAAACAGAGGTACCTACTCCCAAACTTTAAATACTTTCATAAGTTTGAAAGGTTTGATTGAGCCTCAGGCTTTAGTTTAATACTTTCCAAAGGGTTGAATGAGTCTCATGCTTTAGTTTAATACTTTCCAAAGGGTTGAATGAGCCTCAGGCTTTAGTTTAATACTTTCCAAAGGGTTGAATGAGTCTCAGGCTTTAGTTTAATACTTTCCAAAGGGTTGAATGAGTCTCAGACTTTAGTTTAATACTTTCCAAAGGGATGAATGAGTCTCAGGCTTTAGTTTAATACTTTCCAAAGGGATGAATGAGTCTCAAGCTTTAGTTAAATACTTTCCAAAGGGTTGAATGAGTCTCAGGCTTTAGTTTCATAAGTTCCAAAGGTTTGCATGAGTCAAGTTTGTGTACTGATGACTTCAGGAGAAGGACCTGGGTGATGAATATGGATGGAAGCAGGTACATGGAGATGTGTTCCGGCCCGCCTCCAGTCCCATGCTGTTCTCTGCCCTCATTGGGACAGGCTATCACATAGCCATTGTCTCGCTCTCAGTCATTGTGTTTGCCATCATTGGAGACCTGTACACAGAGTAAGTGTTGTTTACTTATTGAACCTTTGTTCATGTGAATACTTAAATGTATTGTGTTTTTTTGTTTGTGTATTTGATTTATACTGTCCGTGCTATATATGTTAACGTCTTTGTGCTTATTTTATGGCTGAAATATTAAATACATCAAGAGGCCAAAGAAAATGCTCACCATATTTCTCTTAATATTTGCTATTGTCCTGTTTATAATTAGATTTATGAAAACTTGATATTTCTTGATAGAAAAATCATTTGAACTTGTCAAAATTTTAGAATTGTGAATGATAAATCGTTGAAAATAAAAACAGAAGGCAAACCCCTTGAATAATTGAAATCATGGGTTAGACAGCAAATTGATCTTTTTGGTTTGAATTTTACTTTTGAGAGGTTTGTCTGCATGTTCTCTGAAAGCCTTGTCATTCTTTGAGATTTTAATGTGGTTTTGAAAGTTACCAAATACTGATTAACTACAAAAGGTAAATGTAATATGTTGTACATATATAACATACAAACACAACAAGCTCCTGTGGTGTTGCTAGTCCAGCATTCACACATTAATTTCACTATTATTGTACATCAAGTAAAAATAAGTCCAGCAGAATTTTGATTGATGAAAAACAGAAAAAAGGGACATTCAAAACTGGAAAATGTTTCTCTATAAAGTTAATCCTGTACTTTAAAAAACATACATTACCTTGACATAGTGTCCCAGGGCTCACCATGGCTGTAAAAATGTTTGCGCCAACACATTCGCCAAAGGAGAAAATTTAGAACCAAATTTAAGAAGTTGGAGCCAAATTTAATGCAAGTGGCTCCAATATGTTTTCGGAAAACTTTATTGTCTTTATATACTAGTATGATATATGCATTTATTATACTTGAACTGTCAAAGACATATTCAATTGGTGCATAATATTTAAAAATAAAAAGAATTAAAAAAATATATGAAAAAAAAAATACAAATACTGTCATATAATCTAAATGATAATTTAATGAATTTAATCATTATCCAACCATCAATAAAAGACAACCAAAAAATGTTTATGTAAAAAAAAAATATATATATTCCAACAAAATCATAAATAATAACCTGACTAAAAATATATGAAAATATCAAGTGAAATTAAAAAAAAAAATACAAAAAAATAATAAAACTTGGGTATGTTATATATTGGTTTGGATACGTTTTAACTCGCTGCATTACCGATTAGTATCGAATCTTTTATATACATCGGTACATCTATGCTATTTACCAGTTGGAATCTAGCTAGGTAAACCAATTAATCAATTTAAATGTTTTAAAAGAAACTGTAGTAATGAAACATTGCTGATGTTTTTCGCAAATGGCCGCCATTGTGATGATTGCGCATTTTCATAACAGTTTCGAATGCAGGTATAAACGAAAGTCAGTAGAGAGTGTGACAAATGTTAACAAGTTATAAACTGCCAATACCATCCGAGTATTCTGCATCTTTGCATAATTAGAAAGCCTTAGAATGCGTGTTGATTGGATAATCCCACAGCAGGTGCTGGTCACTTTAAGTAGTATACAGTGTAGAGCGACCTGTATTTTTGTGCATTACGGAACTTTTACAAACGCGGTACTAATTTACTGATTTCTTCTTTGTATGCGCCAAACACATTCGCCAATAAGAAAAATCTTGCGCCAGTCTTTGTCGCTTTTGGCGACCGACAGCGTGAGCCCTGTGTCCTTTCCAATTGAAGTTTTATATATCATGTTGAACCATATGAGACTGAGAACAATACTTGAATACATTTATAAAGTATAAAACATTATCATCCCACAAGTAAACTGCAGATTTTATACTGTGTTTGTAATTGTCATTTCTCTCTGTTTGTATGGTAAAGCTTTGTTACATAAATGAAATGATAGTAGAAAATGCTTTCATCTTTCACTTTTTTTCATAGACCTGTCTTTTTCATAGTCTGACTGAGAAGCAGATTAAACAACAAACTCTTATACTTTATCAGTCCCCCCAACACATGCACACACACAGAAATCTAGGGAGATCTGGCCGCTTCAAAGCTTTGACATGTTATACATGTTGGGTTAGAAATGTATAATTCTCCGGTTGTCAGCTGGCTGTATATACACATCCATTAAGGATGTAATGATTATGTCCATTGGAAACAGATATTAATGAAAAGATAATTAACTGTATTGAACACATTTTGTTTGTTTATTGGGTGTAACTTTGCACTGACAGATTTTCATTCATTGAGAGACTATATGTTAATTTGAGACAAATATAGTGCAGCTGCTGCAGATTTGTATTGGTTTATTTCTCTCTGTAACATGTATATCAGTTTAGTTTCTGTGTTGAACTTTGGCTGTCATTTCACCATCTGTTTCCAAGTCATGACTTTATGTTGTTACTTAAAAATGGTATAACAATTGCTATGCTGTTTTGGTTGGATATTACTCAGTAGAATTGGTCTCTGTTAAGGCGTCAGGCTACAATCTTGACACCTTTGTTGGGATCATGCAATGACTTAGTCTCTAAGACTGAAAAAATAATTTCATATATATCTGTTAACAAAGTGATGCAATACATCTCATTCCAAAATACAGTGTCATGAAGCATGTACACTGTGGTTAATTGGTTTTCATTGTAAATAGTTATTCATAGCTAATGTTATTCTGTTGTAAAATATGTCTCTAGCAATAAATAGAGTTTGAAATATTCTTCACTTTCAACTTATTTGCGCCATTATATCCCTTCTGGCCTTTCATTCAGTATTTGCAATCAGTGATAAGTTCTAAATATTCATTGATATGTACTCCATGTTAAGTCTCCAAAACAAAGTTTGGAGGCTTATTGTTTTTACTCCGTTTCTTCTTCTTTTATTATTACATGCATTATTATTGTTATTAGTATTGGTTTTCAGTTATGTCAGTTTGATGTGTATTTTCATGATGATTTAGCTAGATCAGTATATTGATCTCTTTTTATTCCACCAGGAGAGGGTCTCTGTTGAGCACTGCTATATTTGTGTATGCAGCCACATCTCCAGTGAATGGATACTTCGGAGGTAGTCTGTATGCCAGGATGGGAGGTAAGATTAACTGCTAGATCTGTCTTGTCGGAAAATCATGTTAGAACTGTTGGATAGTTTTTTCTTAAATAACTCTAGGCTTCCCAAAATAGCACAATTTTATCAATCTTAACCCTTCATGTACCATAAGTATACTTGTATGTGAGGCTATAAAGGCATTGGGTGTATTTTTCTGTAGTGTCTTGTCAGGTTTAACAAGTGTGTGATGGGGGTATTTATCACCTTCAGAGATTGCTTTAGTCTGTGTGTTTTTTTTTTTTTTATAGTTATTCACTTCATAACAGGGAGTAATTAGTTATTATGAACAAAGTTTTATTTAATTTGTTAACATACAAACAATTATCTGGTAGTTTCTTACATCTGATTCTATTGCATCATTTCCCTCACTTTGTACATGAATATTGTTTAGAAAACATTCTGTGAAAGCCACTATTGCTACCAGTATGTGATAAACAAATGCTGAGACCCCAGTGTTGATGTTACAGGGAAGGTGTGGATCAAGCAGATGCTCCTGAGTGCCTTCCTACTGCCTTCCCTTGTCTGTGGTACCGCCTTCTTCATCAACTTCATCGCCATCTACTACCATGCTTCCAGGGCTATCCCCTTCGGTACCATGGTGAGTTGGATTGAAAATATTGAATAAGACAGATGGGCAGGGAATGGAGTTTATATTTCAGATAACATTTGAGAATAGTTTTATATGTGTCTGATGTACAGGGTGTAATTTAAACTATTTGCACTAATGTCTCTGTGACTTCAGTAATTAAGGTTTATAGTGTGTACATTTTGTATCCAAAAAGTTGTTTAATGCTTTGAAGTAATTTTGGTTGTTATTTGCTGATATTATGATCTGTACATGCATGGTAGATGATGATGACATGTGTAAATGTTTGTGTATTTGTACACCAGGTGGCAGTCACCTGTATCTGTATATTTGTGATACTGCCTCTCAACCTGGTGGGGACGGTGTTTGGCAGAAATATAGCTGGCCAGCCCAACTATCCCTGTAGGATCAACGCTGTGCCACGCCCCATCCCAGAGAAAAAATGGTGAGTGTAAATTTGTAAAATTTGATTTCTATACCTTCTTGCTTTGTTATTTTTCCTGAGTTATTCAGGAAAAGAATCAATTGACTTGCACCAATCAGGTTTAAGTAATGAAATGCTGTTTTAAAGAATAGTGTAGCCTTTTACTCTGTATGTTTCAGTTTCATAAATGTTTGTTGTGTGTAAATTATTTTTGTTAATCAAACATCAGTGAATTCAGTTATAGACTCAAAGCACAGGATTGAGCATTGAGATTAAAAGAATATGTAATTATAGAAAATTCAGTATGCAGAACATCTGTATACAGAGACTAAATAATTGATTTTGTGACATGAGGCCAACAGTAGTGAGTTGTAAACACCAGTGAATGTATTATTTGTGTATTTGCAGGTTTATGGAACCCAGTGTTATTGTAGTTCTTGGTGGAGTTTTGCCATTTGGTTCTATCTTTATAGAAATGTAAGTATCCCAACAACATGGGTGTTACCATAGTTACAGAAGTGTTACATTTGTATTTAAGTTTTTCAGTACTGACCTAAATATGTTGATATTTTTTTAATTGCTTAAAATTTATGATAAAGTAGGAGCTCAAGAGGTCAAGAAAAAAATGAAATAGAAATTGCATGTAATAGAAACAAGAAGCAAAGTTCATTGGGCTAAGAAATAGAGCAAAATAGAAAGAAAAAACAAGAGTGATGGATCTTGGTGTCATTGAAATATTAATACAATTAATAATTACTAGTGAGAAGAATCGTACACCAAATATACTATGATATGAGAAAAGAATTGGAAAAAATGGCAGAGGGTGGAAGACTGCATATGATTACAAGGGACACAATTTGTTGCAGGTACTTTATATTCACATCGTTTTGGGCGTACAAGATCTACTACGTGTACGGCTTCATGCTGCTGGTGTTCCTCATCCTGGCAGTGGTCACAGTGTGCGTCACCATTGTCTGTACCTACTTCCTTCTGAACGCGGAGGACTATCGCTGGTGAGTGTATCTGGTACATTTACAAATTGTGATAATCATTCGAATATTGCAATTTGAAATAGCTTGTATGTGTTTTGGAACCTGGTAATATTTTCAGACTGCCAAGGTACTTAAATGTCTTGTGATCCTTCAGTGTGAGGCCATATCCTGTTGGCAATCTTTTTAATGGTGACCAGATGAAACCTTCTGTTGATAAGTCTGTATTTGTGTCAGTGTCATGTCACTATGTCAGTTTGGAGGTCCATAGTTTTGTAAACCAAACTTGAGACACATTAGCTTAGCATGTATTTGAAATATAGCAAGAGTTGGCTTACCCATTACTATTACACACAAAACAAACAAGAAAAACAACAAAAAACTCCAGGTCAGACTGAAATGAACTGAACAGTCTAAACATCATCTTGGAGTTATTGATGATAAGCAAACACTAAACCTAATGATGCAGGATAGCTGGTGTTATACTGATTACGTAAATCATTCCTTTAACGTGTAACGAAGAGCTAATACGAATATATAGACTTTAGAATTTCAAGAAAGAAACGGGCACAATTGTTGTATGTGTTCCAGGCAGTGGACTAGTTTCCTGGCAGCGGGATCGACAGCTGGATATGTGTATCTATATTCCTTCTACTATTTCTTCTTTAAAACAAAGTAAGTGATTGATTTATTGACCCTGTATGTCTTAATCTGTCCAGCTAGTTGAGTGCTTCATAAGACCAAGTCTTGAAGTAACTGTATACAACTGAAGATCTCCAGTTAATAGATACTTGTACATACTTTTAAAATTTAAAAAATTTAAGGAATTTTAGAATTGAACTTTGTTTTTAATATTAAATACAATTTAATTATTTAGCCTTAAGCTTTTGTATACTGAAGTCAGTGTGTATTTGTATGTTATGTTTATTTCTTGAATAGTTTGTTTCCAGAGGTAAACACTACTGCTTAATCTTATTTAAAACATATTAAGTGTTGTTGTGTTTTTTTCCAGAATGTATGGGCTGTTTCAAACGGTGTTTTACTTTGGTTATATGGCGTTGTTTAGTTTAGCCCTGGGAATCATGTGTGGTGAGTATAACATCACAATGTGTTTTTAAGTATAAAAAGCATGCCTTCAACATTTTTGTCAGTTTCAGTTTCTGATTTATCTTTGAAGTGATTGTTAGGGATGGGGAGTATTAAAGATTTAATGCCATCCTGATAATGTCCTCCTCCCCCCCCCCCACCCCCCAATTTTTTTTTTTTTTACTAAAACCATTTAAATGAAGAAGTGTATGAAATATGCTAAAATCTATTATGCAAAGACTTGTATTGCTAAAATACACATGCACATTCATAGATAGAACTGAAGATATTTTCTTAAGTTTGTTATAATGTTTCTATTTTCATATTATTTCAGGAACGTTCGGTTACCAAGGCACCAGCTCATTTGTAAGGAAGATTTATTCTACTGTGAAAATAGACTAATAGAAGTGTTGAAGTGTTCTGTTTTCTGCATAGTGCACCAAAATATCCAGACTTATGGTGGGAAATGGAATGACCTGGATGTTTTGCTACGTTATGATGAACTATGTTTTGGAAGTGGGAAAGAAACAAGCTGTTACGAAGCCTCATTAGAATGCTGTTATTATAAATGCTTAATGGCAGTGTGTATCTTAAGGAAATGACCAAACTATAAGGAGGTTGATAATTTTGTTTATTACATCACGTTCATATCCTGGGGTGGACTTCTATTGCAGACATTCACTATGTATAAATGTATAAATGTGTACAAAGCCAGCTTTCACGGTTACAGTGTCGGGTACGACAGTGTCGGGTACGACTGGGCTACACAGCTGTAGAGGCTGTGACAGATGGAGCCAGCACACCATACATCTGATCCCCGCCACATGTTGTGTCCAGGCTGTTATTGGTTATCCTCTGACCAGTGCCCCTGACAAAACACTGGCATTAAGGACAGATAAATTAATCTGACAGCATTGTAGAAATTGATAGATATTATGGAAATTTGGCAATTAGTCGCTGCCATACTATAATGTTTTGAGTTTAAATTCTTTCATAATTATCATTAAACTTAAAGTTATAATTGGTTTTACTTGGGTTGGAATTATATGTACTTGTGGCTTCCATGGATGTTAGGTATTCTGTTGAAGGCTTTGCAATTCATTATTAATTTTCTGAATTCCATATTTTGATAGGAATATATATTATTAAATGATTAGTTTATTGAAGGTATATTTCATGCCTATGTTTCACTTTTGATCGGCTGCGAAGGCGGAATCCAGCATGTCACGTCCAACCCTGTCTTGTCTTATTGCCTGCCTGTTACCTTCATTGTCTCCAATTTAAGTTACTCAGTATTGTGAAATGTAGCACAGGGTTGAAGTTTGGATGGATGGATGGAGTCAGGGGCAGGTAATTGTTGCTGTAAAGTGCAAATTTGAATTTACTTTTTACAGCTACATGGTATATGGTACTAAGTGTCATCGTTGGGTATGTAGCACCATCAGGGCTAGTTTTATTTTAAAAAATTGACATTGTTGATGTGTGTTGAAGGTTTGGTGCAAAACTTTGGTAACTACATACATGTTGGTACTAGTCTTGTTTAAATCCCTTGATGTGAAATTTTGGGTTGTTTTCCTTTGTTTCAGTGCTATCATTAGTATAGTATTGATGCATAAGACCTATAGCTGTAAAGGAAAAAAAGGAAAGACTAGGTGGTAGTTATGACAATGTGATATGTGTTAATCTAGGAAGTATAATGTGTGCATTTGTAGCTATGCTCACAAAAAGAGTTGGTGTAAATATTCCTTAAGCTAATGTGAATAGGTAATGTCCCATGCTAGCTTTATGCAAGGATACCATTATAGCATAACGGTGATTGTGTCTGAATGTAGTACACTAGGGTAAAATTGTGTAGCAGCTTGGCTTTTAGCATGTTTGAATATCATTTAGACCTGGACATACATTAGCAAGAGGTTATGGTGAGCTGCTCATCCACTTCCTTTGGAATCTTCCAAGTTGCCTTGGACGTTGTCATGGTTCCAGATGAGGAAGTCTGGGAGTGTCTCATTCCTAACATTGTTAAGGCCTTTATGTAGACATTTTGCATGATGAAGCCAAGTTTAAGAAAGAATTTGTACATGACTTCTGTTTTTAACCATTTTTTTTTTAACGAAAATCCTGGTTATTAAAATGCGGTACATTGTTGGGCAGGCGGGTGGATGTCGAACATTTATTCCGTCAAATATCTCATGATAGAATAGAAACAGTTTTCATATTTGGTTGGTAGATACTTTATGGGAAGAGGAAGATTATGATTGATTTTCAGGTCACTAGTGTCAAGGTCACGTGTCACTAAAAATAGTTTTGCTTGCCTTGGGTGACACTTGCATCATTTGAAGTATTTCTTTGATTTATTTTTTTCTAAATGAAACTTATATTTTTTTCTAATTTCTTGTTTTGTGATGGGGTGACTTAGAGTTTATATTTAGAGAAAAGGTATTGCGAAAGACTGTGATATTTTTTTCACCATGAATGTAATGTGGGTTGACACATTCCATACAGAGGTACGATGTCACGGATCAGAGTGGCATGGAATGTTGAGAAGCGCCATATATTGATGTTCAGCAGTTCATCAGATTTACATTGTCTCCTCATGAAAACACTTTTAATGAAAATCTATAAGTTATACAGTTAAAGAGAAGCCTCATCAAATAATGGAGAAAAATTAAGTTGAGCAGAAAAGTCATTTGTATTGTTTTCGTCATGATTGGGGATTTGTTAAATTATAAAGAAACTGTTAATATTAATTGATAGTTTTATGTTGTTGG
>CM037778.1:29866198-29916198 GCA_021229015.1 Solen grandis
CAATCTTTAAGTTAGTTGGTGTTTGTTAATGTTTAAAAATAAATATAAAGGTGAATTTTAGTTAATATGTATCAAACACAATTTACAAGCATTTCACCTCTGATATAATGTAGAAAATTTAAAGAAAATAAAAGATTTCATTTATATAAATAAACTTGCTCGCCACGCAATCTTCTTTGAAAAATCACATGCCAAGTGATTTTAACCCAGTGCAGGCAAGCGGGCGTCCACTTAAGAAAACCCCTGGTAATACAGGGCCGAATGGACCCACTTTGTAGGTCGAATGGACCCAGCCAAACAGACTCGGCCAAAAGTGTACTATGGCCGAATGAACCGGATACCATCACCAGTACTGTCTAATTTTATATTCTTGACACATCTACATTGATACTCCCAACAATCAATTTCTGATTAGGACACTGGGAGGTCACATATACCTTCTAATGAATTCTCAAGTCAATGTACATAAATAGATACATAATTGTGACATAAATAAGTATGCATATTTTTACTGAAAACCATTACTACCTAACAATGACAGTGTCATTTTCCTGGAGAATTCTGGAGTTTTCAATGGTTGGTATCAAATAACCATTTATCCGAAGAGTTATTTGCTTACGAACGCCAGTTTTATCTTTTACCAAATTAAATCTGTGACTGATTTGTTTTATAACATCACGCACTTTTGGCATGTTAACAAAATCTACAAGAAACAGACTGTTTTCAACATCAGCATTCTCGAATTCTACGCGAATCCTTGCATGTTGCATGGAGGCTGCCATTTTGAGATGTCTAATTCATTTTCTCTACTGTACCGGAAAACTAGTGTAAGTTTCGGGTCTTAGACCTAGTTGTGTCCCTTTAGCAAAATGTATACATAGTTGTCTTTTACGAAAAGGTTCTATCTGCCAATTTAATCTAATATGAGTTCTAGATATGTATTAAGGCCTTTTAAATTGTAGTAAAGTTATGGTAGAAGAAGTAATAAAACGACCGCTGTGTTGATTAATAAACATGTCGCTGCGACAGAATTTTAAAATTAGTCAACTAATAGCTGGTGAAGGAAGACTCCCGACTGCACGGAAACACTTTGATAGAATCGTCGACCTACTGCAAGGGCTTCTGAACATTCCGAGGGCGAGGTGTTAGGTGTTATTATAGTAATTAGATTAGCGAGAATATTACTGTACAAAGCATAATAGTGTGACGATGCGTCGTCACAGGTATAAATACAATCTCTGGAAACAACATCCCCTGGATTAGGAGAAAGAAAAGAAAATTATTAAAAAGAAACAAAGACTTTACAACTAAGCAAGGAAAACAAATAACTGGACTAGCTACAGAAAATTCCAAAAAGAATGGAACTATATAAATACAAACATCTTAGAAGGACTAAAAGACAAAAACACGATCCCCTTCTGGAAGTATGTCAAATCTAAAAGACAAGAATCAACCGGAAAAGCCCCACTCAAAATAGGAAACAGCCTAATAACAGATAACAAAGAAAAAGATGAAGAACTACTCAAACAATTTAAATCAGTTTTCACAAAACCAACAAACAAAGAATTTCCAGAAATGAAAAAAAACAAGTGAGAAAAACATCAAACCAATAAAAATTGAACAGAAAGGACTGGAGAAACTACTTTCAAAAATAAATCCATCACAGGCTTCTGGCCCAGATAACATTCCTAAAAGAATACTAAAAGAATGCTCAAAAGAACTAGCCCCAATCTTGAAAATAATCCTACAGTGCTCAATAGACACAGGAGAATTACCAAACGACTGGAGAGATGCAAACATCTCAAGCATCTTAAAAAAGGCAACGAACACCTGCCAGAAAACTACAGACCTGTCTCTCTAACCCCAGTCATATGCAAAACTCTTGAACATATGATTTGTAGACACTTACTTAACCACCTGGAAGAAAACAAAACACTGACAAACTTAATTCATGGATTTAGATCTGAGTACTCCTGTGAAACACAACTGATCGCAACTTTAAATGACTTCCTATTAGATCACGACAAAGGCCAACAGATAGATATTGCCATATTAGACTTTTCAAAAACCTTTGACACAGTACCACATGACAAACTCCTATACAAACTTGACAGCTACGGAATTAAGGGAAGTCTTCACACTTGGTTAACAAATTTCCTAACAAATAGAACAATGAAAACAATAGTAGAAGGCGAAATATCAAGCGAAACAACAGTAGACTCAGGAGTACCCCAAGGAACAGCACTAGGGCCAATCCTATTCTTGTGCCACATAAATGACCTGCCAGAATGTGTAAAATCCTCCGTCAGACTATTTGATGATGATTGCCTACTATATAAAAAAGATCACCTCCAATTACAACAGTACCTTAACAGCCTAGAAACATGGGCAACAAACTGGAGCTTGAAATTCAATGCGAAAAAATGCTATATCATGTCAATCAACAAAAGAACCAATAGATTTTATCAACTAAATAACCACGTAATGCAGGAAGTACAAAATAATCCCTATCTTGGACTACAAATCTCAAATGACTTAAAACGGAATATACATATCAACAAGGTATGCAAAAAAGCAAATTCAGCTTTAGTCTTTTAAGAAGAATTCTCAGAAATGTACCAAAGACCTGTAGAAAAACAGCTTACATTACATTAGTAAGATCAATAATGGAATATGGGGCTACCATCTGGAACCCCTACCAGAAGACAATATAGACAATCTAGAAAAAATCCAAAACAGGACAGTAAGATTCATAAAAAGAGATTATACAAGCAGAACACCAGGGACAATATCAAAAATGAAACAAGAACTTGAATTAGAAACATTACAAGACAGACGCCTAACCTCAGATTAATAGTAATTACAAGGTGGTGAGTTAGTCCAGCACTGGAACAATTTGTGAAATTCAACCAGACCAAAAGGCAATAAAAATCAACAACAAAATAATAATAATGTGCGAACTCAAATATTAAAAACAAATTTCAAAATTCAAAGGGTCTAGAAATACCATTATACAAACTCTAAATATATGAAAATTCATCTTGGACACTGTGATACTGAATCAACTCCTGATAATATAGCTGCAGCTGGTTTGTTGAAGCATTCAAAAATGCTTAAATGCAAATGTCGAGTCCCTCGTTGTGTAAAAACCAGTTTAGGATCTACAACGATTTTGATTCAATCAGATTCAGAATGCGTCAGAGGTCACTCTTGCTCAGTGGATATAGACAATGACCGCACGGCGGACCGGGTTCGATCCGGGCCGGGTCGAGTTTGTTACATTGGTGGCAGCGGTGGGATAATTTCAACTGCCAGACCGGAGTTGCCTTACCCATGTGTTTCCCAGGCCAAGTCTCGGGTCGAGACTTCTCGATGCGTCGTCACAGGTGTAAATACAATCTCTGATAAATGCGTGTCTTTGGGTCAGTGGTAGAGCATTGGACTCGCACGCCGGCGGACCGGGTCGAGTTTGTTAAAATAGCATTACCTTGGGGAGCAGTAGTCCAGTGGTAGGACGCACGCTTCGGGACGACAGCTAGGTCACGGATTCGAGTCTTGCTAGGGAAATGACCCCGCAAAAAGTGTAAATTTATGGGTACCTGAGAGGGCGGTATGATTTCTTGGCTCCAGGATGTGTGCTGCCATTAGCGAGTTTAAAGACTCCGCAAGGAGATCGATAGATGGATACTTACGTAAGTAGCCCGATTACCAGAGATAAAAGCTGTTAAGTCGGTGAACGTGCCCACGGCATGAAACTTAGACTATAAAAATTCCTTCACTTACTTGACTTTTTTCTTCGTCAAAATAACGCGCATTCAGATTTGACAGAGGCTCCTGAATAAAAAAAAACAACAGCTAGTTAGCATGCTGCTGAACGTCAGTTTTAATTTCTGTTTCAATATATGTTCTGATCAGTCCTCATGTTCACTGAATTGATTGAATGATTTCCTCTAATTAATATTTAATGTTTCATGTTGAAACTATTTATTGTTGCTGTTACAACACTAAATTATATTAATATTGGTTAGTCCGCATTAACAAACTCAGAATGGAAGTTCCGTCTATTTATTGATAGGTGTAAGTCCGTCCTAATGTATGTAGTTTTGCAGTTCGGTAGATTTTATGAATGCTCAACATAGTTGTCAAACTCCATGCAGTAGTTACTTACCCTTACTCTTTTTTGCTAAGTGAGCGTGCAAGGGAGATCACTGTGTGGAGTTTGCATACTGCCCACCACCAAAAAAATAAATAAAAAATTCATACTATACCCAGTGTTGGGTCAGCAAGTTTTGCAACGTTATAACAGGCGAGCGATCAGTATGCCAAACCGTATGCAACAAGTCGCTTACAGTCATTTGTCTTAAGACCATATACCATGCTGTTCACGTGCACCTTATTCTGTACATAAGTATACGTGAACACCGTGATTTATGACACTGAGGCAGCTTCGTAGTTGACTGTACGGTTCGGCATACTAAACGCACACCAGGTATATATAATTATGTCCAGAAAGTTCACGTATTGTATTCTATCTCTCCACCAATTCAAGAACGACAAAATTGTCATACACATGTATATAAAATTTGAAAAAAAATACTGTTTAGAAGTGAAATATGTTAGATAAACCAGAATAAAGAAGCATCTTAATATTACAGTGTTGTAAGGACGATTGGTGACATTCGAGCCAGGTTACTGTAAAATCATTAATTTTCGTTGACATTACATTTCGTTGATTGTGTACCTAAGGGAATTTCGTGGATACATTTATTCGTTGATCTATGTTCTAGAAAACGTGATGTCTATATAAGAGACAAATTTTCGTGGGGATTAATATTCGCGAATAAAAAAACTCCACGAAATCGACGAAAATTAGTGTCCCATTTCACAGTAGTCTATATTTTGATCACCTCATCGGTAGGGATAATAATACATAAAAAGAAGGAGGTAAGCAAATATAATATTTTTATACTATTTAAACGCTAAGAACTATCATGTTTAAGAAAAAATTTTTAAAAAAAGTCTGAAAACACGATGTAATTAGCACACTCGTGTGTTTGAACATACAGAGATATGTACATAAAGGTATTTGTAGAATAAAACCAAACTTGATAGCACCAATCTCGTCTGCATTTTTGAGAGATAAAATGGCGTCTTCAAATCTAGCAATTCAAATGCAACCATACATGTATGTCACGATTTTTGAAACATGATGTTTATGCAGCTCTTTCAAAGCTTTCAGTTTAGGTCTATCAAATTACTTACTTGGGGCAGTGTTTTGACAGTCCACAAATGCATGATTAAATAAAACAAAACAAAAAGGAGTATAAAATGATCTGTCCAGAGCATCACGAAATTTATCTCAAATTAGATTTATCTCACTAACGTTATTTTCTATTAACATACCTTTGAAATTAAGAAAAAAAAATCAATAAAACACTGTGTATCTTCTGTAAGAATATGGTAAAAGTCACATTTATGCAATATTTCTTTTCTAAAGGGTAATCAGAAATGCATGTATTGATCTTCAAATGTCTGCGTTGGGTAGGTGTTTTGTGAAACGCAGGCGAAAGCGATAACACGAAAATGAAATATACATGTACGTAAATAGCATGCTTGATGACGTCAGTTTCTATTTTAAGATATATGTTAAATGGCGCCCACATTGAGATCATCCGTATGCAGTCACCTGCTTCAGTTACACCGGGTCATTAAATCCTGATCAAACATACCGCCATTTTTATATTTAACATCTGAAGCGAAAAAGTGACTCCGCCGACGCAGGATTAAAATGACCTTAATATGTATACCTATTACAATCACATTGGAAAAATGTTGACTCAAATTCTTATGGTGAATGACGCATTTCAATGTTAACAACAGATTCATCCATCATAGCATTCGTTACATCATTTTAAAACATGTTCATTTATCGCTCAGTGTTTACAAGTGTAATGCACGTGTTTTTATCAATATGTACTGAACTAATGCAAAACTATTATGTATACGACATGATCAAATTGAAACAATTCATGAAAAGGAAAAAAAGATCATTATCGAAGGAAAAACAATAAAAATCTAGGGATATTCAAGTACCACTACTAGTCTAGAGATGTGGTCTAAACAGAAAAAAATATTTATATATCAATAATTATCATGTTTTATATCACAAAACCTCTCTAGATGAATCTGAACTAGTTACTCAATTCAATGTTGATTAAACTACTATGTGAAAATTGTAAGTAATCTTTACTTTTCTTAATTTCTGAAATCCTACTTTGCTAGTATTGCATTTGGTACTGAGCCGTTAGTAAATGTAATATAAGTATATAAGGTTCTATCAAATTCACAAGAACATATGAAAATCGTAAAAATGTATAAAGTGATATTAGAAAATGTCCAAAAAATTAGATGTAATACATATATTTGGACAGGATACACTATCAGCATAACAAAACTATGTCAAGACAAGCGTCTTTTGTATGAAATGATGATGCTATCATCTTTTTAGGGATTCACACAACATAAATTTTTAAAACTACCATTTTTACATCTATTCACAAAATACCCATGCGTTCAGTTAACCAAGCACGTTTGGTATACACAACTGTATCAGTAATCATATAATATATATGTATTTATATGTACAGGAAAAATCTAATCTGAAAAAGAGTCTTCTTTGGAACACACGTGACACCTGCTGCAGCGTGACGGAAAAAGTGTTACGGACGGACGGATGGACAGACGACGTATCCGTATGTCATCTCTGCTACAGCAGGTGACACAACAAAAGTATAAAATTAACTAAAAGTCGTTAATTCGTGAACATGTATAGATATTCATCTGAATACAAAGTCGCTGTATTTAAAAAAAGATCTACTGTAAATATTGACAGTGCATAGATATGTACAAACAGATGACTGAGGGCCTCGAATAAACATATAAAAAGCCGTCATTTAAACATGACCTATAAAAAATGAATTCAAACTGCAATTATGAGGTCGGCGGTGGGCTGTGAGTCATCCCTTAAAACTTTAAAATGCAGGATAACGTAAACGTGCTATTGCATTATAAAAGGCGACGTTCGTCGCAGAAAACACAATTATGGTTTGGTGAGTTGTGTATTTAGAAATCGTCATAACGACATGTACTCATAAGAAAATGACAGAGCATAGAAAAGACAAAAAATGCACGCAATGCACGCAATTTTCTTTACAAACGTCATCAATCAAATAGGTGTACGTGCTATACCTTACAATGCTATGATTTATATATATCTTAGTTTTGTCTTTGTGATAGATAAATACAAATATGTCCTTTATGAAATATTCCTTATACACAAATTTAGCTTCAAGGTAATGTTTATGCCGCTTTAAAAACTGTGTTATCTGAATGAAACAACATGGAGTCTTACTTACGTCCTTAACCTTTGTTGTATAAAATCGACATCGTATGATACTATGACAATTTGGCATGAAAAGAACGCAGAACTTTAGTGAGATTAAACTTTCTGAATCAAGAACAAGTTCATTAAATATATTCGCCATTGTAGTTTTGGCAAAATGTAATACTTGGTCAACTGTAGAGTAGAAACGGTAAATATGTAAATGTCGCATAAAATCCTTTTTTAATGCATGATTAAATGTTATTATGATATAATAATTGGATTAAAATAAAGTTTGGCGTCAGAAACTGTTTCCACTGGCTTCTCACAGAGACGATTATACATAGTATAACATCATTTGTGTAGCCTTCCAACTTCTCATAGACGATCAACGCATACAATTTCAGCTGACGTCATTGCGGCGTCATATAAAAGATACTCACTGAGGTGACATCCTAGAACGGGGGAAACGACTTATTGTTAAACAGGTGCCAGTAAATTGCCGCTAAGTACAACAGGGAATGATTTGTTCATCAGAATATATCATACAATTTTGTAAGTGTTTATATACACCATACACTTAGTATAAAACCCTGCTATAATAATTCCTTAATAGTAGCTTCAGTAAACACCCAAATGCGGAGAAAGCTAAGAAAATATTGCAAACAACTTTTGGGTTCTTCTGGGAAAACACTTGCAAATTTGGAACATATATTGTAAATAAATTACAAGACCAAGGCAATAGAAACTCTTGTATTTTTTTTTCACATTCTTGTGCATTTTTGAAATTTTAGTATTGAAAGATATAAAATCAAGCATTTAATCAAATTTTAAAAAAAAGCTGCAAATGTATAGCTGTAAGGCCAGTAAACTACAACAGACGACCTCAATAACGTCGATGTGAATATGGTCTATACATATTGTCTGACGACTGTCGGTAACTCCGGTCATATCCCCTGTCGTAGCTTTTATAGTCGTAAGGTTGTTGTTCGTAGCCTCGGTCGTAGGACCTATCATTCGACTTTTCGTAGGCCCTGTTTTCATACTCCCTATAGTCTGGTCTACCGGTATCTCTGTTCTTTCGGCCACTGTAATAGTCGTACCCATTCCTATCGCGGTCGTAGTAATCCTGTCGGGAACTGTCTGGGTAGTAGTCCTTCTGTCGTGGGCGGTCGTAGTAACCTCTGTCGTGGGACCGCTTACTCAACCTGGACATCTGCATATCGCCATCTATGGTGCTGCCGCCACTCTCGTAGTAAGCGCCATACCGTCGCCATTTACACGTGATCACCATGAATATGATGCTAGCTAGCAGTCCCAGCAAACTGCCGATACCAAACAGAAGGAGAGACCAGGGGAAAGTGTCCCCGTCTATCGAGGAAGTCGTGAAACTGAAGACCGTTAGGTACCCGAGGAGAACCAAGATAGATGTCCCTAGGCAGATACCTCCTGTGATAGAAACCAAAACATAAAGGTAAGTTGTACACCAGTCAATCACAAGAGCACCGCATGCGAATGCAAACGCTCGTCTATTAGTTTTTTAAGGGGAGATAACTAAGGTCTAAGGTTAAAAATGGACCTAGGAATTGTGTTTATTGGTGAGAATATAACCCTTGTGATAGTGAACAAGTACACTAAGTTAAATAACAGACGGTTTAACAGTTTAGAAGTTATGGCAAAGGTTAAAGGTTTTTTTTTCAGGACGACGCCAACGACATCATGGTGTTGACAATATCTCGACTTTTTTCTTTGAAAAACAGACGAGCACAAAACAAAAAAAATAAGAAAAAAAATTATTTTTATATAATTTTAAGAAAAATACACATGACTGAATATTTTAGTTTCAATATACCAATACACAGACATTGTACAAAACGCTGATCTGGACACTAGTTTTACATTAAAATTCAGTTTCTCGTATGTTTAACTGAGTAAGAAGGTAATCCACGTAAATAAAGAAGCGCAGTGGTTTGTAGTACGATCCCCGGAATGGGGTTTGAAATGGTCAAGAATACTCAGAAGACAACTGTTTCCAAACTAAGAACCTTTGAAAGCGATTTGTCATAAGAGTGAGAAATGGTATTTCCAGTTCAAGGGAAATGGGATATTTTATATCAACGTAACCATTCTTTAATATCAGAGAAAACCTGATATTGTCTTCTGACTAAGAATAAACTTATCGATGTTTGGACGAGGCAGGCGTAGAAAATGTACTTACCGCCAAAAAGAAGAAGGAAGCAGGCCAGGATGAAATACCCGCGTGAATGTATACCCGCGCACCGGCAGCAGATGAGGACGAGGACTGCTAGAAAGGTGAGACCGACCGCAATCGTGGCTATGACTTGGAAGGTGCTCCATGCGATGACGTAACCTGTAACAAACATGAGTATACATTATCCTGCCTAACAAGAGTAAAAAAAAATATAAGTCGTTAGAAAAGAAAATCTGATAGCTCACAGATTTAAAAAATAAAAAACGAAAACAACAATAACGCCGAATTGCCTTTAACAAGACGACCTGGTTGGTATTATGGACTTTTTTTATCGGGCTTATTAATCAGAGGAAGGTCAAACTTCAAGGTCAACTGCATATTGAAGCAATCAAATCAAGCACATAGAAGTTATGAAAGATTAACCAAAAGGTAAACCTGTCCAGACCCCGCTTTTTTCTTATCATTAGTAGGTCAATGGTCAAGGTCACGAGGTCAAATCATAATGTAAAGGTCCATTTACTTAAGCAACTATCCAATTATTGAAGCAATCCAGTGAAGGACATAGAAGTTATGACAGATTAACCAAAAGGTAAACCTGTCCAGACGCCGCTTTTTTCTTATCATTAGTAGGTCAATGGTCAAGGCCACGAGGTCAAATCATAATGTAAAGGTCCATTTACATAAGCAACTATCCAATTATTGAAGCAATCCAGTGAAGGACATAGAAGTTCAAGTAGATTTAAAAAAAGTCAAAGTCAACCTGAATCGCCAGATAGAGTTCGTTTATTTACGGTTTTAGCTAATTTATTTCTCTTGAATTTGTTCTTTTAAATCGATTAGAAAAGCTTTTTATCTTATTACTAATCCATATATATCAAAGATTGCTGAATTATACCGGTTTATTGCGCCTTGGAACGTCTAGAAAAAATCTTGCTCCCAGGAAGGAAGTGAACACGAAACCTTTGGATCCATAATCAATATAGACTACCATAGGACCATGGCCATACAGGTATTTTAGGTTACTTGCTCCTGTTAAAACAAATAATCTCCAAGCACTTTCGGACCAAGGACACCCAAACACTAGGGACAAAGTTCTAACGTTTAGATATCAAACTGATTATGTGCAACTGTTGACGTGTAACTTTGCCAGTAAAGTACACAAATCCGTGAATACTTGCAAAAATAACACTCGACATGCAGATAGCATGTTCACATTTATATGTGCACTCGTTTATTTCAGTGATTGTACTTGGAAGACATGTTGATATCTCAGGGTCAGTCACCTAGCAATTTAATATCAAGTCGCAATCAAATGAAATGATAACACATCGAGTCAAGTGATCCTGACACAAGTCCTAACAAGTATACACTGTTCTTTCAATTACGTCTTAATCGATGAAGCTTGCCACCATATATCCAATTTGTGATTCGTCATCGATAGTCTAGTGAAAAGTTAACAAATTTGGTTAAGACTACGAGCTATAATAAAATCAAGAAATTTCATCTGTATACGTTTTATACAGTTATAGCTAGATTAATATATTTAGTTGCATAAAATTTTTTTAAATTAGTTTTTTTTAAAATGACGATTTAAAGTTAATTTAAGAATAAGCGTCACGGGGTAAAGTACACGCATATATAGTGACCGATTATAACATGAAGTGTGTCCTAATAAAATGGTTGTATATTCAGACGAACAGAGACGCCATCCAACCATAAGACAAAACCAGGTCAAGCTGACAAGCGTGGTTGCATGCCTTGAGTGCATCTGTCAGCGGTGTCAGAGTTACACAACTTTCCTTTTTCGACTTCAGCGGTTTTAGGAACATCTGTATTTTGTTCACGTACATCCGACACGGTTTTACAAGTGGTTTGTTAATTTAAAAAAAAGTGCAAAAAAAAAAAAAAATAATAATTTTTTTTTTCAAATAACTGGTTCTACGTGTTCCCAGCATGACTTTAGCCTAGCAAAGTCCAGAATATTATCATTATTATTATTATTATTATTATTATTATTATTATTATATTAAATGATGGGAAATGAATGAAATAAAATTAAACTCTGTTACTGTTGCTGGTGGGATGACAGTGTGTTCAAAACTCTCTTATTTGCATCTTCTATGCTATTATTTGCTTTATATTTTAACAAATTATATCAATAAACGATTGAAGAATGCTCGTCTATGACTATTACCGAGATACTTGTTTAATTTTCATGTCTGTTATTATTTTTCATGCACCCATTCTCATGAGATAATATAACATGCTTTCAGTTTTGCTATTGTTGTTATTTTGTTGGTTATCATCGCCAAGACAATGCATGTTTAGTGGCAAACACTACGCAGTAGTTACCTCCCCTTACAGTTGTGGACAACCACTATCAACACAACAGTATTTAGTATTTGTTTTTCCCCCTTTTTTATTTTTTTATTTGACTGCGAGTGGCATATTTCCTTTAGTATATTTTCTTAAATAGACATCAATTATCGTCTTGTGGTAATTTTTTTTTTCGTGCATGTATAAATAATAAACATCCGCCATTTTGTAAGCTTACCATCATCATGTGACATTTGTGACGGCAGTGATATCACTGCGAGGAGTTTAGTCTGATGAACCATGGCTCAACCTTATACAAGCCAACTGGAAATTCTGAGCAAGTAGACGGGGACTAGGCCCAACAGCCATGAAGGTGTATGTAATGGTAAGTCAATGTCTGTAACAACCTTGTCACAGGGTCTGCTTCATATTGGGATATATATATATCTTTATTTCCTCCATCACTGAAGATTAATGCAAAACGTACAACTGAGCAAACAAAAAATACAAACAGAGAGAGAGAGAGAGAGAGAGATTATATTACACAATTACAGTAAGTTCAAAAGTGATATCAATACGTAATAAATATAGTGCTAACATTACAGCACTACAGGCAGGACATGCGAATTCACAATACATGAGCATCAATACAAACAATTAACATTCATGTAGTCATTTTCATGCATACATCAAACCAACATTGTAAAGATATGTACTTTAACCAAATACCATGAATATGAAAGATTACCATACTAAAGAAATCATTATAGTATTGCTATAAGCAGTAACGAGTGATGATCTGTCCATTTCATTCAGATAAGACCATACATTGTTACCAAATACGTCTTTAATTCTTTTGAAGAGAGTTTGACACAAAACCTTTACATACGGACAATCAAGAATGGTATGGTCTGTTAAGCAAATCTCACTGTACTGACCATTACATTTCATGCAAAAAGTGTCAAATCTAGCTAGGTATGCAATCAGTTTACCAGCTGTTTTACAGTACATTAATAACTGTGGATTTCTTGATGCATACATCCATAACTCACATATTTGATATTGATAATGAATAGATCGAAATCTTCTTAACTCAGCGGACATGATACGAATATGCCAATCTGACTGAACTTTGTTATATATCATATCTTTTGCTATTTTCCTCCACATGTTTAATTTGGAAAATTACCAGTCATGCTATATGCATCTAGATAATGTTTCAATCTGTATTTATTCAAAATGTTAAAGATATCGGGAATATACCCCATTATCTGATTATGTAATTGTTGCGAGCAGATTCTTAATAAGAACATTTTCTTCACAGCACAATACCTGGATAGATTACATAATTGTCCCAGTAAATTAAGTTTTCTTCGATCTATCTCAGCTTCTATTGGAAGACAACACAACATACTAAGGGCAATATCCGTTTTAGTTCTGACATTCATTCCTTGCATACACTTATTACATAATCTATGTGCCCTTTCTAAACAGATTATATCATTAGCAGAAATTATTTATTATTACTTTAATTATTTATTACATAAACGGCCCAGTCCAGTGGGCCTATGTGTCACCTAAACAGAGGGTGTTAAAAGTCATTTAAACCAATAATACACGTATGAATGATATATATGCAAGCAATTATAGTAATAGTGACTCATATGTAACCAAGATTCAGTTTACCGTTTATGTACTCACTATATAATTACCTGTGGCTTGTGGCAGCCCTGAATCTTGCTCATAATAACAACAACTCATGCATTCCATTCACCATTTCATTGTTGATGTGTAAGTGTGGGGTGATAAACCTGTTCTGTGAGTGAGTGGTCACTTAATTCTAATAATAAATCTCACCCAGCATTCCCTCTTCCTTCCTTCCCATGATTCATGACTCCTATATAAACCCAACCAGTCCTTTGCACGAGCCCTTTTTAAGAAGTCAGTGCGTTGTCTCCTTATATAAGGATTTGTCAGCCATTTAAAAGAATTGATTGTCATCACTATTGTACCAACCTGGTAAGAGCTTTATTTATATGTGTATTGTATGTTTAAGATGTAGATTTGTATTGTGGATTGACTGGAATTATGTTGTATTGTTTGTATAATTATGTACCAAACAATTTGTTTTATACATTCCAGGCTCTCTCTTTCTGTCTCTTGTTTCATTCTGCACTGTGGGTCAATAAACATATTGAAGACGAACTTTAATTGTGCCTTATCCTTGGGTTACACATATTTAAACGAATACACATAGATTCAATTTGTTCTGCCTTTTGCAACAGTTTTACCTCAAAGCTGGCGGGCATGTAAGTCTAGATAAATGAAAGATAAAATGAAATATAATATTTTCTGACAGAGGCAACAAGAAAAATAGCCCAACTTTATGTTCGATACATTCTCACACACCGCCGCCTATGACTAAGTGTACAGATTTAATCATAAGTGAGTGAAGTCCACCGGTGAACATTTCACGGATGATTGGTTTCTTGTCAGATATAATGAAATCTATGCTAGTTACCCCTATCGCCACCAAATTACACCATTACAAACGGTATATGGTAGATAGTATACCACAGTTAAACAAGACCAGGCCCCGTGTTCTCGAAAATAAAAGTAAAAATGGTACTTAACCCTTTCCCTCATATAGACTCATTTTTGACACTTTCCCTCATATAGACTCATTTTGACCCTTTACCCTCATATAGACTCATTTTGACCCTTTCCCTCATATAGACTCATTTTGACGCACTCAATAGGTACCACATCAAGCCTGATCTGCAGAACACCACAGTTAAACCTTACCAAATTTAATTATAAAGTCCTCATTTCCAGACCACTGAGGAGCAGCGAACAGCATAAAACCTGATCAGCCTGCGAGTTACTCGCAGGCTGATCTGGTTTTATGCTGTTCGCATAGGTCTTTTCATGGTTTCCTCTATGAGGGAAAGGGTTAAGTATGATTTTATACTTCTACTCAAACTATGCCCATAAGTTTCAATAGGGATTTGAGTATGGTTAAAAATTGAGCCTGAGATTTTCGAGAACATAGGCCCAGACCGGAAATGAATTTGAATTTGAAGGGTTGCAGTGTTTACGGCATGAACTCCAGGCTACAGCGAGGCAATGGGCAGTATAAATCTGGATCAATTGTTCTGAGTTCTTTTACCCTTACTGCGACAGAAATAGACGTCAACCTCGAACTTACTGCATTAATGTAGATTTTAGTATAATGATTTACTTCAGCCTAAGATCGTTCTTGTATTTATATATCTGACGTTGTTAATCATCATCATAGTCCCCCCCCACACACACACTTTATTTATTATATATGACCTGAAGCGAAGCCTCTAAGTTTCGGGCTCACATTCAAGCATCGAAAGTACTTAATCTAAACGTGACAAGAATATAAGCGATTGCTTTCTCTGAAAAAAAAAAAAAACAACAAAAAACAACATATTCAAACAAATTGTCATATTTCATTAAAATATAAAGACGCCGTTAAATACAAGCACTCAGAAAATGGAATTATTAGGAATGTAAACCAACCGAGTCACTGTTTATATTGCATCGCTCATATTTTCCACCATCATTGCACATCCTAAAAGTTCAGAGAGCAATGACACGCACAATTATATCACATGTATATATACATATCTATAAAGTGGGGTTTAAAATATAGGCATACTGTATATACATGCAGCTTTAATACTAATTTAAATATCTTATCTATTTCAATAAGCACGTGAACGCAGTCCTGGGGACATTATCAACCCTTGAAAAACACAAACAAGACATTCACTGTTAAGAAGCAAAGTCTCATGAGAGTCCCATGGTTGATATAATAATCTAGACACAAGATATGTGTATTCCACACCGGAGAAGAAATGGTGAACCGATAAGTATACAACATTCATCGGTGCAACAATTTCTTTATCGATCTTATCGAAGTGGGTCATGATCATCGACGCTTGAGATACAAACAACCCAAAACACATGTTCATGAAAAAAACGGGTAAGATTGAGTTTCATGTTTTAAAAGATTGGTATAATTAGGACTATATCTAGTGTCCCGTGAAACACATCACCCTGCTTGTAGGTAACCGTAAAACGATCGTGATTAAAGGGACACTTTTATAGAAGCCTTACATGTCATAAATGCAGTGGGGTTTTTTTGTGTTTTTTTTTTCATAAATGAACATATCCTTTTTATGTGTGTGTCATTTAGTTAAAGACACGGGCCTGAAGCCGTGGCCGCGTGGTTAAAGTCTCTCCACCGCCTTGGGTTCTAATCCAGGTCTGGTCCCTAATTAAGAAGCCTTCCATGCAACTGGCTTACGGTTGGTCGGTGTTTTTGTGATCTCGAAGTCTCCAAATTTAAGCACTGTCGCAGCGATGGTTAACTCCCAAAACTACAACTTGATGCATCTAAGGAAAATTCTAACGCTTCATCTTTATTCATTATTTTGAAAAGTTCTCTCGAATAACACATACATGTATTACACACATTCTGTATAATGTTCGTTTAAAAGGCTATGGTTATTATTGTTATAAATGGTTATTTAACTACTGTACATGAATTCGCATAAACCCCATAATAGAATGCCGCGAAGCGTGCCGATACTCCTCTTGGGCGTTGCGCGCGGTTACATTTTACTGTTTCTCTAACTTGAATGTTCTTTCAAAATTGACTGAATACTCGATTAGGTAATAGTAATTTACATAAAAAAACAGATGAAAATAAACTGACATGAACTGAATTTAAACCTGTAAAATGCGTTGTTAACTTTTGCGACTGAAAGTAAATTACACATGCGGTAAATGGGTATTTATACAACAATCAAAGTTTGTGCATTAGTTCACTAGCAGTGTAATAAAACAGTCCACATGGGATGAACATTTTGTTAAGATATCTGGTACAGTTTTTGAGATTCTAAAAATATCGAAAGGTAGCCTCAGAAGTTACGTTAAGTGTATGTTCCTGTGCGCTTAACTACCGTGATTGACCGAATACCCTGAATTACAGCGATCTGTACACTTTGATAAACATTGCGTAATAACATCAGCATTATCTCTGAAAAGTAGCAATTATACCCTTAACTCAAAACAAAACAGTTCTGTACTGACAATGTCGTGAAGATAAAAAGGAAAAAGGCCCAGTGATTATTTAGTTGAGAAAGGAAGGTAGTTGGTTCGATCTCCGGCCGTGACACGTGATATTGACCGACATATGGTGTAATTCGTCCACGGCAGTGTGAAGATGGAACGTTACAACTACAAAACAAATACACGTGGACATGCACCCGCATTCTTTTATACAATTATGCACCCCCATAATGTATTGGTAGCAAAATGCTTCTTCTTTTATTTATTTATTTATTTATTTATTTCAATGACGAAAAAGTATATACATTATCTATAAACTTTTCTTCACAAATAACCTATCAACAAATCTTGCCCTGTTTATAGGTCGGTGAATACTTGCTTCCACCTATTTATGCACCCTTTTACAGTTTAGACACAAATGCCGTCATGGAAATTCGTTTACCTGATCCTATTGTGAAAAGTCAAAATCCGTTTCCCTTTCATTTTGTACCTATTGTGGACAGCTATACAAATAAACACTTCCATGTGAAAGTGTGCAATATAAAATTTAATTTTTGAAGTTTACCCACCATGTATGCGTCTAACATGTATACCAGATAAAATGCTCTGAAGAAAAAAAATCGGATTATTTTATAACATATATAGACATATAAGCTGTTCAATTTATTTAAGCATTATCTGATTATAGAATTTAAAATTTGTGTATGTGTATTGATTGGCCTAGGCAGTTCGGCTTGCATATGTCTTTAAAGTGTGGACTTAACACCCTATACATGTATACAACCTGTGTCACAAAAAATCGGTTCGATGACCATTTCACGCCGCAGTGACACTAAATAAAGATGTAGGGCGATAACCAGGGGTGTATTAAGTATGTGTGCCAACCCACTACCGTGGGGCATTTTGAAATTTAAATCGTTGCGCCTCGTCTTGTCACCAAGATCGAGTCAAGCAATAACCCCGAGTTAATGTGTTTCTTCAAATAGCTGAAATAGCTCTAAGACATGGGAGGTGAAATTGTATACATTCTTCGGGTCTTTTCAGCAAAAATATAAAACAAACATTAAGGGGAAGTATAAATGTAATATGCCCCAAGGATAAAAGGAGTCGATTTAAGACAGCGTGAAGAAAGACAATGTTGATTATGTTGAAGAAGAAGAAAAGGATGATGATAATGAGGTGGCGTAGGAGAAGGTGCTGCTGCTACTGCTGCTGCTGATGATGACGATAAAGAAGAAAAAGAAGAAGTAGAAAAAGAAGAAGAAGATGATGATGATGATGAAAAAGAAGATAATGACGGTGATGATTGATGTGGTGGTGAATAAGAGAGAGAGTTCAGTAATGAAGTATATAAATCGGCACAAAAGATTTTGAACAACACCTGTACAACGACATTTTTCCTACTCGTGTCAGTTTCCGGTATACAAACAAAACAACATTACCTAAGATGTTTCATTCTGCTTTGTTACATTTCATAAAAAAATGTCGTCCGGGAAAACTCTGTAACAATCTATCAAAAAAAACAACAACTGACAAACCCTGAAAAAAATAAACATTGCATAAACTAGATGTACAACGGAAAATATTTATACTGTTACATGTCTATATTGACTTGTTGAGAAGCATATGTCTTGGTGAAACGGAATGTGGGGATATGTCACGTGATTCAAGTTAAATACATCAATTTGTGAGTGATACCTGTTGTGAATCATAGAGACAAAACACTGTCTCATGTATTTTGACCTTTAAAACTGTAACATTGTTTATAATTTGACACTCCTACGTCGTTATTACGTAGCGTGTATTTTATTCAGTTTTTATACATATTTTGTTGCTCTTGCTTTACGTCCCTTCAAAAGTATTTCTGTCATTTTGAGGATTTATTTTACACGTGACAGCTCAAGTGCTGCTTCCCTGAAATATACCACAGATTATTTCTGCTCTATTTGAGCAATTATGTGTTTGAAAACTATAAAGAAAATGGAAATTTCTAATCCGTGGATATTCGTTACTAGTGATGATACTCCTGAAATGCATAAAATCGTGTTGAATGTCCATTGTTGTAAACGATGCGAAAATGACAGAAGGGTCATGACTTGCACAATCGTGAGAAAACGTGAATGAATGTAACCAACTACTGGTAACTATTGGTAACCCTGTCTGTTTGGGCTTTAGAGTAACTAGAAGCATAAAAATGCATCCAGTCAATACAGGTATCGAACGGGTTGTCATTTTATGGCAAGATAGCTCTAAGAGTTTGCCTGCATAATTAGTCAGCTATACGAATTCACGTCACATAGACAAGGGTATGGTACCACATCCAGTCAAATTATCTTGACATCGGACCAAGCAGTCCTGGAACTACCCTTAAATACTAGAAAAGAAACCCAGCTCACTTGAAATAGTCAGACATACATTCAAATGCGTGTCACTTAATACATTAACCAACATATATTTTTATAGTTGGAACAAATATCCATTTCGGGGCATTGAAAGGAACTAGATAAAATACCGAGATACATAATTACATCGCTTTGTTCGTTTCGTGATATTTGATAGATGTTTACCATAGTCACACTGTAATTAGCGTGAGTTTTAAAGCATATCTACCTGAACTGATACCAACAAGCAGTGGCGTCTAGTTCGACAATCTCAAAAACCTGCACGTAACTGTTTCTCAAAGATTGTTCATAATCAAATCAACAGTGTTAAATAATTTGAATGAAGATACAAAAAGGCTGACTTGGTAAGATCAAAAAAGGATGGCAAACTTAATTATTTGATGACAGGCATTTCAGGTAGATTTGACAAAACGTTGGGAAGAAAGTCATACGAGATTTATGATGCATTCTTTCACCGCCTTGTAACATTCTCATATATATTTAGTTTTGCCTTTAGTATACACTTTGCGTTATTTATTAACTCTTTGAATCATTAAGACTTTACATTTTCATAATAGTAGTCACAGACCGAATCAGTTGTACAATTAGAGATTTGGCCTAGCGGCATCTACACCTGTAATAATCCTCTAACGTGCAATATATATATCTATAAATATTCACCCAAATGAGAGTAAAGAACGTTTGAATGTGTCGTTCATCATCAGGTATATAGCAGATCGGTTGCTTGGATCTCTCAACGTTCGTTTCAATAATCCGGTGAGGAATGTCTTGGTGATTGACATTATCCCCCGCTGTATCCGATTGTTATTGACTTCTCCAGTCAACAGGCGTGGAGAGGAGGGGGACGTGACGGAGTTACCTTGGGTCCCCTGTTGAGATGTTTTAAAAATGTGAAGTGAAGTGTATACATTTATAAACCTGTTGTAAATGTCTTTTTTTTTTTTTTCATTAGTTGAGTTTCACGAGTCCCAGCGCCATATTTCAGTCATTTGGGGACTATGCCTACACGAGACATATGAAGTGATGCGACCTAGAATATGTTTTGGCTCATGGATGGCTGAACCCAGATAGAGTTTGGGGAAAAAACAATAAAAACACCTGAAGCACGTGTTATATGGACTGTATCGTGGGTTCTTCACCTGAAGCACGTGTTATATGGACTGTATCTTTGGTTGGTAACTGATCAGATCCTTGTCCAATATACATTACCAAAAATTTTACATTATGTTTCCTTTCAAATGAGGACAAATATACGAGAAACTCAATCAGACACCAGGTTCCCATAACATATCCTTGTGAACCTAAGTAGTAAAATCACAAAACAACAAGATGCGTGAAATATGATAAAATAAGCAGTTTGTTTCAGGTGTGTTCCCGGTCTTCCCATCCAACACTTTAATCAGACGAGCCTGTATACAGAGTGATGCATTTTCGAAACATTAGCAATACTATTTTTTCTCACAACAACGTGAAGAAGTATTTGTTTATTTACAGTGGTTAACAGTTGAAATGTTCACGAGTTAACCCTTTCCCTCATATAGACTCATTTTAACCCTTTCCCTCATATAGACTCATTTAACCCTTTCCCTCATATAGACTCATTTAACCCTTTCCCTCATATAGACTCATTACCCTTTCCCTCATATGGACTCATTTTGACGCACTCAATAGGTACCACATAAAGCATGATCTGCAGAACACCACAGTTAAACCTTACCAAATTTAATTATAAAGTCCTCATTTCCAGACCACTGAGGAGCAGCGAACAGCATAAAACCTGATCAGCCTGCGAGTTACTCGCAGGCTGATCTGGTTTTATGTTGTTCGCATAGGTCTTTTCATGGTTTCCTCTATGAGGGAAAGGGTTAAACAACAACATTTTGTTGTGGTTCTAGGTATGTTATTCAATCTCTTCACTAAGTGGCAGTATAGGGTATATTGGATGAAGCAACAGCTTGGGTATTCCGATAGGAAATGTCGTGTGTGTGTATTGATTGAAATTGAATATAAACATTCAGGTGATTTTCCCATTCAACGAATATCTTTGCCCGGATTTATGGGTTGGATGCTACAGGTGAAGATCCATGGCGTAAAACGGGTGGGTGGTGGGGTGGGGGCTGGGCAACCTCCGTCCAGGCAGAGGGTCAGGTAAAATATTATGACAAATGAAAAGGATTTGGTTACTTGAACGCAAGACTCGCAAAGAACGAATGACGTTTCAAATTGAAACTGATGTTTCAAAACATCGCTTAACACAATTTATGTTGTTGTTATACCCCCCCCCCCCCACACACACACCTGACAAATTCGAATTAAAGCAAATATCAAACAGAGTAATGATATTACATCTGAGAGAATTATCGAATTTATTAAGTTACTCAAATAATATTTCTAACCATATAAAGATTACACGACCATGAATCGCAATTATGTGTCATTTAAGTGAAGATTTAAGTCAACATGTTACGTTTTCTTTGTTGTACTATATGCACATATAGTATATCCATTCGTTCAATGATAAAACAACAGATAAGAGCCAAATAAAAAAAATATTAGAAGCTGCAGATAGTTCGTAGACTAAATCCGCACCTGTACTTCGAACGACAAAGGGCTGGCGCTTAACGTTGATTGGACCTTTTATCGCCAGCCGCCTGTGACTATGACTTGGGTAGCCACATGGACACACAAGCCATTGATTTATTTTAAAGTGTCCCTGTACAGTTAATATCATATATACAAATAACCACGAGATGCATGCTAACTTTATCATAGTCTTGCAAGAGACCCTCCAAATACCGGTTAGCACAGAACGTTTAACATTGAAATTAAAATCGCAGCACATTTAGATATAAATTTAATAATCAAACAACGTGATGGTGTTGACAGGTACAACAAATCTACTAGATATGAATAAATATGTCACTTTCGTCTAGCTATTCATTTTAGTTCTTAAAGTGTTCTCGAGAAAGATCACTCTAGGTATCGATGAATCGATCATATGAAGGTGAATCGATCGTATTTTGTATTGACGATAGTAGCTGCATGTGTAACTGGATGCATGATGAATAGGCAAGTATAATCATTTTATAGAGCCATTCTAAATAAACTATCGGAGATTTGTTATTTATTTAATTATTTATTTATACGGCACATTCCAGTATCTCGTGTCCATTAAAGTGGCACTTTTTTGTAGGACGAAGATAAATGCTAGGAGCAATACACAAACATCTTCCTTTTGAATTCTGAAAAGTTCTCGGACAGGCAGACGTTTTCAGTTGTTTTTTTTTACTGCGAACGTAATGTGTAATTCATCTACAAGATAGTGACCCGTGGTTAGATCGCCCGCCTCGTAACCAGGTGGTCACGGGTTCCATCCCCGGTCGCGATAAAACAAAGTCTGTCTTTCTTTCCTTGCTAGGCGCTTGACTAGCCTAGCGTTTATTTGCATGAGGCCAACGTCCCAGTGACAGTTTTTCAGTCATGTGGGGACTTTGATATACAGTGCAGTCTCCCCTGGTACAACACTGTACCAACGAGCCATGCAACTGTACCTATCCGCACATTATGACAGGACTGGTCACGTATTTTAGCCGCTCTGAATCTGTCTCATGATACCAAACATAAGGAGGTTTGCGTTGAACTACTGAGTGGTCTGCCAAGTAATGTGATATACTATACATGTAGTGCAAATGCACTGCGGGGTAACATTGTGTTTACTCACACATACGTTGAATATCATCAACTTCCTTCTAAAATAACCATAACATCCGTGTACCTATGAACACACCTGTAAACAATGGGTAATGTTTCGGGTATGTCACAACTGGACCCCGTGTTCTCGAAAATATTCAATTACGATCTCATGTTCAAATTTGAGTCTCTTACTCAAATCTCTAATTGAAAGCTTGAGACTGTGTATGAAAGTCACACTTACTTACCATTTTCATTTACAATAAATGAGGTATAGGGCACGGGCAGGGAATCAAACCACAGTATCTGATACGTTACATTCCATACATCAGTTGTGAACTTCTTCCTACTGACGACAATCACCTTGTCTAATAACAGTGATTTACATTCACACTAATATAGCACAAACTTTTGGGTATTTATGCAGGACTTTACATGATCATTACGTCATGCCAATGAACAACAACAACAACAACAACAACAAAGCTTTTGCGTGTTTGTTTGCATGGATTTAATGTCTTATGCCTCACTACGGTGTCAAACCATAGCACAGACAAGTGACATGATACAAACTTTTTAAAACTAAAATTTAACGCCGTTAGCTTCTTTTTTCAGCAACTTGGTCACTGTATTACAGCATTTGCTTTTCCATCGTCGTTTCAAAAGCGTTTTGTGTGTGTGTGTTTTTTTGTTGTTGTTTTTTGTTTTGTTTTTTATATCAAAGTAATACTACAACATTGGCCGAGATTGTCTGCTGCAGTAGCTGTCCCGCCTACACGTTTGTCACCATGCCATAGCAACTGAACGTAGTTACCCTTGGTCAATGATTCAATTACAGCTGGTCAATGTCAAATGCGAAAATAAAAGATGTACACATTGTCTCAAATAGCGATAAACAATTAATATATTGCATCACATTTCGGAAAGACTCCCTTAAGGGCTAGTGCATATGTCAGGACACCATCGTGACCGGCGGGTATTACATCACCAATGGTGGTGACCCTTGACCCTGATGTCAAAGGAAAAATAAGAATGAATATATAATTTAATATATTATTATTTGTAGTATTTGATTTAATCATATTTATTCAATAAAGTTTGACATATTATATATAAATACAAATATATTACATTTAGGATTAGAACGATAGACAAGCTAATAAGTTCTTTTCCTTTTCATAAAATATATAACTAGTAAAACAGGTAATTCTAATTTACATACTGTTAACTTAACCCTTTCCCTCATAGAGGACACCATGAAAAGACCTATGCGAACAACATAAAACCAGATCAGCCTGCGAGTTACTCAGGATCAGGTTTTATGCTGTTCGCTGCTCCTCAGCGGTCTGGAAATGAGGATTTTATAATTAAATTTGGTAAGGTTTAACTGTGGTTTTCTGCAGATCAGGCTATATGTGGTACCTATTGAGTGCGTCAAAATGAGTCTATATGAGGGAAAGGGTTAATGTATTTAAACTTTGAAAGAAAGAGTCCACGAAAACCTAATAAATAAAAAAAATGTATAACACATGTTCATGAAAGTATGCATCGAGCAATACTAGTTTTGTCACACTTCCTAAGATAACTGACTGGTAAAATATTTTCGATGACTGATATTTTAAAATAGGGTTATATTTTGATTATATAGTTCTTATCAATGAGCAATATTGTTGTGTTTCTTTCCTTGTTATTTGGAGTTAACGTCTCATCGACAGTATTTCAGTCATTTGGAGATTATCTACGGTAACGATTTTAAGTGACCCCAAAATTCAAGTATGTCCTTCCATAGAAAATAAAAACGTTTTCAAATCCCCCCCACTCGGGGTAACATGAATACGTTCTTAGGTGGGGGGGGGGGGGATACATGAGATACAAAAGTGTGCTAATGACACATATGAGTATAAGTTATAAATGAGATATAAGCTTTCGCAACGAAAAAAAAAATTAAACATAAAAACGTTTCCAAGTTCCCGAGGTGGGGGAGTTTCAGCAGGCGTGCGTTCTGTATGCCGAACCGTATGCAACCGTATGCTTACAGTCAGCTATGAACCTGTCGCAGTGCCATAAACCACGATGTCCACGTCTACCTATGTACCGCATAAGATGCACGTGAAAAGCATAGCCGACTCCATAGCGGACTTTAAGCGACCGGTTGTATACGGTTTGGCATACTGAACGCACGCCAGCCTTATCTGAAGCTCATATAAATTTAATTTAGGAAAATTGAATACCAATAGAAATATCAAAAGTATATATCACATTTATATAAGTGTTTAAAGTTTTACGTTTTCCCGGGGTTTTATGTTCCCGGGTCGGGGAGGGGACTGAAAAATGTCTTTGAAGTTACCGGGGGGGGGGGGGGGGGGGGGGCTGAAAACGTAACACCGGGCCAACCGGGAAATATCATAATATGCTAAGCTCCAAGCATGAAGTTATCGGTACCATGTTTAACGACTTTGGTATGTCGCAGTTTCGGATCGAACCCACGACCTCCCGCTCCCGGTGAGGACGCTCTAACCACTTGATCACTGGGGTGTATTTGTATGTATATGTTTGTATATATTTATATTTATTAATATATTCATTTTGCCTCAATCATGAAAAATACGATACGTATGTTAAAAATTGAGACTTTCACTGGCACTTACCTAAGAGGTCTGAAGCATTGCTCACTATATCTGACTGAGTGTTTCCTGTGAAGGAAACCGCCACTGAGTCGCTTGTTTTAAATTTAGGCACGATCCCCGAACTCTCGCACGAGCTGGACTCCCCCTTTATACAGCTCATCACATACCACACACGTACAGCCAGTAATCCTTAGTTCCATCAGTGTACACATTCAGAGATATCCAAAATGGAATAGCAAATCCTACTGCTTGGAAAACCAGGGCGATACATGCAACCCATATTCCTAACACAATAGTTGATGTCCAAGCCATAATGCCCTCCCTCGCGAAACAAAACACTTTAACGAAAAAAGAACTCGCAAAATGAAATAGTTCACTATCTGTCGCCACACCACATCTCAACCCAATCTAATGTACGCCTTCTAACAATCAGAAAATCATAGAAGTGTAACGTCACGCTCTGTGGGCCACTCACCGCTGCTGGTATTTTCGAAACATATCTGGACTGGTTTCAATACCTGTACACGTGGGGTTCGAATGACAACACGGGAATATACCAATACACCACTCAGTATAGACACGGTCAAGATGCATGTGGACAAATACGGACACAATATAGCGTTCTAACAACATGTCTCCGTATCCCCCTTACGAGGATATCACGGTATGACCCAAACTATTTGTTTAAAGATTTTAAGCGCTAGATATTTCAATTGCTATCTTCCGACCTTTGAAACGCCGGAGAGATTTGAATAGAAGAACGTAGCTGATCTAAGCCGTCTAAATAGCGTTGACACCGTGTTTATGCAATGTACTAGCGCTCGCCTTGAATGAAATTGCTCTTGAATTCAATTTAATTTTCTTACTTTAGACGAATATGATCGAAATACCACGACTGTTGATAACATGAAAAAACATTAAGGTTTGGGTCAAGTATTTCAAATTTACCTATGATGTTTAGAACTCTTAATGAACTTGGTGTGTCCCCTGTTATTTGAGGTTTATATACATGTATTTGTTGATTTTAGACTGTCGGCGGAAGCCTCAGTCTATTTTGATCAAGGAAGGATTAATGAATAAAGAATGTATTGTGCGTGATAACTGAATGAAATGTTATACAAATAAATGATGACTTTGCGATTATATACACGTGTATGTGCCAGTGTAGAATGCGATACGTGTATTTTAAGTGTATTATTAATATTATTATTACAATTGAACCTTGGATATGCCATTAAAAATTGATTAAGAATCAATTTTGCTTTTAAGATTATTTGAGTGGCAGAAAATGTGATACATAAAACAACTTGGGTGTCGTTCACAGCGTCATTCTGTGAGGAGATTTGAATATTATTCAAACTGTACCGTTCTGCACAAACACCAAAGTTATGCTCACGATTTTCTTGGAGACGCATTCGAGTTCTGCGCCACAAAACGTCGAGTGTTTGTATAAGGCGGGAATTTACATTCATATCTCGTGTCCAGCTTATGAATGCAGAAATGAATGATGAATGACTTTGCAAGCTGCAGCACCAACTTCGTATCTATCATTTCACAAATAATCTTCTTAACGTTCTAACATCTGAATGACGTTTAAGTCGAGTATAACGAGATGGTGTCGACCCTGAGCTACATACAAACAGGCTGAAGGTCGAAATCCATCCCTAATTCAAAGGCGAATGAATACAATAAGTTAATCGACATTCAAATCTCTTTAATCAAACGCAAAAATATTAACATTATCACAGAACAAAATGGGATCAGCAAATGGCTTAACAGTATGAAAATTGATCCATGGATCAGTATATGTACAGAATATCACCATGGATATGTTGTTATGGAATCGGCATATACAATCAACATTCATTTAGTCAGCATATAAAAGATTATCTAGCTATGTCTCAGCGCCTTCAAAATGCCGCTGTGATCGGTCAAAACCAGTCACGTGACTGAGTGAGGTGTATTTTTTCCATACACCCACTGTAATTTCATACACCCTCTTTTACTGTCATGTACTCAAATAGCCGAATGAACTGATGTTGTTGTTTTTTTTTCACACGACAAATTACTTTATTTCAAATTATGTGATTTAGTTAAAATGATCAAGACTTACAGTAAGGTAGTCGGTAAGATGTTTGGATCTTTGAGGTATAGGTTAACGCAGTTTCTGTCATTTCATACTACATTCACTCTAGAGGGATATGCATTTACAGGGGCAGTATGAACCAATACCTCAAAGTTACAAACAAACTTATAAGATACTTAGCATCATACATATTCAGTCATTTGATCAGCATATACGAATATGAATATTCGGCCATGGGATCGGCATATACACTAAACAATATGAATATTCGGCCATGGGATCGGCATATACACTAAACAATATGAATATATGACAATGTGACCGGTATGTACACTAAACAACAATATGAATATTCGGCCATGGGATCGGCATATACACTAAACAATATGAATATATGACAATGTGACCGGTATGTACACTAAACAAACAACAATATGAATATTCGGCCATGAGGATCGGCATATACACTTAACAATATGAATATTCGGCCATGGGATCGGCATATACACTTAAAATATGAATATTGGCCATGGGATCGGCATATACACTTAAAAATATGAATATATGACAATGGGGCCGGCATGTACACTAAACAAAACAACAATATGAATATTCGGCCAGGGGTCGGCATATACACTTAACAATATGAAAACACGGTTATGGGATTGGCATATACATTGTACACTAAACAATATGAATATATGACCAAGGGACCGGCATATACGCTAAACAATATATGGACAATAATCAACAATATGAATATCTAGCACTCGGATTGGTTTATCCCAGGGTGGGAGGATGGCTCTGTTTTCATTTAATGTATAGCTGTGGATTCGACAAAAACCCAGTAAGAAGATGATTATTTGTATACCTGTGAAATCGACGTCTTTTGTCCTAATTGTAAATTTTTAGACATAGACTAAAGAGATTTAAATTTTCAAAATTTGATATCATACAAATTATAAAGATAACACTTCTTGCATTGCTATAAATGTTACATACAACTGCACCTGTGAATATTCGCTCATTAACAAGGAAAATATTGACATTCAGAAACCAGGTCTGAATCTAAATGGCATTCTCGTAGCTGCTAGTATGTTTTAATTGTATAAGGTTCGCAATTAACTGTTATTACAGCTCTAGGCATGCATATGTTGTACGCATAGTTCAGCTACTGATTTATCGAATATGCGGCTTGTGAGATAGACACACAGCTCTGTACTGGACAACAACAATACGAGAGTTTTATATTTCGTCGTATGTTGGAGAATGAGATGTCACTCCATTTTGAGTAGGTAGGCTTTGTCTGATCAGCTGAACTCACTTAAGTTCCGCACATAAGCACACTGACATAAACGCAACCCTTTATTACACTCAGAGAAATTCTTCACCCTCGAGTAAGATTTCATTGCAAAGGTATTTTCTTCAAATGTTCAGATAATTGTGATAAACTGAGACCGTGTCAAACACATTGTTGAACATCTGTTTCTGTGATGAAAATGTTTGTTTAACCCTTTCCCTCATATAGACTCATTTTGACGCACTCAATAGGTACCACATAAAGCCTGATCTGCAGAAAACCACAGTTAAACCTTACCAAATTTAAATTTTACCAATAATTCTTCCACCCTCGAGAGACATGCAAAGTGATTTTTTGCTGTTCGATATGGTTCTAGTTCACATGTGTGACACTTCTGGAGAAAGGGTTAAGGTTTTCTTCACGCATAAATACTGTCATGTGTCAGTAAATACCGTCATCATTCCAAAGTGGACATCCTGTAGGATTTCGCCGCTTATACACCCGTGCAGTTTGTTTACGTTTTTTTACTGCAAGCGTTTACATAAACTGCTTTTTGTTTGAATGTACAAACTGAAATTTATTTTACATCAAAGAGCAATCAGTAAGCCGCTTAATTTTGGCAACCTGATTATTTAGGTCACCTAAGACATAACGATTGCGTTTAGCTTGCAGAAGCATCCAGGTTTACTTATATAAAATGCACAACAATTTTCTTTATGTAATTTATTTATCATTTTATTATTGAAGTTGTCATGGCACAACACGAACGTTTACAATGAGTTAGCGGGAAAATATCAACGAGGCAAAATACTGTAGCTGAAATTGTGTGACGAAAGCAAGTGGCGAGCTGCAGTTCACTCACCATGCTCTTGGTGAGTCTAGGAGGTACATGGCAAACTTGTGTATGTTGTTCGTTGAAATATGTTCGGCCCTTACTGTAAAATGATATCCATTTGATGTGAACAATCAATAAAACAGTTCTAAATTACACGCCACTCGCCTGTCTTCTTATTCCTAATGCATCATTAGGACTCTCAGTCCTTTGATTTAATGCTACCGACTTCGAGTCCTCGGCAATCTCCGGCACAACTCGGTAGATTGTGTGATTTTTGATCTAATAGCAAACGTGTATTTTGCCGAAGGCCACAATTAATTTTACATTATTTCTACATAAATGTTTATCGGAAATAAAAATAAGTCATCAAAGTGCTCTGACAGACAAAATTACTCAAATCAATTTAATTTCAAGCTGTATGGTTACCAATTACTTTTGAGCAAATTTGTGTTGATATATGGTTTACCCATTTACTTTTGAGTAAATTTGTGTTGATATATATCATAAAAGAAAACAATATTAGGATATACTTATATTCCAATTGTCGATATAAAATTTAAGCAGATCACATGGTGTCTCCGTTAGAGATTGGTTAGGGTCGCTAATTTAGTATCTGCTGTAGGTCCGAGTCCCGGCACGTTCACTTGGAATTCGAATGTGAGGGTTTGCAGCAGGTTGCTGGCTCTACTCAGGTGACTATGTGCATCAGCTGGACGTTGCTACACGACTGAAATGTAAACAAGCAACAACAACAACAAGATCACGAGCAACGCTGAAACCTGCACCGCATTCCAGTTACCGCAAACGGTCTCCCACATTACTAACGGGTTCGAGTTGGTACTCTGCTTGTATTTTATACACTACGATAGAACAGGGATACAGTTGCTTACGTTAGTGAGTGTTACGGTATCTGAACGCAGGGAATTGCGATAACGTGCTGAAAACAAAGGTAAAATATTTATACAAAACGTCACATCAAGATAACCGATGTTTTAGCAGTAGTTAAATTCTAGATGTAACTTGAGGAGGTCAATCAAACTGTTATTACAAAGCGGGTGAATGGGCGTTTCTGATTTCACTCATATGAAAATAGTGTTTACATTACAAAACCAGTGGTTTCAAGTTCCTCTGTAGGTATACCCGTTTATTCTCATTTGCAAATGACTAACGTTCATATCTCACTATAACCTTGTTACTGAGGTGTCAAGAAGTCAGGGTAACTGGATGTTCTTTATACAATATCTTCATCCTAAATAATGACAGTCTCCTTCATGCACGTTGGAATTACTGCAATTTTTTTTTTTTCTTACATTCAGCGCTCTTCATAAATGCCACATCTTTCGATAGACGAGCCTTCAGGGAACTTGTAATATTTGACTTAGTCAGCAAGTGCTAAAATATACTCGAGGAGATACCTACAATGTGTGAAAAATTTAACCCTTTCCCTCATAGAGGACACCATGAAAAGACCTATGCGAACAGCATAAAACCAGATCAGCCTGCGAGTAACTCGCAGGCTGATCAGGTTTTATGCTGTTCGCTGCTCCTCAGTGGTCTGGAAATGAGGATTTTATAATTAAATTTGGTAAGGTTTAACTGTGGTTTTCTGCAGATCAGGCTTTATGTGGTACTATTGAGTGCGTCAAAATGAGTCTATATGAGGGAAAGGGTTAAACTTAAATCATGTAACCAGACATGAATCCCACTAATACTTAGTGCTAAGTATTACTTAAAATCTTAAATAAAGTAAGAACACATTTCCCCTTTCTCGTATGAAATATTTCATAACATGACCTAATTGACACATCTTATTACTCACCTGACTAACAATATTTGCTGAGAAATGAAATATAATGCTATTTTTATTAGTGCACCTGTGGTATTACTTGTGACGTTAAGTAAGGGTGTTGGAAGAGGCGCCTGATGCTATAAAGTTGAACTAAATGACACAATTATTTTGCACTCTGTACATATAGACTGTCACATTTCACACAAAAACCACAAATTCCTTTAAATCATATAAACGACAGATACATTTAATACATGCATGGTAAATTACAAATAATCATGATAAGAAGTTTTATTTCAAGGTAAAACACCTGTACTTAAGGACTCTGAAAACGCACGCTTTAGATAATAATTATTATTAACTGTAATTATTGTTCATAAATATTTGTTGTAACCTATTCATGTTCAGTTGTTAAGTTATGTTTTTAAAAAGTGAATGATAAAAAATTTATGGAATCCTTCGTTTTTCGTTTTCGTGTAAGAAAATAAAAACGAGTATTTTAAAATTCCTGAAGAATACAATATATCGAAAGGAAAATGTACTGAATACCCACGCTATATACATGTATTTCATTCATTATGCCTTTACATTGAGGGCTTGGAAAACAGGAGATCTATACCAGAATTTCCCTCCTGTTGCTTACTGGGCTGGATCTGTCAATTGTTGATCGAATTCATTATTTTATACACTATTTAAAATCAGTAAATTAATATTAATCAAATTATAATGTTTATACATGGGAGAAGCCGGATCCAGGAGTTCGAGGGTGGGGGCAGCGCCGCAATATCAAAAAAAATACTAGACAGTAGACAGTGACAATTCAAGCGGCTTGCCGCTTTGCCTGAGCCGTGAGAAAAGTGTAGTTCCATTTGGACTGGGGACCCAGGGGAACTGCCTCGTGATGTTTTTTTAATTTAAAGCTGTGAAATAGTGCATTCTTGTGTGTTTAGATTTATGAATGGTGGAGGAATTTTAGAGGGGGTGCGCGCCGGGTGCGCCCCCTTGAACCCGTCAGTACATGGGTATGGGCAATAGGGTAGAATGAATGTCATCAGCCTTGTAATTGAGGGTTTTGGATTCAATTCCCAGCAAGGTCATATTTTTCTCTTTGACCATTGTAAGAGTTAGAAAAAAGCTATTTAGTTTATTTTTATAATGTTTGGTGGATATTTATTGGATATATCATGTTTACATCAAGTTTAAACCCCCTCCCCTCCCATTTAAAATAATAAGAGTAAACAATTTATCATATTTTATCAAATCTTTCGAGTCGAAACAGTCATTTAACATGTTTGGTTTATTTGTTCCTAATGTCAGTCAGTCAGTCAGTCAGTCAGTCAGTCAGTCAGTCAATCAAGCGTGTTTTCGATTCTCTACAGAGCCGGATTCAGGAGTTCAGGTTATAGGGGGGGTGGGAAACTTTAAAATGTAGCGTTGACAATGAAGGTGCCGCTTTGCCCGAACGGAGAAGGGTGTATTCCGTTCGATTTTGGTACAGTGAACTCCTGGATTCTAATTAATTTAGCAGCAATATAGTGCATAGATGTAGCATAGTGACAATCTGTGAATTTTTTGGGGTGGATTATGGATCATACATTTATGTATGGTCCGGGAATTTTAGAGAGGGCGCGCGCCGGGTGCGCCCCTACGCCCTTGAATCCGCCAGTGCTCTATAGTGTCCATTATGTTCCACTACCTTGAGTAGCTGTGACTGAGTCACCATGAGGGGTTGTAATGTTGACTCGTGTTGAATGTGGACATCTCCAAGATCAAATCGCTCTCAAATATACAAGGGGTGGTCATTATATTCAAGAACTTTCGTCATATTCTCTTTTTCATTCCATAAAGATCAGATCTAACACATTTTCTGTAAAGCACGTCCCTTTTCTATCGATTTTAGTCATTTTGTTATTATTTATAATATCATAATCTACTTGATGACATCATTTTGCTTAAACCGCTCGTGCATATGTGTTCGTCAAGGATGGAGTACGATACAATTGTAGAGCAGCGTATTGTTATCAAATTCTACCCCAAACCCGGTAAATCCATGACAGAGACCAGAGTGGATTTACAGAAAGGTGAGTCTGCTTTCTATTAATCTGCTGTCCACAAGTGGTTTCACCGATTTGGTGATGGCAGATCCTCTATCGAAGATGACCCCTGTCCCGGACAGAAACTATCCATCAAAACAGATGATTTCGAAAAATCTCCCTAAAAAATGGTTTCAACTCTGTCACAGAGGCATTTGTTAACCAAGACAAGAGAATAACTGCTAGGCAGCTTGCTGAGGAGTTTGGTGTAAGTTATGGCACGTTACAACATGTTTTAAGCAACATACTGGCTATGAGATAGGTTTGTGCTAGGTGGTGCCTTGACTTTTAAAACAGGTCCGGGTAATTTTGTGCTATGATTTTTTCTGAGGAAGGTGAAAAGTTTCTTAATAAGATAATTACATGTTATGAAACTTGTTTCCACTTCTTTGAGCCGAAAAGTAAGCAACAGAGTCCAGTTTCGAAGCATAAATCGTCCCCATCTTCTGTAAAAGTACGCCGGTAAAATTCATGTCAATCATTTTCTGCGACATTTCGGGTAAAGTTCTTATTATATTATCATAAGGTACCGGAGAAATCTACAACCAATGGTGAGTATTACTCCACCATTCTCCGAACCAAACTCCGTCGGGCTCTGAAAACTTGACAGGTCGGGTTTATTTTGCAACACGATAAAGCCCCCGTTCGTCTCAGCCGTGTTGTAAGGGCAACAATGGCAGATTTAAACATCAAGCATCTACAACACCCACCGTATAGTCCAGATTAGACCGTCTGTGATTTCTTTCTCTTTCCAAATGTTAAAGATCAGTTGCGATGTCATAGATTTGAGTCTCGGGAAGAGCTTGGAAGCTATGAGAGTGTTGTCACGTGACGGCTTTCATTTGGCTGGAGAGATGTAACAAGTGCATCTACTTTGGAAGGGAGTAAAGTTTTATTGACCTGTGAATGAAATGGATAATTTTATAGTTTAAGTCGTCGAATATAAAGATCACCCCTCGCATATATCATTGTTGCGATTATTCAGCCTTCTATGATGGGAAGGGCTGTGATTTTCAATAAACATGCAGTATATAACACGTGAATCATGACCAGCATACGCCACCCTAATGATGTGATCTTCATATGAAAAGAAACATCATGATTTCGGATATGATCGGTTTCATTTATATCTATACGTCTACGCGCTGAAAAAGGTAGATTATGCAAAACATGGGAGCTACTCAACATGCTAATTTAACGGGATTACACCTAGCAACCTACTCTTCCCATATTAAAACGACGCAATCAAACAAATCTATTTATTGGTAAATGTTTACTTCAGTATTTTCTTCTTTTTTCCGTGTAGGTTGTGCGGTCGGGGCGGTCGCACGATTATTTTTCATTAAAACCTAATACCTCTGCGTACAATTACTCTTCAAAATTAATGATTTAATTACAAACTCAATGGGGTTTAACTTCTTATATATCCATTATATATGCATCTATAGCTTTAAATTCATGAATGACCCTGTTTGTTTTCGTTTTTAAGTCAACTTTTAATGACATGCATAATTTAGTGCCACGTAAACAATATTTCAAAGATATAAAAATAACAAATTTACATTTGCCTATATTGTTGTTTCATACGATATGTTCTATGGCTTGATGATTCTACTGGTAATGCCCAGTTAAACAATGACGCTGATGCTGATCTGTATATTTATCATTTTATATAGGTATATATATTAAACATATAAATAGGATTTTATGGTAACCCAACCCACCATTAAATTAAACTCACGGTCCGTCAAAGGCTTAAAAAGGATTTCAGTGCAGATGCAAGCATCCAATGACTTGGAGTTATAGGGCGCTTTGCTCAAAGTCTATACAGGCTTGCATTTACTATAAACTTCCCATGAGCACTTGATGGACCATGATCACAATTAATATATGTAATAGATGGATTACCTTAATGGATCACAACCGCACCACCTTTGTTGCAGATATAGATTTTATTTCATTATAAATGATAACTCTGTTTAAACTCAGATTACTTAAGACAGAACACACGCTGGTTTAAATCCTTTTGGACCACTTTGTTGATATATTTTGAAGTGTTCAAGAATTCGAACTTTGTATTCATATTCAAGACTAAATCTTGGAGAAAGTGGTTTTCTTATTTTAATGAGATACTAGGTAAAATAATTTTATGAATATTTTATAACTTTGTAAACTTATTTCGTCTACTCGGCATGAGAACGAACGGTTAGCAAGCTTGATAGTTCCTTCGAATATTGGAGCAGTTCGTTTACATAAGAGCTATTTTCTCACTCCACCCACGTGCATGTGCTCGAATCTGCACAATCGTTTTCTTAGACAAGCTACAAGTCCATATATTATGAACTGATTTTACGACAGTCACCCAAGCCTGACCGGTGTAACTGCTGAAATAGACAGGCTATAGACTGGCCATAGAAACTTGAATGGATTTGTCAAAAAAAGAAAGAAAGAAAGAAAAGAAAAAGAAAATAGCATCAAGTAAGTATACAACGATTAGAACAGAACGTGTACTACAAGTGTCTAAATTACCTCTCACATACAACGGCAGACCGACCTAGGGTCGAAGTCGTGTTGAAATAGATAAAAAAAAAGGCGAGTGTTTTAACCACTACGCCTTATCCAGGCAACTACACTTTGAGAGTATGGTGTTTTGAAAAGATAAGAAATAATAAATGGTAAAATCGGACAAATCATAACAAATCAATTACATGTTGATGTAAAAATTGGGTACACCCCCAATAACTGTTTGATAACACAGTTAAAACAATTATTACATTTTCATTACTTTAAACAAAATCTAAGGGTAATAGATACTGTCACAAAACCCTGACATCAAACCACCTATTGAACTAAAGTCTGTATTGTTGGATTATTACTGTCTCACAAAGGTTACTGACACATGGAAAAGGGCAGCAACCCATGTACCTGACATTAAAAAGAAAATACAACAGTTTACTCCCTTTAAAATCATTATTATGTTTAATTATTTCGGTCATTTTTGAGACTTGAGACAGATATAATGCTGTCACCGTGCGGTATCACGCCTGGGGCATGTGACATGATATCACACACAGTCACATTATCCTGAAACCGAACTAACCTTTCCTGGAATTACAATTCTTTGCGGGGCCGCCGTGGCCGAGCGGTTACAGTCGTGGACTACAAATCTCTCAGCCCCTCATCGTTGTGGGTTCGAATCCCGGTAGGGACTTCGGATTTTTCATGTGAGGAAGCCTTCCAGCTGGCTTGCGGTAGGTCAGTGGTTCTACCCGGGTACCTCTGTGTACTCGGGGTCTTCCTCCACCTGCAATTAGCTGGACGTCGCTATATGATTGAAATACTATCGCAGCGACGGTAAACCCCAATACAACAACAACAACAACATTTCTTTGCTGAGCGCCAAGCAAGGGAACTACCGGTACGATATAATATGTAACGACCGGGGATCGTACTCAAGACCCCCACTTCGATTTAAGTAGTATGACTGAGTTACAGTTTCTTTGATAAATGTAGCCATTTTAACAAAACACCTCTCTTTGATGCACATTGAGACTTATTTTGGGTTGGACGGTATAAATACGTGCAATTTCACAGAAAGATGATATTTATGATGTTTACTCCGTCGATTGTATTTTCCAGTCTCAATTTTAGACCATCGTGAGATCAGAGATACATCAACTTATTTTTAACGAATACACGTGATTGAAATTTTCAGGACATTCATCCCTCACCTTAACTTAGAGAAACAGAGTTTAACCGTAATTAAATGTCCTGAACTATCCTCCTTAAAGGCCCATTACATTTCACAGTTACAATTTTCATGAAAAAGAAAATAAAGATAACACTGGCATGTCGTAGACTAACGCAAATGGTATCTAATTTACAAATTTCTGCTGTGAAATAACATTTTAAAGCACAGAAATTATGCCTTTTATTATATTGTCAAAACACTCTCATTGTTTACATTTTGCGTAGGCGAATATTCCCGAATAGGGTCCGTAATCGGAAATGATTTGATTTTAGAAAAATAGAATGGCACAGAGTCACCTTTTGTTTATCTGCTACGTCATAACAGCAACCAATTCCAACAAGGTCATGCATATAACTTCACAATATTAGCTTTTAAAATGTCAAAAATATAAATCTTATGGGCAAATTGACATGTTTACATGACATGTGACAGAATTCTTTTATTACCTCCTTGACAATTTGTATGGTCAGGTTTAGATTTTCTCCATGAAATTTGAAATAGAATCGTATAATGCAAATTTCTATCATGGTTTTCTTTCTTATTTATGCATTGCAGTAATGTTATCGTCAACAACGAGTATGAACAGATTGCATCTCTCAACAAATGTGTAAACACTCATTTTTTTTTTTTTTATTGTCAAAAGAATATACACCGATTTTGTAAGAATAATGGGCCTTTAAGTATGTGAAAAATACCAAAATATTCATAGCCGATATCATTTTTTTTTAATTTTTTTTATTTGCTGATGTTTGTTTTTTCTTCGTCCCGCATCGATATTATTTCAGTCATTCGAGGTTTTTGTCTATACATAAGACAGCTATAACACTGCCTCGTGGCTATATCATGTAGCCGACAAGTGGCATGATACCACGCCAAGACACAGGCTGACACTACTAGGTAAACAAGTCCAACAAGTCCTAGAACTACCCATGTAATCGGAATGTCAATCAAGGGAAATATGTCAGTACCAGTACGGAGAGGACACTCTTACCACTCGGCGACCTGGACCAGTATATTGTTACTTGTATAACATATGAAACAAAAGTGACTGTCAGTCCCTGTACTCATTAATGTTTAGTTAGCTAAAGCTGCCATAGTCCCCATAGCAATAGCTGACTTCTCAAACTGTCCGATTCGAGAGATGAAGTTTGAGATTTCGATATATCAAGAAATCCTGTAAGTGGTAGTGTTTGCAGAAGTCATTCTATAAATAGTTATTTTTTCGGAGAATGTTATAATGTGAAGTATCATACTGTACGTGTGACATAGTATATTCCACACGTAGACCTGACAACAGGACGTGACATCCAACATACAAATGTCTTCTCTCACGGCTGTGTCTGGTTGGGACTGTTGTCACAAGCATGAAGTATTCAGTTCACATACATGTATTTTCAGAGAGTATTCGGCTGGTTTGAGGATCTCACCATTGTCACTTCATATAATGTAAATTGACTCTATATAAGTACAGTATTTTTCAAATAAAGTCAGGTGGACGAAATATACAGAAAAAATGACGCATTATATAGCTGTAGTACATTGTCACTCCATATATGGACATTTTCACTTCATATATGGACATTTTCACTTAATATATGGACATATTCATGTCATATATAATGCTTAATCGACTCATGTTATGTCTTGCTGTAAAGTCTCTGCATAAGGACATAATCGCTTATATATTACATTTTAATTTAAAGGACATGGTCACTCAATATTTTGAAATTTTCACTTCATAAAAAGCTAATTCGACTCTATACACATTGTATTGCTGTAACGGCTCTATATTTGTGCAATGTCACTTCAGATGAAGTCAATCGCCAAAATAATTCAATATATAGTTGCCTTGACCCTACATAAGCACGTTGGTACTTAATATATATTGTGTTTATGAATCATCAATATATGCTATCTACATATTTATATTATATAAGTCTGTCATGGCTTTCCATACGAGATATTTACGGGTGATCACGTGAGTGACTGAACATCACGTGGTCATCAAAGAAATGAACAGAATGTAAACTTACTGTGTGTGACACATGGCACAGAACTTTTACTCATTTAATCAAACAGAAGAAAATCGGAATGAACTGCGTTAAATAAATGAATTAATTAATTTAACAATATTTTTCTTCCTTTTCCCCCTCTTCTTGCAGGACGTAACAGGCCAAATATATATTTTACCTGACTTTTGGGAATAAAATGGCATGGGTATCTTCATCAGCTTTATGCAGATCATCTGTAACTCAACTACATGGTCAAAATATTAACATTGATGAGGATGATGATAATAATAACAACAACAATAAACTAATAAAAGTAATAGCTAGTAAAGTACCGTTCAAACGGAATGGGGAAACATGAATGGAAGGTTTTGATGCTCTCTAATTCGCTGGCATAGTTCTTATTGGCTGCATATCTTTTAGCAAAGTTAGGAATCAATCGTGTAAATGCATAAAACACCTTACAGCCACCTTTTTTCAAATGTTTATCAACTAAACTCATAAACATATGAATTTGATTATCAGTATGCTTACATAATTTGAGTGATAAGCAATTTCCAGCAGATTAATGTGTTGCCGCAGGGTACACATGGAGAGCCATTCGTTTGCTCTGTTATTGCTTAGCAAATCTCTCTTCCCATCACCTCCTCACCACGTAACAAGCCATTATATCTACCTTATATCTCGTGCAATCTCCAGTCTTTGAACGTTCGCCTCCGAGATCTAAGCTGCGCATGCGTGTGACGTCAATTCCGGAATTGTAATCTGTAACAGATCGGGGGTCTTTTAGGAAAGTGGAACTAAACAAACAGAAAAATGGAAACGGTGAGTTTTATATATATAAATCACCCCTTATCATCTTTATTCGGCAATTTCAAGAATTTAAAGCACGAGGCCAGTCTGATAGGTTCTCGTGATACGCTACGTTTCTTTCTTTCGGAATCCCAGGCGAGAAGATTGTTTGCTTGTGGAAAATTGCAATTAGCGTGTTTAAGTTGGGAGAAGTTATCTTTATTGAGTTAATTTAATGTAAGATAAAGATTCTGGACCGTTCTTTATTTTTGGAAATCAGTAAATGTTTGATATTGTGTAGACTTCAATATGAACAGGAGAACATCTATTTTGCAGACGGAGTTCAAAGTAGCGGAAAAACAGTGGACAGGTAAGAGTTTTATTTTCTTATTATTTATTTCATTAAGTATTCTTGTTAATTTTCTTAAATTTGTTTTACACAAACAAAATTAGAAACCAAAATGGCCGCTGATGCTTTTCTTTGCTTCCCTGCTCAATGCTTCATTATGAAGTCTATTACTACCTAATTATAGCTTCCCAAATCTCTGACTCATTATCAGAATTAAGAAAACAGAAGTACCTCTTATGTGTGTATGTTTGTCTATTAAAAACACGAGCTGATCAAAAGAATGTCTTGATTTATAAACTCACTAGCATAGAGGCCTTGTGTGTTACCTTCTTGCTTCCAGCATAATTGTCAGATTGTTTATGTTTACCGAGAGGGCTGTTTTATTTCTTACATCTGAGTATGCATGTCGGTGAACTCGTTTATGAATAATGTTTTCCACTAATCACGTAAAGCATATGTTCTGTGTCCTGAGTGTTAGAGATAGAAACTTTGGGGTTTCTACAGATCGGGAGAAGGAGGATAGGTAACTGTTATCTTGAAGAGAGTTAAGTTACTTTTTTGGCATATGCGCATTGCACTTTTTGTAAATGCCAAGTCGAGTCATCTGTTCCGCTGTTCTGGATGCGCTTGGTATTTTTACCTTTAAACAACGAACACTGATGATAAAGACTGATATGAAGTTGAATTTTACGTGGCAAAATATCAAAAGGCCTTTAAAAAAAATCTAGTTATCAGTTCTACAACTTAATGTACTTTAATTAAATTTTAGAGCTTTGAAGGAACACTGAATTGAGTGATGGTGTTACTTAAGTTGCAGTAGTGGTGATATGGGGAAGGTGGTTGTGGATGCAGTTGTATTGATAGTCATGGAGAAGCAGTTGTTGTAGCAGTGATGGTTGTAGTGGTAGTAATGATTGCAGAGGTAGTAATAGTAACAGTTTTAGAGGTATGATTTCATAGGAATTAGTAGTAGTAATGAATTCAGATGTGTAATGACTGGTTTTTGATGTAGTAATGACTTTAGAGGTAGTAATGGTTTTAGATGTAGTAATGACTTTAGAGGTAGTAATGGTTTTAGATGTAGTAATGACTTTAGAGGTAGTAATGGTTTTAGATGTAGTAATGACTTTAGAGGTAGTAATGGTTAGATGTAGTAATGACTGGTTTTAGATGTAGTAATGACTTTAGAGGTAGAAATGGTTTAAGATGTAGTAATGACTTTAGAGGTAGTAATGGTTAGATGTAGTAATGGCTGGTTTTAGATGTAGTAATGACTTTAGAGGTAGAAATGGTTTTAATGTAGTAATGACTTTAGAGGTAGTAATGGTTTTAGATATAGTAATGACTTTAGAGGTAGTAATGACTTTAGAGGTAGAAATGGTTTAAGATGTAGTAATGACTTTAGAGGTAGTAATGGTTAGATGTAGTAATGGCTGGTTTTAGATGTAGTAATGACTTTAGAGGTAGTAATGGTTTTAAATATAGTAATGACTTTAGAGGTAGAAATGGTTTTAGATATAGTAATGACTTTAGAGGTAGAAATGGTTTTAGATATAGTAATGACTTTAGAGGTAGTAATGGTTAGATGTAGTAATGGCTGTTTTAGAGGAAGTAATGGGTTTAGAGGTAGTAATGGTTTGAGGTAATAGAGGTAGTAATGGGTTTAGAGGTAGTAATTGTTTTTGCTATTAATATTAATTTGGTAATAGCTATTTCAGAAAAAGTATTGAGGTATGATTTATTAGTAGTAGTTGTAGCAGTAGGAGGAGGAGGAGTTGCTGTTTTTATTTTGGAGATGACAAATATATTTTAGAAGTATCAGTAGGTAGTATGTATTACGGCTGTGTTGTGGTGATTTGTGTAGTGGCAGCAGTAGAAGTAGTAGTGGTGAAGGAAGCCGTGGAAGTAGTATGTAGTTGTTGGAGAAGTACTTAGTGGTTATAGTAGTAGTAGATATTGCTGTAAAGGTGATTTAATACTAATCACCTTGATGTTATAAATGAAAACATCCACTGGATGGCGGTAAGGAGGCAGTATCTCCGGGCCACCATTTCCATATGTCCATACTAAGTAGACTACACGCTTATTCTGTAATGAATGGCACAGCGATGCTCGACACTGGAGCGAAGCTATGTTAATTGTTCCCAGCAATCGACTTAATTGCTGTATAGTGTATAGGGACGGGTATATTTACACAAGAAGTGCCCAAGTCTGGTTATACTTATCTTCTTACCTGAGTTATGATAACTTGTCTCACAGCTGTCTGTCTGTCTGGCCTCACGCACGGCACCACAATAGGGGAACCTGCATTTGAACGCTAATTGCTCTCACGTGATTAATCACAAGGCAGTCCCTCGAAAATTGAACCATGTGAAATTTCTAAACCAGCGATACATATATCTTACTTCTTCATCTTTGAGGTTTTGTTTGCGTCGTAACCTAAGCCTACGACGGCAAAGGAGAATAAAAATAGCAACCTTCACGTTGCCGGCAATCGATGAAAATAGAACAGTGGAAATGGTGCCAACTTTCCGAGGGTTGGAGTTCCCCTCCTGGTGCCTTCTATGTAAATGTGGAGGCTGTGCCTGAATGCCTAACACCTTATTTGGGGAGTTTGATCTATTTTTGATAAGATCGAAGTTTACGAGTAAAAAATTTCAATTTTAGAGCTTAATATTAATGCTGTTTAAATAACAAAGATACACTATCGATGGCAGTTCAGCCTGCCAACCTTTCATAGGTACACGCGCGAATACAGCACCGTGAGATGCATTGCTGTAGACAAGTACTGGCGCAGATTAACATTTTCTGGCAACCTGTGGCTGGTTTTACCGGTAACTATGGTAACGGCTCCGGTGTGTTTATCATATTCTCATCCCAATATCTCGGTGGGATGGTATTCAAGTTTCTGTGTGTACACAGGTCTTGTTTACTACCTCGTAGTTTTTGGAAGATTTGAATATTCTAGGCAGCATATTCAAGGTAAACACGTGTCTTTGGTCTTTATCACCGCCGTAAAGGAGTGTTCGTTCGTAGACAATTCTGCTCGAGTTTTATCCTTAGCAGCGCAAAACTAACATATCCTAGAGACCTAATTATTGCACTCAGAAAGTTTGCCGGTTATCTGCAGTGGTACATTTTTAATTCACTACTTGATAAATTCAGTCTTAATAACAGGTGTAAAAGTATAGTTGTTGTTATGTATTCCATATGTTACTCCCACCCAACCCGACTCGTTGTCATGACCACCATAGCATTCCGTTTAATTTAATCATATATTGCCACAGGTGCTTTGTTCTTCGGTGTAATTGAATGATGCTATCTCCTCTGAAATATCACGTGCGCACGTGTAAATGAGCCGTATAACTTAATGTCAGTGATCCATGTATACACATGTAGCATCAGCAGTAGGTGTCTTCCCGGGGGTCTGGCCTTGGAACTAACCAGTAGCCAGTAGCAACACATGATAATGACCGCCTCCCGGTTGCTGTTCAGAGGGTTCGCCATATACACCTAGACGTATGTTATTGGTGTTCATACATTCCGAAGATGCTTATTTGTATGACGTTCTATTTGAATAAAAAAGCGGTAACTCAACAGGCTCCAATCTAACGCTAAGTAAACCGTAGATCCTTAAATTAGGAAGATTCACTATCCTGTTGTTGTTATTGTTGTTGTATTGGGGTTTACCGTCGCTGCGATAGTATTTCAATCATATAGCGACGTCCAGCTAATTACAGGTGGAGGAAGACCCCGAGTACACAGAGGTACCCGGGTAGAACCACCGACCTACCGCAAGCCAGCTGGAAGGCTTCCTCACATGAAAAATCCGAAGTCCCTACCGGGATTCGAACCCACAGCGGTGAGGGGCTGAGAGATTTGTAGTCCACGACTGTAACCGCTCGGCCACGGCGGCCCCATCACTATCCTGTTGTACAAAATATTCCAGTATATGACTAAGTTGGAATAAATTGCATCCTTTATAACTTACAAGTATTTATGCTATTATCACATTAGGCTCGAATTCCACTAACAAAGCGCTAGGTAATACTTATATTCTAATATGTATAACTTTTTCTTTCTCTTTGTTAATTTTTAGTACAGTTTTTTTGTTGTCCATGTTTATTCTCGCTAATTATGTGGCGGAAATAAAGATATATATAGTTTTAAAAAAAATGACAGGTCATAATTACATGTTCAGAGTGATCGCCAAATTCAAATTCTCCCCGGGAACATGAAAACTTTTAATATTCCCAAGTATGGTATAATGAAAACGTTTTCATACCCCCCCCCCCCCCCCCCCCCCCCCTTTTCCCATCCCTACCCGGGTGTACAAAAACGTTTTTAAATTTCCCCGGGGTAACATGAAGATTCTCGGGGGAAACTTGGAATGTGAATAGTTTGAAAACAATTTAAAGATTTAAAGTGGCTCCGATTTAAGCCCCCCTCCCACCCCCACCCCACCCCCGCGAACACCCCCAATCAGGGAATTTGAAAACGACTTATATTCCCGGGTAGGGCATGACGAAAATATTTTGAGGCCCTCACTACATAATTTTAAATTTCCTAAACAGGAGTACATGTTACACTGGGTGAATTTGAAAACGTTTTCAATTTCCTCCACTTAACGACATAAAGATTCAGTTTAGGAACACCAAATACTAATAGATACATCATTGTACTAACGACACATTTAAGTATAAGTTATAAAATAAGATATAAACTTTACCAACGAAGAAAATAAAAATTAAATACCAATGTAATTCAAGATCTCGTACATTTGAAAAATCAAAGACTTGATGACAACATTTATCATGTATATTTGTAAGTAGATTTTTTTCCCGTTAACATCAGTATCCGCTGAAATCCTTTAAAGCAATACGTCATATCTCTTACTAGTTAAAAGACACTTAAAGGCAATGTCCTATCCTTAATGTCTTTCCTTCAGAACAATACTGAAAATTAGCTATCAGTATAAACCTGAACAGCCCATGAGTTTTCACTGGAAAACCTTTCTATGTTCTATTGTACAATGTACGAAATAAATCAATCTATTTGACAGAATTTAGTGTTTCCGCAAATTCAGAGTGACTAATAAGTTAGATAGAATCTATCAAGACATTTCCCCAGTCAATAGATGCATATGCTTACTTCCGCCTTCCATTGTCTGTAGAAATGTCTTAACAGACTCTGTCTTATACTTGAAATAGCGTGAGACGAATGAAATGATATTAAAAGGGAAGGCAGCAACGATGATGAGTTGATGACGAATAGTGGTTGTAGTAGTAGTAGTAGATGACGTTGTAGTAGAAAAAGAACATATACTAGAGAAGTATAGTAACAGCTCTTTTTATATTTAAGGTAAAGTCCTTGTAATGGTTCCGCTACATTTCGGACCTCATGGCCTTCACGGTGATAACCAAGATTTCCTATTGTTTCAATAGGTCACCTTGGTTATCTTGGTAAATGTTAAGTGGTCCAAGACGTAGCGAAACCATTACCTTAATCCATGTCCGAGAGAGCCTTGTCTGCAAAATTGTCGTGTTTTTTAAACCCCTCCGGCATATGATCAGGTGCTGAGATGCGCCTGGACCAGTGCGGCTGTTCTATATCAGGCTCCCCGGGATATCAGACACGATAGCATCTCACCAGGCGTCACTGATATCTCCCGCTTTTACAGATCAGAACCGATCAAGAGCTGCCGTTAATGTTCGACACTAACTGACACATGCTTCCCTCCCTACCTACCCGGCCGGACTTTCATTGTCTTTTCGCTTCGCAATGTCCGTATGGGTTATCTTTTTTCAAATGAAAACTGTACTTGATATGTTGTTAAATACTGACATCTTGTATAGTTTCTGTTATCTTTTTGGCGGAGAAGCATTTCAGTTCTCAGTATAAGTATGACATACATTCAGTTCCAAAAGAAAGTTTGCACTTTTTAATTTGAAATATTTCAATATTGGTTCTGTTTTCGCACACTATATCTCGTATGTATTTGTCATCGATCTAGCGCAAAATCTACCACGTGGCATGGAGAGATTTTCAGGTTTTTTTTTCCCAATTCGGTATCAAATATATAGCCTTGTAGGAAAATCTCAGAAAATAAAATGCACACTTTCTTTTGGAAGTGGGTGCATGTTGAATTCAATCATTGTTTGGTGTTTTCAAGTCCACCCCCACCCCCCATTTCAAGTTCACCCATGGTAATTTAAAAACGTTTTCAAATTCCCTCCTACGATTTAACTTTTCTCCCCCGGGAACTTCAAAACGTTTTCAAATGACCCTCTTTATAATTCCTCGTCGGAAAGATTTATTTTTTTACTTTATAACTTATATCTAAATGTGTCGTTAGAAAGTATAATACAACTCATTTCCTAAATTGAATTTATATGATGTAAAATAGAAGAACTTGAAAAAACATTTTCAAATTCCCTTGGGGACAGTGGGGTAACATGAAAACATTTTAGATTCCTGGGTAGGATATTTGAAAATGAGGAATGAATCTCATTTTATGAAAATATTGAAAAAGTCTTCGGAACTTTAGTCGTAAATGAATATTCTCAATCAAACAGTGAAACGAAGCCAAAATTCTTAATTGGGAAACGCATTAGAGCAAATACGAACAAACAGGCTCACATTTCCTAAGAATAGCAATTGATTTTGTCTCAAAATAAAGACATGCTTTAAAACTGCCTTATCTCTAAAGAAGTTTAACGAATAACTATTTCCATTGTTGTATAGGATGTATACATCCTTGATTACTTTGAAATTAAGGTCTAAACATTCAAATTTGTAAAAGGCATTGTGTGTATATATGTTGCTTTTTCCGCAGCTACATGTATTACAGTTTATATTGATCCTTATTCATGCATATGTATGTATATTTTATCTGTTTAAGCCACAGTCAACTTTTGTCTCTCCACAATATTACAATCTCTCTGTCTCTCGCTCTCTCTCTCTCTCTCTCTCTTTTCACTTCTTCTTTTTTGTCATAATTGTTATTTCGTAATTACATGTTGTTTATTTGTGTTCATTTTTTCATCACGTCATTTATAAATGTATAATCTCAGAAATGAGAAAATAAAGAGTATCTATAAAGAGTATATAAGACAATTATATGTTTCCGTGAGATGGAGGGGGGGGGGAGTAGAATCGGGGGCCACTTGAAATTGTCAGTAACGTTTTCAGCCCCCCCCCCCCCCCCCCACCCCCATATAAAGATGTTAACATGTGCATGTATAGTGCATATTCGGTTAACAAGTATTGAAATATCTTTAAAAATGTAAGGCAACAGTTACTCTACATTTTTTTTCTTTTGCTTTCATATCTTGTTATTGTGATAGATTAGTGCAGTTAGGAAATCATGCAAGGCTTTGTGTTTAAGGAAACATATATATTGGTGTGGACTGGTCAACAATTCCATTTAAAAAAACATATACATGATAAAAGTTAAATATCTAAATATGCCATAATCCATTTTAGACTCTTTTAGACGTTCATCCATCACACGTGAATACACATTATTGAAACTAACCAACATAAGAAACGTTCCAGACATAATTCATTGTATCCCAATACACCAAGCTGCTTTGTGTATTGAGATACCTGATGAGCCCTGAACAATTCACCAACTACATTTAAGCAACGCATACCTGCCTATACTGTTTGTAACAAATTACGACACGTTTCGTTTTATTGTTGCAGATGCCAAAAACACGTTTCATCTGTACGTCAAGAAGGATTCTGACAACATAGCGACAAAAGATCTTGACAAAGTCTTCAAGGCCTTGGCATTGCAAGTGGATGATGATAAATTGAAAGACTGGGCTGATGAAATGGACGAAGAAGGTAATGAAGACGATTCCAGATTGTGTCACTTTGAAGAGTATGAGCATTGAGTTTACTATATTAGGTTAAAGAAACTGGTGAAAAGACATTTAGCTTTTAATTAATCACGTTCACCATCGAGACGCCACTTGAGAACTGGTGTTTGACTCAGCAAACGTATTCATCAAATAAGCGTAGCATATCTAATTCAAGATGAACATAGAACACTAGTTCATGCAATGTTTATCGGTAGACAGAGTTGTATTATCGGTAGACAGAGTTGTATTATCGGTAGACAGAGTTGTATTCACGATATATAAATCCTATCTAACACCATAGAAGAACTTTCATAATTTTCTTGACGGCAACGGGTTCCTTTATGATTACTTTAAGGTAAAAGTCCCTGTAATGGTTCCGCTACATTTCGGACCTCATGGACCTTCACGGAGATAACCAAGGTTTCCTATTGTTTCATTAGGGTATCTTGGTTTTCTTGGTAGAGGTTAAGTGGTCCAAGACGGAGCGGAACCATTACAGGGATTTAACCTTAAGAAGAAAATTATGGACGGGGAGTGGTATTAGTAACACAATACGAACAAAACCAGTGATTATTTTATAATAGGATCCATCACATTTCATTCGTAATTTTTTTTTTTACATTCGTGATTCTGTAAAGAATTCTTTCAGATAATTCATAAAACAATGTGGTCTTACAAAAGTATAAAATATTATTCCGTATAAATACATTTCAGACGTCTCTATGTAAAAACTTATTTGATTTTATCTCCAAATCATTTCATTTTTTTTTTTTTTTTTACTGTTTGATTAAGTCTAGTTTCAATATAGGTCAATACAAATTTTATGTGGTCATTGGCATTATATTGGGACCAGGAAGGTGGTGTTGTTGATTACTCTGCTTTCTTATAGGAAAACAACTAAATATTAAGCAATGACGTGCAACTGAATTGTCAGAAGGTTTGAATGTCAAGAGAACGTTGATTTAAGGAAAAGATGAGATACGGTTCCAACATGTTTTTATGAATAATTTCAGCTACCGGCTTACTGTCTTGGGATATGTTCAAAGAATTGTTTGAACGAAAATTAAGAGAAGACTTTGACGAAAAAGAGTTAAAGGAAGCTTTCCGTGTATTAGACAGCAGTAAGAAGGGTGTTATTCCAGTGTCCGATCTTAGATGGATCTTACAAAATTTAGGTAAGTTTTGACATCTTCGATATTATACCAAATTGAAAATATCAATATAATTTGAAGATATATTTTTCAGTTGTATATATATTCAACTGAATGGGAATGGCAATATAACACGGTTCAATTGTTTTAACTGATGTTTTATATATAGATGCGGTCCAATATAACACGGTTCAATTGTTTTAACTGATGTTTTATATATAGATGCGGTCCAATATAACACGG
>CM037778.1:29916298-29966298 GCA_021229015.1 Solen grandis
AGTTTACATGTGTTTCAACATAAACAAAGTGTGGAAAAAATCAACGACAACACGTAGGAAAAATTATTATTTGTTATTACTTCAACGTTTCGGCTAACGCCTTCATCAGGATAACAATAACTTTCAAACATAAACAACGGAAACGACGTCACCATGAATAACGTAACGTCAAAAAAGCTGGAAAGTGCAGACGTTATGCGTACTATTTATAATGTAAAATGAGATAAGTATAAGATTTTTTTCTTTTTTTTTTTCTTTCAACATAAACAAGAAATTTCAGATTTTGTAGCCAGCTGTACACGTGATAACCATTTCGTGTATGTTTTGTCTGTATGCATACTTACGAGTTTACAATGCTATAAATATGTTTTCTTGATTCTGTCACCATTTGGATTTCAGTCATTTCTCTATGTTCCCACGATCCGAAAGTTTTCCAGTTGTTGTTTTTTTTCTCGCACTTTTCATGACTTAATCTTTCCTAAAGACGAAACTTCGCGGCGAAAGGTCGAACTATTTTTTCGTCTTTTTGCCCTGAAGTCTTGCCCCGAAATTTCTATTGTATCATCCTTTTGCCTTCGAAATTTCATCCCGAAAACCCGCCACACGACATGGCAGAAATGAGCCACCATACAGAGGTTACACATTTGATAATTTCAATTACTTTGTACAATAATATATGATATAACTACGGTACTGCTGCTTCATTACATGGTAAATGATTGACAATTTTCGTTCACGCTTCTTTCAGCAAGTAACACGTTTTCCAAGTATGTTTATATTTCTGTTGAGATAAAGTACAAAGTTTCTGTGGAAACTGTTTGATTTAAGATCCCAGAAACAGAAGTACTATAACTACAGGTGTTGTTGAATTACAATATGGAAAACCTACTACCAGATTTTTTATGTTGTTGTTGTTGTTTTTAAATCAATATTAACGATAAGCAAATGATATCGTTTATACACAATCATACAATTCTGTTTTATACCAAGACGTACAATTGGTACTGGCATAGCTGGCTTGATTGTCGCTCAGCTTATAACTTAAAGGATAGTTCAGAACTAGTTGACTCAGTGTCAGGATAATGTGACTGGGTGTGGTATCATGCCACATGATACTGCAGCGTGGCATAACAGGCATACTGTCGGCGGGATGTTAAACCCAATAAACAAGCAAAGATGTAATCGTACAACTTCTCATCAATGTATAAAGATAAATGCATGTTTGACTCAAATGCAGTATCATTAAACCTTTACCCCATAAAAAATTGTTTTGACAACATGGCAACAAAGCCTGTCAAGCTAGATAACATATCTACCTCCACGGACTGTCTTTCCGGGGTCTCCGTTTTGTTTGCTCATACAGTATTTTAGCTCCGATTCTGTCTATACGACGTTCCCTGTAACATTTTCAGTCAAGTAAATGAATAGCTATTTGGTCATACATCAGAACCTGGCTACCCTAAGGGCAGAAGATTGATCTTAATACCATACAGTTTCTACTGTGGTATTTCAATGTACGATATACATTATCAAAAATAAAACATCGATTTACACTTTTAAAGATTGGTAAGTAAGTATATATTTAAATATATTTAGTTATTTGTATAAACTTGTGTTCGCTCACCAGAAAAGAAAAGAAGACCTAAATATTTTATAAGTTTGTTGCTCTATAGGGGAGTTCATCATTATAACAACTATGTCCTTCTTTGAGGAGTGTACCCGTGATATCCCCGGAAAACTGTGCTACCAGTTCAAGCACTAATAGCATGATCATGCTCGAATTCCACCAACAATACTTAGCGCTAAATAATACTTAATTCTTAAACTGGGTAGACACCATTCCACCATTACTGTTTTATGAAATATTCAAGTACATGACTCAGTTGAAATGAAATATTATCTTAAAACCTAACAATAATTGATAAGAAATAAAACATTTGAAATTGGGTATTTTTATTAGAGAAACGAGAGTTATGCAATTATCCCTCATGTATTTAAGTTTTACTTAGCGCTTAGAATTGTTGGTGGAAGTCGATCCATATAAAATAAATACCGTTGTTCAAATATAAGACTGACAAAAGATTGATGTGTTTCAGACAACATTTATCCAGAGGGCGTACTTTAACAATATATACGTGTTCATATAAAACGATGTATGGGCACATTAGTTTATAGTTATTATTTTCACATCATTTTTATGATTAAACTGGAAGGCAATATCACAATCTTTCATAACCTTATATATAAAGATATTCAGTAAAAGAAATTCTCAAGAGAATCTCTTTTTCTGTTCTTTAATACAGGGTTGGGGGGATATGAACAATATTCAATGAAAGAGTCTAGAATAGCAGAAACAGTGTAATACAACATAATTGCCTTATATATGCAAAACTGGCCATACATAGGTCCTTCGTCCGAAATGCGTCGAAATACAAAATATATCACAACATATGCGAAGCGTTGCTGGCAAAGGCCACAAGCAGAGTGATGTATTTGACAGTCAGTTTAATAAGGGACAAGTACAAAATATAAAACATTAATCATGAATGAAATGTCGTTGGGATGTAAAATTTCAGTTACTGCATCGTGTTGTTATATTTCCTTTCACGTTGCAACTCAGCTCAGTTTTGTTTTCAGGCAGATGTATGTGTTCATTTAGATATGATTTTTTTTTTTTTTTTTTTTTTTTTTTTTTTTTTTTCTTCATAAATTAGCGTCCTTAATTTCAATCGTATTCGGGCCCATTCCTTTACCCACTCAATGAATATCAAAGTCTAAAATTTCAATGTTGAGCTTTCAAGTGGAAAAAAAATGATTAAAATTTCAAACTGAAAACTGTTTTTGTTTAGAAATACATTTCCAATTAAGAATGTCAGTGTGAAATTGTAACCTGTAATTTGCGAATATTCATGAGATATATGAATATTTACACATTAGGCCACCAATAAAATTATAGTTCTTTGTAATCCCTGTATGTATGGTATACTTGCTTAAAGGCTTAAAATATATCATTTCGGTGTTAAGTATCAGAGAATAGTTTTCGTTAATAGTTTTCGTTAAGAATCCTAATTTAGGGATCCTTCCTACCTGCTAAAGCTAAAATTCGAATCTATATATCTTTTCACTGTAAAAGCTCCATACAGGAGCAAGGTGCAGTTTGACTAAAAACAACATGGCGTAATATAAACATAAACAGGAAATGGCGTCATAACGCTGACGTCATATACTATTGCGCCAAATATTTACAGGAATTTTGTACAAAGCAGCAAATTATATGATCAAGCATGCATTTCATGAGGGACATACATATAGATACATACATACATGGATACTCATACACGTACTCATTGCACGTACCTTGTATGTATATATCCATGCATTCATAAATACACCTACCCACTCTAAAGAAAAACAAATTCGGCGTAACACTAGCATACACAAGGAACGACGTCATGACGTTAACGTCATATATTATTGCGCCAAATATGCAAGAAACACAGAATCCATGATCATATGACTAACCATGCACCACCCGAGGAACATCTATATACATTCAAAAATCTGTATGTAAATTGGAACCTTTGAGGAACGTACTGCTACATATATTAATAAACTGTATGCATCCACGCAAACCACCTACGCATTTTTTTTCCCAATTTCTTGATAAAATATCTTCACCAAAAAATTTCATCTATCCGGGACGGGATGACATACATACCACGTGACCAGTTTATGCGATTAGAGATTACTTGCGCAATGTGTTGATTGCAGACACCCTTAACATGCCTTGATACCCTGACGTTTTTATTACACGTATCTATGACAGATAGACAAAGAATGCATCACGTGGCTGAGACGAAATGATGAAAGGGAGAAAGTATGAATAAGAAATACTTAATTATTGCATCATATAAACATATCAAACCTTCATTTCCAAATTCAGTTATGGAAAAATAAATCATTATAGCAGTTAAAAGTACAAAGTTACAGGTAAAATATTGGATATAATTTACCGGTGTAGCATACTGAAAGACAATGGTGCACATCTACAATACTTATTCCTATATTGCCAAGGCGATTGAAGCTACATTGCCGTTTAGTATAAATGTATTTACCGGCTTTTGTTTTATGCCAGTGTCATTTGACGCTTTTTATCACTTATGTATGTAAAGCATACTGTATAAACGATACGTGGCCGAGAGGGTAAAGTCGCTGACTTAGCACTCACTCAGCCCCTCACCGCGTGGGTTCGAATCCCGGCAGGGTCATTCGGGTTTTCATGTGAGGAAGCCTTCCAGCTGCCTTTTTTAGGTGCACTCGGGGTCTTCCTCCACTTGTAATTAGCTGGACGTCGCTATGTGACTGAAATACTGTCGAAGCAACGGTAAACTCGAATAGTCAAGTCAAGTCAAGTCAAGTCAGGTCAAGTCATAAACGATATTGAGAAGAATGTCTACGAGTATTGGCAGTATTTACATCAATGTATGCAAGTGTTTAAAAGGTTTTACGGCTTTTGTGTAGTTTTGTGTATTATTTGATATTAATTGACAAACGGTTCTACGGCCGCGTCCGAATACCATTCCATTTTGTTTAAGATCAATTGCAAGACAAGTTCATATATGGTAAGTTGTTGTTGAGGTGAGTGTCTGAATAAGAGTGAGTCATCGGCACATAAAACAAACTACAAGTCTAATTTCGTATATGGGAAGGTTGTTTTCCATATAAGTGTTACGTTATCTGGGCCATAATTGCGAAGAGCAGAAACATAAGACTTGATTGTGGATCCCCTTGCTTCAATACAGTATAAGTACTAAATAATTCAGATGTTTTGCCATTAAATCATACACATTGATTTACTGTTCATACATAGACTTCAAAGCATTAACACATTTTCACTGGTAATTTTATATTATTGTCACAGATAACATCTATTTATTAGAGTAAAACATCAGCTTTTAAAAACTATAAATACGTTAATAAATGTAATATCTGTTTCGAATGTTAAGTTTTAGCTATTATTTTATTTAATACATTTTGCATTTTCTCATGGATTCGGTTTTCTTAAATTTATTTTTATTTTCGATTTAAATTGACTGTTCATTTAACTTTAATTTGAATTTAAATCGAATACATTTATTAAAGTTACATATTTAAATTTTTTTAGGATTATTGCTGTTACCTATGTCGGACCACATTTAAAGTGTCTGGGTGTATGCGTGTGCGTTTATGTCGCTTGTGTTGATGTGTATGTATATTGTGATTTATATTTTATTTTGTATTTTGATCTCGATGTTGAAAGTCGTACTGGTATCATATAATTATGTTGTTCTTTTAACATAAATTGCTAAATGGTTTGATTTTCTTTTACCTGCAATAAGGGTAATGTACTGGTCTTGACCAATTAGCATTCAAAGTCTTCTATCATTCATTTATTTGTCCACTTCGGGACTTTAATGTTTGCGCTGTTCCGTCTTCCCATCAGTACACCCGATATTTTGTGTTGGAGCCATAACACTTTTTGTACCTGGTTACAGTATAACTTTGGCAAACATGACTTTTATCGTGAAAAGATCATTCGCGAGAACCAGGGGAGTACCTTCGAGGTCACTATCAAACTTAGAGGTTAATGGTAAACTGACCAACATCTATTTTACGGATTATAACTGTTTTGTTTTTTTTCTTCCTGATTCAGGAAAAGATCGTAATATATGTTCACAACCAGGTGTTTTGTTCAAGGTAAATGTCACACTATATGTCACATTATATTTCAAATGTTCAACATTCCGTTTCAGAGCCATAACTTCTTTGTTTATATTCTGATTATGGATCACAATCAACAGATGGTGTTGAACGGGGAAATATTTAATTGGATGAGTGATTGACTTTGATATTAAGCCAGCGAGTACCCTTCATTTATTTGCGTTTTCGTTTTCTGTAAATAGAATAAATGAGCCCCATCAACTATAGCACATCTTTCTGTGCAATGGCTGCCCAAAGGCTACAGAAATTTATATACAAATGTATGATAATTATGTTCTAACGTGATGAAATGAAAGCTAAATATTGCGACAAGTGCATAACCAAATATGGGGAAATGCGATTCAGATATGAAAATGCTCGTCGTTGATCTGTGGTGAATGTCTCACATCAGAAAAAAAAATAATGAAAAAAAACAAAAAAACGGCGTCGATCACAAATTTAAAAAAATGTGGCTTTATATAGCTCCCATAAGCATTGATAAAATGATGCCATCTCCAAGTGATACTCATTATATAGAAATAACCGATTAAATATTAACTCGGCAATACGTTTATCAATGCTATTTGGTCTTCCTGGTTTATTCCTATTGATAAATAGTTGTGAGAGATCAGTTGAATGATATACACATCATATACTTATCTGATATATTTGACGCGTATACTATATGAAAGTAGATAGTATTGGTTTATATATGATGCATATAGCATAGAGTCTATACGTTATCCTAAATTTTGTTTCGTTAGGGTAACAAGTGTGTGGGGTTTTAATTTACTTATAATTATATATGTGTATTTCATAATTTTATATACTAGTGGTTGTTGTTGCTTACTCATTATTTTGATTTTAGGTTGAGTAACAAATGATTCAAGATGGTACTAGTGATGTTAGACATCTGTAGTGGTTAGTCTTTCAATACACTTTACAAAAATATGTATTATTTGAATTGCTGTCTCTTAAATGTTTATTCAGTATGATAGTAAAGATGTTTGGAGTTAAAACTTTTGTTGAATATAGGAATTTAGTATTTCGCTACAGTCAGCGTACTTAAACTTTTAAAGTTTGTATTTGCATTTGTCGTAGTTAATATATTTATCTATATAAGAAATTGGCATTTGTTTATATATTATATTATTATACATAAACTGTCAACAACAAACACTTTTATGTTCACATGGGTCATTGACCTTCTGGAATGAAGGAATACAATCTTGAAACTTTGATATGTAATAACCATCACATGGTTTTGTCTCAGACGTCATTCCTTTGTCAGCGTCAAACTTTCAGGACGTAGGTTCTGAAAAGAAAATGTTACAGTATAATTTCCTTCTGTTGAATCTTATCATTTCAGTTTCACGATAACATTAGCAATATTTTACGACGCAGTTAACATTGCAACGACTACCCACTCAAGTCATGATTATTATAAAATTACATTCGTGATTAAAAATGCTTTTAAAATCAGATTAACATGAAGTGTTCTAATGCAGCAGTTTTACGCAGTAAATGCCAGTAATGCATATATGTATGGTAATGTCATCAGATAGTGCAACAGATTTAATGAGAAGTTGGAGAATCAGTGATCCTCCAAAAGCACCATTTGGAAAGTATAGATGGGAACTCAATTTCAAGTTATTTTTCCTGATCGCTATAAGTCCGTGTACAGTTCGAGATATGTTGATTCTTTGACTAAATTCCGAGACTTCTAAATGGTTTGACAACTGAATTGATGACACCCAATGCTGCAGACACATCATCACTTAATGGGTTTTCGTCAAAGCACCTTATATTCAAATCCATTTCAAATGCTTACAATCTAAACATTGTTTTGAATTAAAAATGTTTATAGTGCTTAGGTCAGAGACATTTGCAATGCGATATATGCAAATATATTATATTACTAGAAGTAGTATTTTAATCAAAGCACTGAGAGCACTGTCAGAAGCGAAATTTAAAACGTGTGAATAATAAAGTCAATCCCATCAATATTTCTTTTTGTGGTATGCATGTAAAAAATAAGGAACATGACAGAACAGAACTTTATTGTTAGATTTGAGCATATACAGCTCGTCATCTTACACAATACATAATACAAACATCGGGAAGTTAAATCTTATCAAGATCCAGGTAAGATGCGAGAAAATGGGACAAGATAAGATTATTGCTCTTTGCCTCTGCACATCCTAGTACCCATGTGTGAAGAATGATATCAATTCCTTCAATAGTTGTTTTTAAGATATGCTCTAGCAAAGCATAATTTCAACAGATAAGTGATGGAGATAAAACAAGGTAGAGTTATTGCTCTTAATAAGTTTGACCATTGTATAAAGTATAAAATCAACCCATTAAGTACTTTCTGAGTGACAGATGCGACTAGAGACACTACAGTCATTTGGGACTCTGTTAGATGTGTCGTTTGGGGAGCTTCCAAATAATAAGTAGGGGGGTGTTTCGTCTTTTATTAGAATAACAGGAATATGGCTTACGTATATACGTGGCCTAGAAATATATGTTGCTGTTGTTGTATTGGGGTTTACCATCACTGCGATAGTATTTAAATCATATAGCGACGTCCAGCTAATTACAGGTGGTGGAACACCCCGAGTACACAGAGGTACCCGGGTAGAACCACCGACCTACCGCAAGCCAGCTGGAAGGCTTCCTCACATGAAAAATCCGAAGTCCCTACAAGGATTCGAACCCACAGCGGTGAGGGGCTGAGAGATTTGTAGTCCACGACTGTAACCGCTCGGCCACGGCGCCCCCTCCCCCTTCTTGAAATATATATATATATATATATATATATATATATATATATATATATATATATATATATATATATATATATAATAAAAAGAGTGAATAATAAAGTTAACCCCTTCGTGGAATGCATGTTAAAAAGGGGGAAGATGAATCTTACTAATCATTAGGTAGGATGGATTATGGTTCATGGTCTCTGTCAATGTATGAAGTACCAACTCCACCTTTCGATAATTTGTGAGTTATGTTCAGAAGTATTACTTATATAGGAAAAGGTGGTAATTAATAAAGGGACAAGGAAGAATTAAAGCTCTTGGTTACCGCACTAATCAATAGCCTCTATTCATGTGTAAAGCTTAAACAGTTTAGATAACAGATAATTTAAAAAAATGGGTAAGAAATAGGTGTGGCTCTTAGTACTGTCCCTCTCATTGTTCTCTATCAATGCAAAGGCCTGCAGTAAACAAGTATAATTTTAATAGAAAAGCAAGAAAATGGGAAAATATAACGTTTGTATTTTTTGTAACTGCACGCCTACGAGGAAGAATAACATCAATTCCTTCAATATTTTTTTTTTAAATATGCTCTAAAAAAGCATTAATTCAACATATAAGTAATGGAGATGAAGCGATGAAGCAAGGTAGAGTTATTGTTCTTGGTAATTAAAGTTTGACTATTGTATAAAGCATAAACTAATTCCCTAAAGTACTTTCTGAGTTGTGACGGACAGATACGACTAGAGACACTACAGTCATTGAAAGTCTAACAAGAAAATATTAAATCAAAATGTCTTGATTAACGGCTTACAACATTACAATAAGCATACTGCCCCCTCTCCCCGCCCCCTCTCTCTCTCTCTCTCTCTCTCTCTCTCTTCTACTGTTTTGACATTATAACCTAACCTGTCTATGCACGGGACCCTCATGTTAAAAAAATATATTTATTATTTTTGTTTAGAGAGGTCGAATTTTTTAAAGTTTTTTTTTGTTTTTTTTTGACTGAATATCAGGGTCCTGTGGTCTCTGATTTGAATCAAAAGGAAGCAATTACAAATTAACACACGCAAAATAACGGATGTATAAAATAGTAATTAGAACATACTATACATATATATCCCAAAAATTAAAAAAAAAAGAATTAAATTGAAGATAGAAAAACACGATCCCAGCTCCCAGCTGGAATAGAACTAACGACCGTTTGCAGGGAAAAATACTGACCGACGCTCTTATCGATTGAGCTCAGTCCACAACATTACAACAAAACATTTATAGGTTTGATTTACTGCATTAACTACACCAAACGTTCTTCATATACGGTTGCATAAAAAGAAAAAAAAAATACCCCTGACAATTACTAAGACCCAAATCAAGAACAACACTAAAGCGGAAAGATATTGTTTAAGTAACGTAGTAAAGTTTATGTTTGTACGGCTGAATACTGAATTATTAAACTTGCCGAGAAATTTTAATTATACCCAATGCTTTCTAAATCCTGCAGTATATCCAACTTTATCAAAACTGCACATAACCAGTTGTACATGCATAAGAGGCGGTAATGTGATTGTAAGTAGGAAAACGACTCTCTAACTTTAGGAGCTTTCGCTTCTAAAAATCAATTTATCATACTTTCGGTCTTATATAATGTCTTCTTTTAAAATTATAAATCAAATTATTTTCTACTACTGTAGCAAATCAAGATACCCACTGTTACGAACGTCATTTTGACACACTCATTTTACAACAGTTTTAATGATGCAATACTACAAATACATGTACGTCAATTTAGCTCAATTTTGAAACTCTCAGTCTGTTACAAATTATGAACATTTATCATCTATGATGGACCTTCGGAAAAGAAAATGGAATGAAAAAAAAAAAAAAAAAAAAAAAAAAAAAAAAAAAACTCGCCTGATTCCTTATATCTACAATACCGTAATCGTATCAACAATACGGAATTTCATGACCACCGTTTCAACTGTTTTTAACATGTTCCGGAAACTACATAATTTACATAATTATAAAGGCATCTAAAAATAGAAGTGCACGCACCATCTCATCTGGGAGTATACATATAGTGCTCAACTTTATTGAAATATTTCTCCGATGAAAAACAAATGTTATGTAACTAGAAAATACATTAATTCATTTTCTCTATAGATATGTTGTTGCTTAAACAGAGGGAATCTTGTTACCATGCACGGGTTAGACATGGGGACATTCGCCAGACATGACCTACGAGAGCCGAGCTGACAACGTCACAGAGCCCGATCGATTCCGGAAATCTTCGTGTGACTTTTCCGGAAATCTTCGTGACGGGGTAGGAGAATTAATTTCCTAGTCATTTAATATATCGGTGATTCTATCGACACATCGGGCTAATCGCTTGACCTACAGAGGCAATATTTTGCATATCGTCAAAAGAAATATTGAATTTTCATTTTTTCACATTATTTTCTGCATTTATTGCATTGGTTTTGGGTAGTATTGCAACTTTTAATTGCCGCGCAAGAACTAAATCTTTGAGAATGTTAAAGCAAATGGTGTTATAAAGGTCAAAAGAAGAAAACGCCAAAAGCTTCTTACCAATGCGTCGCGGGATGAATTCCTGGTCACGTACGTGAGAGGGTATAATACGAAGTCGCCCGTCCGAGCAGGTGGGTTTTCTCCGCGTTCCCCGGTTTCCTCCCACAATAATGACACCAGCTCCATCGAGAGTGATTAGTATAAGTTGTGAGAAATTGTTTCTTAATCGATATAAAATAAAGTTTATATCTTTAATGGAAACGAAGATATTTGAAAACGTGACTTTGCGAGAACTGGACACGTTGTTACGTGCTGTTGCGAGATTAAGAGTAGTTGCCAATCTTTATTTAATAGGTTTTTGTTTCATCGGAGATATTAATAAGCTTAAGCTGACATCGCCATTGCTTTTGTCGTCATTTTATTCGCAAATAAAAGGTCTTGAGATACTGTAGTTAATACGGAAGCTAATATTATCATAATCATGTTCTCAAAATTTTAGCCAAATTAAACTCCGTGTAACTGTTTATTTGGCAGCGCAAAAATAGTTAACTGTTATTGATATGGCACCAATTTTTGGATTTCTTCGCTGATGTTTTTTATCATTTGCAATGTTTTAATTGGTTGGCAGTAACGGTCTATGGAGAATTATTTAAACATCCCCACGCCCCTGCACAATTGGATAAGGAATGATTGTACCTGTATATCGCATTTGTTAATAATTGTTTCAAATTTGATTCCAGGTCGATTAATGCATGTGTTTGTGTTTTATTGCAACTAACGACCTACTTATATGTAAATACGATGCTTAAATACACATACTCATGCATTTCAAATTCCCCCGAATAATTAGATGTTCAATTAAATTTCAGGTATTTGTAAACCCAATCCAACATAACTGATAACACAGTACTATCGGTCACATGGGTACAATTGTAACAATGAATGTGCAGATTTCGATTGGATGCCTCGTGCACTACGCGTGTATAGCCTATATCACTGGTACCGTACTCTAGCTTGGAGAGCTTGAAATCTACGTTCACATAAAATACGAGAATAGGGATAGAGTCACTTCCGTCCGTGAATCGTCACTTTGGCAGTAGGATCAGAATGTTAACATCGAGACCTGGGGGTCGTTGGTTTGATTCCATATCTACACCATACATATCAAAGTCAATTGAAGCGATACAAAACACTTGACTTGACTAATTGAGTTTACCGTCCGCTTCGACAATATTTCAGTCATATAGCGACGTCCGGCTATTACAGTTGGAGGAAGACCCCGAATGCACGGAGGCATCCGGGTAGAACCACCGACAAAACACATGATTGATGCTCAAAAGTAGTTCTAGCTTACATTGTTATTGATATAAACTGGCAGTAAAGCAGTAAAGTATTTGTGACTGGTTTTTCATTGATGTTTTTTTATGTGTTGCGTGGTTTATATCGTATTTAAGAACAAAAAAGGCTATATTTTGCTTCAGATACTCACCTCTTACTCCGTTAAGCCTTTATGTCTCCTATTAACCCGTAACAAAACCTACCTTACAATCTTTAAATGGTTATTGTTGTTGTTCTCTCTCTCTCTCTCTCTCTCATTGTGTTAACAGGATGGCAATGTTATACCTAAACGGACCATTGTATTGTATTTGTTTCTTTTATATTTCTTAAGGTGTACAATCTTATACTTCGATGAAATAAAGTTTTGTTCTGTTTTCTTCTAACACGCAGTTTTCATGGTGTCATTTATTCCCAATAATTATGCAATAACGTCAGTTTACGGGACATCCAGTAAAGTAACGTTATATATGAATGTTTACTTTCCCAAATTATCTTGGGTCTGCGCATACCAAGGTTTTCTTTTTTTCTAAATATGTTTTAATCGATGTTAAGTTCATGTACGATTTTGGCTCTTACACCCGTTCGGCAGCATTTGATTGCGATTTCATACATTTGCAATATATTATAATATTAAGTAGTAACAATTCGTACGGTTTGGTTAGTTTGTAATTAGGTCGAAAGTATCATATATACTTGGAGAATATCTCTAATTGAAACTGACATAGTCCTGCCGACACTGCAGTATCACGCCGTAGGCACGTAGCATGATACCGCACCAGTCACATCTTGACACCGGGCCAACCAGTCCTGGAACTACACGCAGAGCGCCAAGCAAGGAAGCTATATCAGTACCATTTTTAACAACTTTGGTGTGTCGCGGCCGGGGGTCAAACCCACGACCTCCTGATTCCGGGGCGTACGCTCTATCCACACGACCAACGGGACCGGTTTGAACGATTTTTAAATTTATTGCGTTTTCAGCCTCCCAAGTTTAGCATCTAGTATGATTTATCTTCTCGATAAAAAGGTCACTTCAACATTTGATATGTTTCGTTCATAAATAGCTGGTAACAGCGGATTCTCTATAGAAGACCATTTATCTTCGTCAACTTATCATTACATATCTTCCCTAGTAAGAAATCAAGCATTAAAACTATGCAAAAATAACCCCACAAAATCAAAAACAGGAAAACACTCTCTAGGCCAAACATACAAAAGTAAACTGCTCAAATAATTTAAACTTTTTTATTTTATTAGAAAAAACTTTTACGAGAATATAAAAACACCTGTTTTTACAAAACCGATAATTTAGTCCTAAACCGATATATAAGAGACAAGTTGGAGACAAAACATATGGTTCACCAAATGCGCATCGCCTCTATTGCTCCGTTGAAAGAGCAGAACACTGCCGCTAAATATCAATAGTCGGAGACCTTTATCATTACTGTCAATTTGGATGAACATCCATTACTTTATATAGGCTTCGATTCGCTTTAATGGGATCATTGAAGAAGTAGCGATTTACGCGGGGAGATCCAGCTGTGTTAGTTAACGACAGTTTTTTCCTCTTTCGAATGCCAACTTTAACTAGGATTATACTTCCCTGGATGACACAAAGGCTTTAATTAAAGCGAAAAGTACACAGAAAACGTGTGTCGACCTAACATCTTAATTTCGTTTTTCATGAATTATAATTGATAGTGAATAGCGTGGTTCAATGTTTGGCGGTAAAAATTGATTAAACCCGACACCGTCTTAACAAATACTTCAGAACAGACAGAATGAAAAAGCTTGTTTTGTCAAACGGCCTTTTTCTTGTATTATTAAATTCAATAAAAAGTGTATCCGATTACTGAAAGGAAACATCGTGACATGTAACTGCGCTCAAGCGTATTAAAGGCACAAAGAGTCATTCTGTTTATGTAGGCATCCTATGCTAAATAAAAAAAAAAAGCCACAAAAGGTGTTACACAGTGAAAGATCAATCATTTAAAACATACCTTGATCATCGCAGATTCATAATTATAGCTAAGAGTAAAATAACATGATCGCGATTCCACAACATCATAATCCACCTCCAATACTTGATATTTATCTAATACAACATTTGACAGATGCATGTGCATTTCTCTATGATGAAAATTGGAGACGATGGGAGGGTACCAATATATAGTAAATAGATGTCTTTTGGAATGTAGAGCATAATAATAAGATAAAACAGGATGTCGGAAGTTTATATATTTGATAAGACAGATAAAAGTTTAAAATGCATCGTTCGCATACAAATTGCCATAGACGATAGTGTCTGATCGAGTTGGCGCCACATTTTATGAAGTTGAACTATTTGGTGTTAAGTTAGTTTATGTTCTAAGAGAGTGATTGACAATGGTTATGGACTGTGCAAAGTGCGTCATTGATCTCAAAAGGATTGTGTTAAGCTTGAATGATAAAGGAAATGAAAAAGTTCAATGCAATATAAAAGAAGTAATGAGCCAAATACAATGTAAATTGAAGTTTGTAAACAACGTATGTATGAGTGTAACGGTCTTTATTGAAAGATTTGATTCCTTTAGGATAACTTATTTACTCCTGTAAACCCGTAAATGGTTACAAAAAAAAGAAAATATCGGTTTCAATATTTTTCAGGATTAATTGTGTGTCCATTTCTGTTAGCCATTTTAGGCAGAAAGAGGGATATTTAAAGGTAAAGAGCTGCAAAATAAGGCTGTCGATAACATAGGAAACGGAGTGTCACCGAGAATATACTGTAAGATTGTTAATATTTACAGCAAATATTTGTATATGTCTATGACATATTTGTAACTGAGACGACGTGGTTTTATATCAAGTGATTAAACCTGCAAAGTATCAACATGTCGAAAGGTACACCTTTTACAAATGTTCCTCCAAGGAGCGCAAGAACATTCGATAGCTCAAGAAGTGGTGAAACCACTCAATCTCGACAAAGACCGACTAAAACTAAACGCGAAATGATGACAATGGTCCTTGAAATAGAAAGTATGAGAAAAGACCAGGAAATTCTGATTCACAAACAAGAGAAACAATTTGGGACCACGGTGGATGCAGTGGATGCTTTGAAGGCCGAGTTGGAAAGAGTTCGATCCCAAAACAATGATTTACTAAAGGAAATAGAAACCGGGAGAAGACAGTATGATCGTTTAAGGGAGGATTTCACGATACTGCAATCAAAATTTGAAACGTGTAAGGACAAATTACGGTCTTTGAAAAGGGAGAAGAAAATATGGGATGAAACAAAGGAAAATTCGTTTCATGCAGAGATGAGATGTAGACGGTTGCAAAAAATTAACAGGAATTTACGAACCTTGTTACTTCAACACCATATTATTCCTGATGATGATAGCATGAAAGTTGCAATAACTCCAAGGGATTCATCCAGACGTAATCATTCGCCACGGGACAGGAAAGTCATAAATGCTGTATCTTTGCGACAAAAGCTGACCCCCAAAAGTGTTTTTTGGAAATGATAAAGGAATCGTTTTCTTTAGGAACGATTTGATTTTGATATTTTATGACTCAGTTCTACTACATAAATCTGTGTGTAACTAGAATGACTTTGTATTCACCTTTAGTATTTGTTTTAAGTTTGATTTTGGCCACACGATTTTGACAAAATGTCGAAAACCTAAACATATTATTAAATAGAATTTAAAGGTGATATGATAATGTAGTTCATATTATTTACTAAGACAATATTTGAAATTGAAAACATCGATTTATATGGTGTTGCTAAACTCACTATTTTGATTATTTTTCGCCTAAATGTATTTTAAATTGAGTAAAAATTGAGTAAAAATATATACTAATCGGATCCCATGTTTAAAACAGAATAACCGACAATATGAGAACGAAAGAAGGCGAGGATGAGACGACAACACTGGGTTACATATTTCGATTTCTGACTGAATGTCATATAATGTACACGTAAAGGTATGCAATACATATATAGTACGAGAAAACTTGTGTTTTATCTGTTTTCCCAGATTTTCTATTATTACGATTACATGTAATTTAGGATTAAGTTGTTTGAATTCAAGATGAGAAAGAGATTAAAGATACGGCGAAGTTTTATTTTTGTCCCTTTGTGGTCATGTACTATAATGTTCAAACGTATGTATTGTTAGTATGAATGAATTGTGTAAGCCATACCTTAGAGTCTGTATGAGAGAGAGGGAGAGGGAGAGAGATTTTAAAATGTTACTATCCTCAATTATCTTCATATATTCATAGTCGACACCATCGTAGTAATCAATCATCTTTCCCTCTCCAATTGTCTTAGTGTTGAACATAAACATTACTTGAAATCTGATCTGAAATTCTTTGGAAGCCATTCTTATCGTTAGGCCCTGTGTGCTCACATTTCACACAGTTGTCATAACCTTCAGCATTTACGTCGGAAAAGCCTTACAATGACTGTGTTTAACACAACCCGAGAAGAAATTTTGTCCAGTTTTGCTTCTGGAATGTGTCGTATTGAAAGGCTTCGACTTATTTGCTAGACAAAGAAGCATTATAGTGATTAAGATATTCTTTGTTGTCATGGTGAGAACCTGTGCTTCTAGATGAATTACAATTACATGAATAACTATCACGATGACGTCAATAAAGATGGATATTCTTCCTAGACTGACTACATTTGACTTTGTAAATGGTTCCTATCTAACAAACAATAACAACATAACACAAATTTCGTAACCACTGATCCCCAAGAAACCATTTCTATCCTTCACCCGTTACCGCATTTATCACTGATAATCCGTGTATAACAGCTATCCTACCCACCACACCTCGTGTATCACATCTATCCTACCCATCGACACTCCTTGTATCACATCTATCCTACCCACCAACACATCATGTATCACATCTTTCCTACCCACCGACACATCATGTATCACAACTCTCCTACCCACCGACACCTCGTGTATCACAACTCTTCTACCCACCGACACCTCGTGTATCACATCTATCCTACCCACCGACACTTCGTGTATCACATCTATCCTACCCACCGACACCTCGTGTATCACATCTATCCTACCCACCGACACTCCGTGTATCACATCTATCCTACCCACCAACACATCATGTATCACATCTATACTACCCACCGACACATCATGTATCACATCTATCCTACCCACCGACACATCATGTATCACATCTTTACTACCCACCGACACATCTTGTATCACATCTATCCTACCCACCGACACATCATGTATCACATCTATCCTACCCACCGACACATCATGTATCACATCTTTACTACCCACCGACACATCTTGTATCACATCTATCCTACCCACCGACACATCATGTATCACATCTATCCTACCCACCGACACATCATGTATCACATCTATCCTACCCACCGACACATCATGTATCACATCTTTACTACCCACCGACACATCTTGTATCACATCTATCCTACCCACCGACACTCCGTGTATCACATCTATCCTACCCACCAACACATCTTGTATCACATCTTTACTACCCACCGACACATCGTGTATCCCATCTATCCTACCCACCGACACCTCGTGTATCACATCTATCCTACCCACTGACACATCTTGTATCACATCTATACTACCCACCGACACTTCGTGTATCACATCTATCCTACCCACTCGACACTTCGTGTATCACATCTATCCTACCCACCGACACATCTTGTATCACATCTATATACTACCACCGACACTTCGTGTATCACATCTATCCTACCCACTGACACATCTTGTATCACATCTATCCTACCCGCCGACACATCATGTATCACATCTATCCTACCCACTGACACTTCGTGTATCCCATCTATCCTACCCACCGACACATTGTGTATCACATCTATCCTACCCACTGACACATCTTGTATCACATCTATACTACCCACCGACACTTCGTGTATCACATCTATCCTACCCACCGACACATCATGTATCACATCTATCCTACCCACCGACACATCATGTATCACATCTATCCTTCCCACTGACACATCTTGTATCACATCTATCCTACCCACTGACACATCTTGTATCACATCTATACTACCCACCGACACTTCGTGTATCACATCTATCCTACCCACTGACACTTCGTGTATCCCATCTATCCTACCCACCGACACATTGTGTATCACAACTATCCTACCAACCGACACATCATGTATCACAGTGTATCCCATCTATCCTACCCACCGACACATCGTGTATCACATCTATCCTACCCACCGACACATCATGTATCACATCTATCCTACCCACCCATACCTCTGTGTATCACAACTCTCCTACCCACCCATACCTCTGTGTATCACATCTATCCTACCCACTGACACATCGTGTATCACAACTCTCCTACCCACCCATACCTCTGTGTATCACATATATCCTACCCACCGACACATCGTGTATCACATCTATCCTACCCACCCACACATCGTGTATCACATCTATCCTACCCACCCATACCTCTGTGTATCACAACTCTCCTACCCACCCATACCTCTGTGTATCACATCTATCCTACCCACCCACACATCGTGTATCACAACTCTCCTACCCACCCATACCTCTGTGTATCACATCTATCCTACCCACCGACACATCGTGTATCACATCTATCCTACCCACCCACACATCGTGTATCACAACTCTCCTACTCACCCATACCTCTGTGTATCACAACTCTCCTACCCACCCATACCTCTGTGTATCACATCTATCCTACCCACCCATACCTCTGTGTATCACAACTATCCTACCCACCCACACCTCTGTGTATCACATCTATCCTACCCACCCACACATCGTGTATCACAACTCTCCTACTCACCCATACCTCTGTGTATCACAACTCTCCTACCCACCCATACCTCTGTGTATCACATCTACCCTACCCACCCATACCTCTGTGTATCACATCTATCCTACCCACCCACACATCGTGTATCACAACTCTCCTACCACTTGACACTTCGTGTATCACATCTATCCTACCAACCGATATTCTGTTCATTTTTGCTATCCTTTCTAATGTAGTGCTAAGCAATTTCTTATAAACGATGAACGAATATTGCGGAATTGTTTTTCACCGACATATAAATTTTCATTTAAGTGTAATATATTAATACATACATAGTAATAAAGGAGTGGAACAGTCAAATATTACGATATCGGGTCGATCTCACTGTCCCAGTTATGACACAAGCGCGTGTCAGATTGCCATTACGTGGGGGTAAACAAATAAAAAAAGTATTCCCCAGCTGCTTCCTAATTCGGTTTACAATGAGTTATACACTTCAGCTCATATCTCGCGTACAAAAGTGTATCATTGTGTTCCCTAAGTGAATTCTATAAAAGATGCCAATAGATTGATTAAGGCATGCATATTATTTAAAACTGTCTTTAATAGAGCTGAAATATTTAGATATTACTTATAGTTGGAGTTTTCTTTTCTCAATATACTACTATATAACTATTTAAACATACAGGACTTCCTTTTATCTATTTGTTCCTTTTTTGTAATGATTTATCAAATATGTCCCGGCTCTACTTCCACAATAATATATTTAACGATTAATAATACTTTTTTCCTTTTTTTAATTAAGGAAAATCTTAAATAAATAAAAATATGACTTAAGAAATTAAACATTTGCGACAATATTTGCAGTAAAAACCAAAAGTGACGAAGTCTACTCTGTTGAAGAATTACTTGGCGCAGTGTATTGGTGGAATTCGAATATTGAAGAAATGATATATTTCACATACTTCACAGTGGAGTTGGCTTGACAATTGCCTGCACGCAATATAAACAAAAATGCAGACGAAAACGGAAAACGGCTTATGGCTACGATGTGTGATGGATGTATTGTTAGAGTTTTTTTTATTACCTGAAATGTCTGTTATGCCTATACGTAAAAGGAAATGTACCTGGTTAAATCCACGACAAATCCGTTATCAATCACTATGATTTAATAAATAACTGATCATAAAAAATCTCAATCTGTGTCCCTCAAAACAGCTGATTCCAAAGTATATATAAACAAATAAATATGCCTAACCGGTGAAGACATCTGGTATGATACCACACCCAGTCACATTGTCCTAGAACAACACTGAGTGCTAACCCGGGAGCTACCAGTACCATTTTAATAACTTAAGTATGTCGCGGCCGGGGATCGAACCCACATCCCGTTCCGTAGACGGACGCGATCAACACTCAGCCACCTAAGACGGTACTTGATATACATATCTCTACACATCACGACTGATTACGACTTTTTTTTTTCAAAATAAATTATGTTTGCGATGTCCTTTATCGCATATCTGTTTATATATAACAGAAAAAAATTAAGGTAGGACAGTTGGGAATCCTGCATAACAGGAGAACAATAAATTGTCATAATGGATGGGTGGTTATAATCTATTTCATTAATGAATATGAATAATTTAGTGGTTGAAAATAAAATCGGTACATTTTGATAGATGGGTCTATGTAGATGGGTATTGATAGAGGAAAACGTCACAAATGGTTTTGAATCAAATTATTGGCCAATGGTGACCTTTGAAGGAACAACGTTCAATTTAAACTTACAGATAGTCAGATGCCGGTGCTTACCCTCACTTGACCCTGTTGCTGCTGCGATGTCGAATCAAGACCAGCACTTTCAGCAGCTTCCATGCTTGCTTCCAATAGGTCAGTGGTTCTACCAGAGTGTCCCTGTATGGGTTTCTTTCAAACAGTAAGTAGTCAGACTATGACACTGTAGCGGCAGCCGAACTCTAAAACATTCTCCAAGAACCCGAGATGTGTTACACGGAAATGGAATAGAAATAAAAAATGTATTTTTTCCTAGTGCAGCAGCGTAGGAAATGGAGAAATCAAACATTTAAGGAAACCACTTACGAAACAAACAACAAACACTTCTGTTTACTGTTTTCCACATTAAAAATTGCCTAAAAAAAAAAAAAAAAAAAAAAAAAAAAAAAAAAAAAACCATTATCAAGGGTGTGTAATAGACTAAACGTTACTATATATTTAGAGAACTGTCCATTGAACGGGGTTGCTTGATTTCCCCCCTTTTTTTTACTACACAGAGAAAAAGTCCAATTTTTTTTTAATTTTCTCTCTTATTTCTAAATGGTGATGATTTTTATGATTACTTTAGTACGATTGCGTTATGGAAGTCGAAACTGAATTAAAATATGTTTAAAATCGATGCTGGAGATAACGTGCTTAATAATCTGTAAAGAAAAAAGATAACACGCAAGAGACAAAATCGCACCTCATTCGGAGATATTTTGAATCATGACTGGCTGGAATTTCCAGCGACAGCCAATAATATAAAGATATGTTGCATGGTACATCTGGCCGATTAGCGTAGTGGGTAAAGAAGTCAGTCTGTTCCCTATTCAAACGGCATTGTAAAGGGGTGTGGGTTCGAGACACAGTCGAGAAATATTTTTTTTTTTTTTTAAATGTCTTTTTTTAATACTTTTACTTTTTAAGACATGTATATTTTTGTTATATTGAAAATCATTATTTTACCTATATTAAGTACATGTGTATATAAAATGAAATGAAAAATAATGATAGAATAAAAAGGAAAAAAAGAAAACACCATAAAGTTTGTCGTTTTAGATTTGCTTCCATATATTCATATAATATTAGGCAAGAGAAATGGGGAGAGTAAGACTGTCGATATTTTTATTGTTAGCAATCCATTGAGACAAATGATGTGTTCATCTTCTTTCAACGACAGTGTTCAAGCAAAGTCAAAGCAGGTTTATAACACTGAACTCATTGAAATCGCTTGAAAATTTGGTCCTCAATTATCAATTTTACTTTAAGTAACCAAAGAAATGTGACATCATAATATTTAAAGCCCTGGTCTCTCAGCGCTATCAGCGCTTTGATTTATATAGTCGTGGTTATTCTGACACTACGTCGTATCGTATGACCTGAGGAAAGACATTTTTAAATACTTGTGGCAGTAACAATGAACGCAAAATACATGCTTGCATGCATCTTTCAAATACAGATGTAAACAGCCTAATATTATAGTAGTTTAACTTGATAAACTCAGCAATTGACCAAGAATGGAAAATTAATATCCCGACTTACGTGGTTTGAATATTGGCTGATTAAAATATTGATATTTAATGAAATTTCAGTTTATTGTTAATGGTATATTGGTAACATGCTGTTTATGACTCATTAGTTCATTGATTTTCGTCGATTTTCCTTTCTGTAATCAATCCCCTTTTAAAGATATTTGCCAACAAATGAGCAGAATAGGTTTTGGGTTACGCTTTAGACTACGCTCGGGTGTATTCTTTTGTTCAATGACTTTAAATTAATCTTTTGTGTTTGTTTAAATCACGTATGACAGCACACCGTATGAAAACATGCATGGTTTCCTGTTTTATATTATATACTTTTTGTTGGGTTATTAGTATGCTGTTTGGATTTAATATCTTAGTTGAAACACTTTCTTAGGATGCCATCGAAAGATAAAGAAAAAGGTAAAACAGTTCCTGAACGCTCTGTTCCACCTAACGCTACGTTCGATCCGAAGTCGAAAGATGCCAGGAAACAATATGTGGAAAAAGAAAAGAAAGAAATTATCTCCATATTTCAAGAAGAACTGGACCAGAAGAAAACGGAGTATGTTATGGAAATGGAGAAAACTAAAGGAAAAATCCGCCTTCTTTTAAAAGATAACGAAAGGCTTAGACGTAAACAGGCTAAAGAATATGGAATTACATTGGATCATATCCAAGACCTCAAGCAGGAAATCGAGAGAATTAAAGTTGAAAACAACAAATTGTTTCTGCAAATGGAAGAAGCAAAGAACTTGCATGATAAATTAGAAGGTGAACAGAAAAGCGTACACGAAAAGTTTGCCGAGACTGTGACAACGTATCAAGAGTTAAAGAAGGAGACAAAATCATGGAATGGAATACAAGAAAATTTGTTGAAATCGGAATCCCGGTGTAACAACCTTGTAAATAACAACCGAAAGTTGCGTCTGTTATTACTGAAACATCACATCCATCCAAGCAGCGATGTGTCGGAAATGGATCGAGAATATGACGAAATGGAATCGCCAAGGACGAGCAAAGTCTTCCTTAAGCCATACCGACAAAAGCTTACTGTTAAAAGCAGATTCATAACAACAGATGATCTCGACGAGCTAAGGCGTATGAACACTGATGATTTGAAGAAAGGATATGGAATCATGCATTCCACATTGGACCAAATAAGTCCAGCCTATCTGGGTTATTATTTGAGGAAACGAACAACCAAAAGAGAGAAGAAGGACGAATACTATAGACCCGGACTTACATTGCCAAGAATTCTTGCAAAACCTAACTTGTTGTATTGAGGACTCGATTTTTGTTGGGACAACCGAAATGGCATATGAAGTGATACGGAATTTCTTATGGAATGTTATTTCTTTATTCTTACAGTTGAAATACGTATAGAAAACACACCGATTCCAAATAAAAACATTTGATTTATCAAAACTTTTATGTGAGGAATGTTATGTCTTACTTGATATCATGATTAAATGTCTATTGACGCATTGTGTACACAGTATTGTAATCAACTCAATAACGTGTGTTATATCGACTTTGATTTCTCTTGTATTTGTTTTACCCTTGACTCACACTCAAAATTAGATCTATTCTGATAGTATCTTTAAGCTACAATGCATCACATGAAACTTTGAATTTATTTAGTTTCGCAAAATGTAACTTGCTGTTGAATTTATGATGGAAGACTGTCAATAATCTTCAAACATAAACCTGAGATTCATAGCTCTATGGCCGTAAAGTTTAAAACCCATTACTCGTTCTTCACTGTGATAACATGAAAATTATTATAATTATACCATATGAAACATGTCACAATTGTTATGTCTTATTTACAATTAGTAAGTAAAAATTAAAAACAATTTGACATTGGTTAATCTTTCAAATATATTCACGATTTTAAATACAATATTTCTTTGCCCGTTTAATAAAAAAATGATATAAATCTTTGATAAGTTTATCAACAAAAAAAAACAACAACAAAAAAAAAGTTAATTCAGACCCGCATCTCACACTGCTTCAGATAGCTAGATGTTTTGTCATTTCTTTACACTCAATAAAGCGTATGTCATAAAATGCGACTCATCACTTCCATCGCATTTACTGGCAGATGAGCCGATGCGCATTCGAATTCGAGTCGCTTACTGTATCCAAAATATGGAAGAAAATTGTTTTCCACATAATACAAATAGGGTCTCCTTGTATTCAAATGTGCTGGTAAACAAGGGTTAAACGTTCACTTTAATACAATAAACAGGAGAAACTGTTGATAATTAATAATTGATATGTTTCAATTGCATTTTCAATTATGTTTTTTCTAAAAGGTTACTTTATTGTGTTGTTTAAGCTCATATAATATGCGAGACAATGGAATAAGAAAATTGAATAATTATCTAATACAGAAGTAATCACGTATTTGAGGATCCGAAATAACTGTCAATGTGATATTGAAGCCGAATTATATGAATACTGCGAATAGATAATGAAATAGTTGCTGAGGTTTAATTTGTTTTGAAACTAAATTGTCTGAGACTTGTAATTACTTTCAGGAAAGATACTGGCAGCCGGATGGCCATGTTCTAAATATGTTTAGTATAATTGGTTTCTAAATGAAAATATTTTTTCTTTTAAAAGGAAGGCTTGTCCAGTTTATTATAAGCCAGTCTATCTAAAGCAACTGTTACTTCACCACCAACTGTATTGTTCAAGTCTGTCTTGGTCCTAGTTTAATAATCAAGTACCGTGGAATGAACTAAAAGTTTGAATTTATCTTTCACAAATTGTTGTTTACTATTGTATGTTATTAAATGTATTAATTACATAAAAAGATTAATGCATTTTGCAAAGAGATATGTGTTAATTGCTGAATCTGCTAAATTACAAACCGAACTATGAAGGCCAAGATATAATTAAGTTAATATAGGAAGCCTTCCAGTTGGCTTGCTGTAGGTCGGTGTTCTACCCGGATGCCTCCGTACATTCGGGGTCTTCCCCACCTGTAATTAACTGGACGCCGCTATATGACTGAAATGCTGTCGAAGCGTAAGCTAGTGAAAATAACTTTGGAAAATCTGCATATGATGTGTACACATACGGGTAATTTCGGCTATCGAACCAATTCCTGCCTAATGCAACGTGTCCTAAATGTTGAGAGAAAGATATGGGTGTCACAAATCCTAGTAAATACATGGCTTAAATTCGAAAAGGCCGATCATACAAGTTACGGATTGCATTTTACTGTTGGCACTGCTAATACCCCGCACATGGGTTTAACGTCCCACCGACAGTGGACCATATGGAAAATTGGTTCAAACCAAATATGTTATCTAAACTAAATAAAGACTTGACTTACTTACTTACAGTGTTTCATTCATTAGGAGACGATGTCTACTTGAGACAGATATAGTGCTGCCGCACTACAGTATCACGCCGTAGACATATGGCATGATACCACCGACATTCACATTATCCTGACACCGGGCCAACCAGTCCTGCAACTACCTTACATCGCGTCAAGCAGACAATAAATACCTTTTTTAACCCCTCGATACTAATCATAACGTATCAACTTTTCATTAAAGAAGCGCAATAGCCACAGCGTATCAAGTATAAAATGTATTCTTTAGTCTTTCTTAATTTCAAAACATGCTACAGAATTGTAGGGGCCTCCGTGGCCGAGAGGGTAAAGTCGCTGACTTTAGCACTCATTCAGCCCCTCACCGCGTGGGTTCGAATCCCGGCAGGGTCATTCGGATTTTCGTGTGAGGAAGCCTTCCAGCTGGCTTGCGGTAGGTCGGTATTTCTACCCGGATGCCTCCGTGCATTCGGGATCTTCCTCTGCCTGTAATAAGCTGGACGTCGCTATATGACTGAAATACTGACGAAGCGACGGTAAACTCAAATAGTCAAGTCAAGTCAAACAGAATTGTAGCAAAGACTTATTTTGTGGCATGCCTTTGGTTTCAAAAGAAGCTACATATAGCTGAAATGTGTGCATTCAGTTAAAAATGGACATATAGACAAGGATGAGAAATATCAAATATATATGTACTGCATATCAAATATATATGTACTTTAACATTCTTAATACAGCCCACATATCGTAATAGTAGATAGAAATAAACACGAAATAAACACGAAATATCGTTGAAACATGCTATTTTAAGCAAGCAAGAAATAATGCTTGACTCATAAAGTCCATATAATATGGGAGACAACGTTTTGCTAGATACTCTGTTAAAGTCTAGTGGTTTGAAGACTATGTAGTTCAACATATATCATGCATTAAAAGTAACTGTGAAAAGTTCAGTTACATGACTATGTTGCCGTCTGGTTAACGCTTTAAATTTTGATATATAGCGACAGTTACATGTTTAAAAAGTGTTATCAGGGGCGGAATTCAATATACATCTTAATTCTTAGATAAATCTTAAAAAGCTGAAATTCCCCTTAAAACTAAGTTTCCAATAAGATTTTCCCTTACTTGCAAGATTTTCCTTAACTTTTGAAAATTAATTATTAAGATCCCCATTAATAGTCCTAAATTTTTCCTACTTCATAAGTATTTAGTACTTTTTACGGTGAAATAAAACTTAAAGGAGCTTTGAGAACTACTGGTGAATAGGTTTAGGGCCGTAAATTACCGTCATTGAGATTCGAAAGAGCAGAAGATACAGTCACTATCAGATCAATTCATCCCATAAGTACATAAATATGTAAATTAAAATTGACTGACCAAAATGTGTGTATCTGTTAGTTCCCACAAACTGTCTGGTTACACTAAAAGAATATTTGTGTAATAACTATGAACATATTTGATATAAACAACATTCTTTTCTTTTTCGTTTCCATCATTTCATTTTTCTTGCATCATACATTGTATATGTCTTGAAATTAGCTTGAATGCTTATTATATATACATATTTACCCCCCCCCCCCCCAAAAAAAAAACACCAAAAAACAACAACAAAAAACAACAACAAAAAAACATAAAAGATAAAGTATGTAGACGATCTGCCCGCGTTTTGCTACAAACTTATGTAACTTTTTAATATTTTCTTATCTTTAGGATTTTCAAGGTTTCACTAAGATTGAATCTAAGAAAAAAAACTGAGGTTAAGGAATATCTTAGGGATAAAATAAGGATAAAGAAATTTCTTTGTTAAATCTAATATGTATATTGAATACAGCCCCTGAATTGTATCCTGTCCTTGAAAAGTGTAGCTACTTATATTTGGTACCTTTTGGTTGTTTGTTGTCTTGTTCGTAATGTTAATTTACATTTCGAGGATGCCGCAAGGCTTTGTACTTTTCTCTCATTTTCTGCCATTTTATAATTAACAGAAACACTACAACTGATTTTCCAAGGTCGTTATCACGTTTTGTACTTTTGAATGTCCAAAACTTTTTATCATTTTCAACATTGTTCAAGTTATTTCTGATCGCAAGTCACTCAATTAACGTTTCTGAACATTTTCTATACTAGACCCACTGAAATATAATTTGAAAGATCCAATGTGACCTTGGTTCTGAGCAGCGGAAGAAAATGCATTTATATTGAGCCAATATGGAACCTTACCTCAACAATATTTTGTTTATTCGGTTCCCGCCGACAGTATCAAAGTCAATTAGAAACTATGTCTATTTCTTCTTTTTCAAATGTCCGAGTTGTCATACTTGCAGAACGGGGTGTATCGCATCTCACACCTACCCATTGCCAAGATGGTCTGTTATTACATTTCACACCTACCCATTGCCAAGATGGTCTGTTATTACATTGCATACCTGCCCACAATAGTCTGTTACTTGAATAACCATTGTTGACTTGACTATTTGAGTTTACCGTCGCTTCGACAGTATTTCAGTCATATAGCGACATCCAGATAACTACAGGTGCACGGAGGCATCCGGGTAGAACCAGCGACCTACCGCAAGCCTGAATAACCATTGTTAAGTCGGGATAACAGGTATACTGCAGCAAACAAGAGTGTCAAACGAAATTGCTAAAAGGAATAAAATCATTTTTAATATTTACTTGTTTACATGTAACAAAACATATTATTAATATTTTTTAAAATGTAGTTTTCACCTATTCGACTAGAAAGTAAATTATTCCCTACTACGATATTAAAAATACAATTTTATTGATTACACATACCTTAAATTATTGAAATAAATGTACATGCCAGTTCATATTCTTTCCACTTTCTTCATAATGCCTATATTTCTGTGGTGTGGAGTATAGAAAAAATCCAGGTAAGTAACGGCGAAAAATTTAAATAGGCCACAATTTGAGGCTGGGAAAGTGCATGCACACCCAGTCTGGTTATCCTGACACCGGGCCAACCAGTCCTGGCACTACCCATACATGATGAGAGAAAAGCAAAGGAGCTATACCAGTATCATTTTAACGACTTTGATATCCCGCGGCTGGGGTTCGAACCTTTCCGATCCGGGGAGATCAATACCACCTGGGTCGGTATCTCAACATTTGGACGTGGTACGTAAATCATCAGACAATCGAGAATTAGTGTGACGAGTTATCTTTCCCTTATTTCGTTTACTGCCAGTGTGAATATTCGATTTTTTTGAAGGATTTCCAAATATTTTCTGCCTGAAACAAACACAATTAAACACCAGTTTGCAAAACTGTACATTCAATAAATGACTTTATAATGATTGTATGTTCATAAAATGAAATGAGGATGAGAAAGTTATTAAATGTGAAAATACGGTCAACATTTTATCTATCTAAGGAATGCTATTTTCTCAAAAATAGGTAATAAATTGTTATCTTTTTATGTTTTTCATTACTATATATTCACATATACGTTTCCTACATGACAGTAGCACATGACAAACTATTCTAGTGTCCCCACTATACCATATATACTCTTCAATAAGAAAATATCTTGAACTTGAATGATGCTAATAAAGTAAAATATCTACATGTTTATGTCTATAGCGCGTGTGTAATTTTCTTTTTTCAGTAGACATTTTTCATAGATAAGATTTAACCACGTAGATATAGGCGAGATTATCATGCACCCCAAGTTTTTGCAAAACGTTACATGCTCAAGCAACATATTCGTGTATATTGAATGCATATTTGCATTGTTCAGTCATAGAAACGTAAATATGGCTTAAAGATGGCAGACTTGGGGAAACAATTGATGGAAATGCCTTTCAACGTGATATGGCGTCATCTTGGCTATAATATGTCAATGGAATCTGCAGCTCTATTCTTAAGCCGTCGTCTGTTTTAGGTGAGAATGATATGTCTTGAATATGCATCAGTTTGGTATCAAATAATATATTTTCTATTCAGTTTTTGCTCCGTTATGTTAGCCATGCTGTTGATGTTGCATACTTTGATTTCAATATATATCAAGGTTTTAATGAGAAAGCCTGATACTGAAACCTTTATAAATAAAATATGAAGGTGCTTACAAATTCAGATGTGTATATCTGAGACTTTAGGATGTACCCAAAATGTATTCAAATGTCACACGGTTGTTAATTCAGTCAATCTCTATTTATTCCAAATGTCTAAAAACTAATCTGATTAAATAAACATTTTTTTCTTCTATACTTTATGTCATTATATGGATTGCATAAGACAAACATCTGAATGCATCGTGGATTTTCTTCCATATTTATTCAAAACTGTATGTGTCACCTTTTCCATTAAGACGTTATTGTGAAAATATAGGTCCATGCAGGCGCACCAACGCTGCTGATGGAAGAAGACTCAAAGAGACAGAAAGCAGAAAATAATAATAAAACAAGACGTGTTTGGAAGACAGTTGGCGCCCTAAATGAGAAAGATTGATTGTTAGAAATATAGGAATATATTGATGCTAGACTGCGTCGTGTTTATTGAAAGAAATTCCCTTATTCAATGACCTTGTACGCAATCTTTCAAATTGCAAAAAAAATATGTTCAGGGCAATTGGAAATGCCGTGAAAACAGTTGAAAGGTCATTTTTTCACTCCTGTTTCGTCTATACGTACTGTATTATATTCCTTCCTGTCCTTAGTTTAAATGTGTTGTTTTTAGCAACCCACTATAGGTTTATTTTGATTGTTTGCAGGAATTCAATTCGGCAGTTTTCTGGTTATAATGTGTTAACATCAGGCTGGAAAACCTGGAATTAATGGTTAGCACAAAATAACGCCGGCGAACACGTGGTCACTTGATATATTATTAATACAAAGTGATGGAATAGGTTTTAGAAATCTAGAAGGACGTAAGCGGCATCAGCTACGGCAGTGTCTCTATAACGTCTCGCAAATATTGGTGAAAATTACGCTTTACGGATTAAAATTATGTGAGTTTCTCAAACAAATATGGAAGGAAACCAGAAGAATGAATCAGAAATTGTAAGTAACGCTGATCCTAAAAAAATCCAAAATGCCCCCCCCCCCCCCCCCTTGTCTTGTTTTTTTTTTTCCGGGAGTCCGCTTTGTTTGGTAAATCTAAACCCGCTCCAAACGAATGGCTCACTCATGAAGAACTAAACAAGGGGATAGCGAATGGCATTGATGCCCCACACATTGCAGGCTTGCAACGTGTTAACGGAATGTGGCGTATATGTTTGGATAATATGTCGCACAAAGCCAGTTTGATTAGTGAGGGAGTCGTTCTTAAGGGAAAAACTCTTCCCATCCTTCAAACAAACCCAAATCAGCTCGACGGTGAAAACACCGTTCGTATTAGAATTCAAAACATCCCCTTATCTGCTGATAACGGAGTGATAAACCGTACTTTGATACTTAAAGGTACTGACGTTATTTCCAAATATAGGAAACTGAGAATTAATGGCAAACTCACTAATTGTGAGACTGAGGATCGTATTATCATCGCAAAAACCGCTTCCCTCAAGGAGTCTCTACAACGATTCATGTCGTTTGGCCAATTTAAGGCAAAGGTCATACACAAAGGCCAAGAGCGACCAGTATTTAAGTGCACTAAATGCTGTGAAACCGGGCATACTATCCGCTTCTGTGAAAATGAATGGAAATGTTATTATTGCGGTCAACAGTGGCACAAAAGGGAGGACTGTGAATGAACACGAGGACTTACTGTTAAATCCCCCCTCAGACAACTCAGAATCAGACGATGAAAAAAAAACGTGAAAGATTCATCACAACGAAGTAATAAAAAACAACAGAGAAGCCGTAAGCAATCGAGTGTTACTAGGCGCTCAAGCTCCCCGAAAATAGATCAGAAGACAAACAGAAAAACAAAGGAAACGAAGAACACGCATAAACAACAACAGATTGATAAGTACATTAAGCAAAACAAACAATCGGAGACACCCAACAACCGCAAATCTCGGACAATTATTAGGACGCCTGCCGAAGACATGCACGAGGAAAGTAAGAAACAAAAATACTATGACACTGGTGAAAGCTGCCAACAGTGAAACAATATTTGTGATCAACTCGAGAGGAGTGTTAAAAGAGTTCACGTGGGTTGGTTTCAAAACAAGATTGCTAGTTATGATAGCAACAAACAAAACTAAATGAAAATAATTACATGTATATGAACAAAAAAGTATGAATTTTATGTATTTAAAAAATTCATATATTGTAATATAAATAGAAAATGATATTGTTTAATTACTGTATGTGAAAAAAATTTTTTGCTCAGTAACTATGAACATTCTTTTTATCTCGCTGAACTGCCAGGGCCTGAGAGATAGGTCGAAAAGGCTGAGAGTTGCACAATATATCAATCAGCAAAAAGCAAATATACTTTTCATTCAAGAAACACACTTCACAATTGACCAAGAACTATCCTTGCGAAGAGAGTTTTCAAGCTGGGACTTCTATCATTCTTATGGTACAACAAACAGCAGGGGGTGTTCTATTTTAATCAATAAAAAATAAATTATGAACTTATCAGTACTGAAAGGGATGTCAATGGAAGATTTGTAGTAAATACATGTTATTCTTTGATAAATATATATGCATGTAATAATCTTAATGAAAGAAACGCATTTTTCAAATCAATGAACAGTTTGCTGAAAAGTAATTGTCAAGGCATAAAAATAGAAGGTGGAGACATGAATGATGTTTTGAATTATAAAGATAGAGTAAACAAAAATATTTTGAATAGAGCTATAAAGCAAACAAAAACAGCCCAACATTTATTAACACTTATTAAAGAAAATGACCTATGAGATAGATGAAGGGAGCTACACGAAAATACTTTACAGTTTACCTGGTGTAGAAAAAATGGAGATGAGAAAAGTCGAATAGATTTTTGGTTAGTAGAAAAAAACATAATTCCATTAATAAAGAGCACAGACATTCGTCCGGCGTGTATTGATTATACCGACCATTTAGCAATTTCGTTAAAGCTAGGTTAACCTAATACTAGGGGACCGGGATACTGGAAATTTAATATGTATTTGGATTATAAAGAATTCATAACGTATATGTCAAACGAAATATCACATTTCCTATTAAATGAGAATTTCGCATCACTACAAATTCAATGGGATTTACTTAAAAGCCATATTCAGGAAAAAGCTATTTTATATGCAAGGCAAAGAATAAAGAAAAAAAAATGCACAATAAAACAATTAGAAGAGAGGCTATCTTTTTTAATGACACAAGAAACAAATTGTAATGATTATATTATTCAAAATGAAATCCAACAAATTCAACTACAATTAAAAAATGATATATGACAACCAGGCAAAAGGAGCGCAAATACGATCGAGAGTAGACTTTATAGAATCTGAGTTTCATGAAACTTGAACAAAGTAGGCAGACAAAGAAGACCCTTAACAGAGTTTTAAGAAATGGAAAAATGTATGTAAATGATGATGAAATTTTAAATCAAGAAGTAGAATTTTATACAGAACTGTATACATCATCTAATATTGATACTAATTACATTAACAATTATTTAAACAATACTAAGCCTGATTACACATTGAATGAAACAGAGCAAATCATTGTGAGGGTCTTTTGAAGATACATGAATGTGAGGAAGCGTTGCGGACTATGAAACTAAACAAAAATCTAGGCCTAGATGGTCTTACTGTGGAATTTTATAGGTGTTTTTGGTCTTTAATAGGAAGTTTATTAACCGATGTTTTAAATGATGGATTTTATAATAAAAAAATGTCAAAAACTCAAAAATGGGAGTAATTTCGTTAATTGATAAAAAGGGGGATCCTAGTAATCTAGAAAACTGGAGACCGATAGCACTACTTAAAATTGATTATAAAACAGCTGCGCGAGCATTGGCAAACAGATTGCAAAAAGTCATAAACAAATTAGTTAGTTCGGATTAACAAAGGTATATAAAAGGTCGTTTTATTGGATATAATATAAGACTAATACAATTTGTAATAGATTATACAGAATCATTACAAATAGATGGGACGATTTTATTATTAGATTTTAAAAAAGCAGGGCTCACGCTGTCGAGCGCCAAATGCGCCAAATGGCTCATGATTATTAAAAGTGGCCCGAAAATTTTGAATTTGGCGCATTGTCTTGTCGCATGGTTTTTATTTTTGTCATTTACCTAAGCAGTCAGACTGGTTATTGGTTTCGCTCACGCAGAGAATCGCTAGACCGAGAAAAATCGATAACCAGTCTAGCACGCGCGTCCTTCACCCTGTGTATCAGTGTATTTCACAGTTATGGCAGTTGGCACGTACGTGTTGATGATTTAGTAGTTTATCGGCAATTAAAGAAAAGGTAACGACGGATTAAGGATACGATGATTATTTATTTGGCTGTCGGAACAAAGGCACACTTATTGGATTGTTTGTTACGGTTTAGTCTGACGATATTCAGTCTCGTTCGGCAAGCGATAATCAAAAGATGCGGTAAGTATAATTAAAGGGACAATTAAAGATCACAAGCGAATTAAATAACCGACAACGAAAGGGTATATAATCTTGACCAATCCATCAGTCATCCCAGTCTCAATCATGAGTTCAAAGCGTAAGCTTGACCAGGTAAACGCCTCCTTCTAAGTTGGCAAAGTTAGCTCCATCGCCCTCCAGAAATTTTAAGGAGGCATGAATTACAAAACATAGTGAAAACTATTAAATAAATGATGGTATATAAAAGCACTACTGTCTTGTTACTTTACTGCTTCCCTGTGTTACAAAATGGATATAGAAAAATGGGAGAAAGAGAGTGAGAGAGAGAAAGATAGAGAAGGGTATGTAAAACAAACAATTAAGAAATATAAAAAACACAAAATGCACACATACAAATAAAATAAACCAAAGATTTCTGAACAATAATACCACTAGTAGCACATATAATCATTATAAATGCCCATATTTTGTCGCATTCTCATTAAATTATTGGCTCATCCTGGCTCTCCAAAATTTGGCTCAAAGAAAAAAAAAGTGGCCCCAATTTTGGACCATTTGGCTCATGCCTTAGCTCATAAAAAATAATTCCCAGCGTGAGCCCTGAAAAAGCCTATGATACAGTAGAATGGTCATTTTTATTTCATACGTTAAAGTATTTTGGTTTCAAGAATGATTTTATCAAATGGATTCAAACTCTTTATAACCAAAGTAAGTTGTGCATTATGAATAATGGATGGATATCAAAAACATTGTCCCCTGAGCGCGGAATCCATAATGGCATTGAATGTAAGAAGCTCAAATTATTTAAAAGGAATTAAAATACCATTCAAAAATAAAATCGAGGAAATCAGAATTTCACAGTTAGCTGAAGATACCACTTTATTTTTGAAATCTAAAGGTGATATAAAAATGCTTTAAAAATGATTTTAGATTTTGGAAAACACTTGGGTTTGCAGCTAAATAAGACGAAAACAGATGGTTTAATGTTAGGTAAAAGTAAAACTGCTAAAACTTTAGAGAAAGATATTAACTGGCCTACAGCCCCTGTTAAAGTTTTAGGGGTATATTTTGGACATGATAAATCTAAATGCGAACAGTTGAATTGGGATGAGAGAATCACAAAATGTAAACGTTTAATACAAAACTGGTCAAAACGGAAATGAACTTTTTGGGGGAAAATTTAAATAATTTAGGCTTTTTTAATCCCAAAATTTACTTATTTATTTAATTCCTTAATTGTGCCGAAAAATGTGATACAAGAATTGAATAGTATTATATTTGAATTTCTTTGGAGTGGTAAAAGAGAGAAAATTAAGAGAACTACATTAATTTCCGATAAAACTGTCGGCGGTTTAAACATGATCGACCTTGAATCTTATATCATATCACTAAAATATAAATGGGTCAAAAGCCTTTTGAGTAAAGATAATCAAAGTTGGAAAATAATACCTCGATATTTCTTTGATAAATTTGGACAAAACTTCCTCATATTTTACATGGATATTGCATGCTGGGAAAATGTTGAAACTTCCTTTTTACCAGCTTTCTACAAAGATATTTTATGTAAATTGTTATTTATAAAGAATAGGAAGGAACATGCACCACGCACTTTTGCAGACATACGAAATCAAATTTTATGGGGTAACAGATTCATTACATATAAAGGAAAGTCGATTATAAATACCAACTGGATAAGTTCGGGAATTTTATCTGTAAATGACATTGTAGACAGGAATGGGAAAGTGAGTGGTAGTAAAATTTATAATCAGTTGATTGATAAAAGAAATTGGATTTCGGAGTGCGAGTTATTAAAACGATCGATACCGAACAGTTGGCTAAGGAAAATTACATCACCCTCATCAATTCACACACAGGTAAAAACGGCTTTAAAAATCCTTATAGAAAATAAAAATATATCTGAAATTTCAAACAAAGACATTTATAAGATACTTTTTAAACGCAAATCGACAATACCAATTATTCATTCATACTGGGAAAGATATTTTAACGAAAAACTAGATTGGTCTGTATATTATAGTTACATAAACAAGCTGCATGATAATAGGTTTAAAGAATTCAAATATAAATTAATCAATAGAATATTTCCGTCCAAAGAATCCAAGATTTGTATGGAAATGATCTCATCTCCAAAGTGTTATCTTTGTAATGTCAGGGAATCTTACTCTCATATCTTTATCAAGTGTCCAGCTACAAATGCTGTTTGGGATTATTTTTTAACATTTTGTAATAGAATTGGTATTAATGTTAATCTTCGTTCAATAAAATATGTAGTGTTGGGATATAAGTCTTCATATGAACAGTACTTTTATTTCAACGTAATATTTACAATGTTTACTTTTTGCATATATAAAGCTTATTTTTTAAGTGAGAATTGGAGTAAACATTTTGATATTCTTGGTTTATTAAAATTGAATTAATTTTAAATTTTAAAATTTTTTTAAAAAAAAAATTAAATGAAACACTATAACTCTGTGTGTTGTAAGGTCAACTGGGGATTGTTCCCCGACCCTGTTGACCTATTACGGGGATATTAAACGGGGATACCCACATAGGGGCCTCAAGAAAAAAAAAGGTGTTAGAAATCTGGCACTAAACTTCTGCCACGATGGTGTGTCATATAACAATTATGTATAACTATAATCATTTACAAATGCAAGCTGGAAACACAAAAGACATTACCATTTCACAGAGTGAATCTGGGTTGGAAGCAATCAAGCGTAATGATGGACAAATTGCAGCAATGCAATCGTTAACAACTTCGGGTTCCCGTAGCCAGGGACGTTAAACTAGTTTGATATTTAGATATCGGTAATGTAGGCCGATGGAAATGGTACAAGAACAATTTAAGTTTTTGTCAATGACCGTAACATTAACATTGAAACAGACATTTGAAAGGAAATATATGTAAACTGCATTTTCAATTGTTATTGCTATTACTGATCATATCTTAAAACTTGTATATTTGAAGAATTATCACATGATTTAATAAAATCAACACATACTTTTACATGTAATGCCCATGGTATTTCCGTTTAAAATTATATAGTGATCACAGTGATATCTGCATACTTTTCTCTTTATTTATTTAAAGTCAATTGGAAATGCCCCTCTTGACTTCCCGCTTCCTGGGTAGAACCAGTACCCAGGTAGTATCACTACCCAGAGCAATGTAAAAATAAAACAAGTCTCGCCCAAGAACTAGAATCTCGGAGGCGATAAGACTAGAACACGGGACTCTCCGAACCAGAATCCAAATTCATAACCACGAATGCTCTCGTGGATAATTATCAGAAAAAGAATGCTATTCATTCCCTGTCTATGTTGTTGTTGTTGTTCTTTTCCTTTTCAAAATTTACATATTATATTCTGAGTGTGATGACTGTGCCTCTGTTGGCATAGAGAATATTAATACTGGGGAAGATGCCTCTGCGATGTCTGTGCAACTCGAACAAATGTAAATCTGTTACTGGTGGCCATCCAACATTTTAACATTTGAAATATGATACAGGGTGTCTCAAAATATATGTTACTATTTCCAGGCGCATTATTTATTTTGTAGAGAACGGTACGGCTAAATGAACACAAATATCATTGTATACATAATAAAGTTTTACTGACATAAAATGCATACACACTTTCCTCCATATATAAACATATTGACTAGTACATATTTTTAGTGTATTTTCAAGATAATGTCCTTTTTTGCGAGGTGACATCGTCTTAACGTTCCCTGATATTCACATTGTCCTGTACTAAGTTTCCTAATTCCCTGCACATAGCAATTTTAGTTAATTCAAGTAGTTTAGATTAGGTTTGAAAACTCTGTCTCTTCAATAACTCCAGAGTTGGAGACAAGGGGGCTCAGGTCCGGAAAGTAGAACGGCTACTCCTTTATCGTCTAAAATGAAATAAAGTTGTCTCTGAACTTCTTTGATGAACAATCCATTTTCTATGATGCCATCGTACTTACTTAAGCACAATTGGAATATTTAATACCAGTAAATATGTACAGTAGCATATTCACTATTTTGAGCATAAGAAGTTTAAAAAATGTATATATTATCTGAAAAGATCAAATATATATTTTGAAACGTATACGTTCGTTTTAGACAATAATGAGATTCACAGTTAAATTATTCTTACACTGCCCTTTCAAGAGCATTCAAACGAACGTTAAAAACAGGCTTTCTTTTCCATAATTAAAAATCCATTTGTTTACATGTCTGGTTTTGCTACAAATTAAAATTAAACGAAATATCTTGTTGCAGGCAAGATGTAACACTAAGATACAGTAATGGGATGGAGGTTTACGTGACCTGCTGACTAGCAATGGGCCAGGTATAATTTTTGTCACTGACATACATTGATATTATTACTAATAATAATATTTTACGTGTCTGGGTCCAAAAAGGTCTTACATTGTAATGATACTATTGTGCTCATTGGTTATGCCGAATTTAACTCTTTTCTCTTCAAATGAATGGGCAAAAATCCTGATTAAACCATCTTTCCACTTTGTCATCCCTGATTATACCCCGAAATGAAAGAAAGGGGATGTTTAAAAAAACAAAAACGGTCACACTTTTCATTTGGTGCCAAGATGTTTTGCTAAACCCGATGAGGACACAAACCCTACTTTATACAACAGAAACGCCCTTCTGAAACGAATAACTGTGATGCCACGATTAATGTAGCCCCTAGAACAACTTTGACCAGAGCTTCTTGTTGCAAAGAATGGGGTATACAATTCTTAGAAGGATGATAAAAGGCATTCACTTTTTGCCTTGAAACATTCTCTGGTCCTGTTAGCGCACAATATTACCCCACCGACAATATTACCCCACCGACAATATTACCCCACCGACAATATTACCCCACCGACAATATTACCCCATCGACAATATTACCCTCGACAATATACCCATCGACAATATTACCATCGACATATTACCCCACGACAATATTACCCATCGACAATATTACCCACCGACAATATTACCCACCCACAATTTACCCATCGACAATATTACCCCATCGACAATATTACCCCATCGACAATATTACCCCATCGACAATATTACCCCACCGACAATATTACCCCACCGACAATATTACCCCACCGACAATGACCTTTCTCCGCCCTCAAATGATATCAGAGCCTATCCTTGTTTTTGTGTGCTGAACTTTATGTTAATGAAATTTAACTGTACAAGAAATCATCCGTCTTATTGAATGTTCAAGCTGTCTACAAGCAATTTTCGCATACTGCTAGACATATGCTCAGCTTGAAACTGACACATGTTGACAATCGTGACAAAGCCGTTTATATCAAATATATTTCTACATTATATATTTGTATAAATGTTATGTTAATCTCATTGTGAAGCCATTAGTGTTATTAAAAAATATGTTGGTTTTCCAGAGGGAAATAATACATTGTATAATGAATAAGAGGACCATGATGGTCCTATATCACTCACCTGAGTACCACTGCTCTGAAGGTATTATGGACCATAACTCCCATGCAAGGCATAATAATCCTTGGTTTATTAACATTATGTATATACATCTGGTCAAGAATGCTTTATAAATGTGGGTTCTAGAATGTAAAAGAAAAAGTTACATATGACATTTTTATACTTCAAGGGCCATAATTGGAGATAGTGATCCAATACCAAGTGAGCCTTGGCAAGAATATAGTCATTAATTTTACCATCAGGTTTGTGCAAATTTACTTTCTAAATAAATACTAGGAAAAAAATGGTAATATTTATTTGGTTACCATGGCAACCAGTGTTCTACATGGATCAAGTTTATTTTAACACATTTTGTGGAGGTTAACCCAAGGATTGTCCCTGCAAAGTTTAATCAAATTCTGTCCAGCGGTTACAGAGTAGATGTATTTTAAAGTTTTCACTATGTACATTTAAGGCAAATTAGCCCCGCCCCTGGCGGCCTTTTTTATGGATCGGTAAATTTTAGCAATCTAAGTAGAGAGTTACCCAAGAAATGTCTGTACCAAAAGATTTTGAAATCTGGCCAGTTTGAAGGAGATGATTTAAAGTTTTCATATGTTTTCTTTCCGTTGCCATGGCAACCGGTGTTCTACATGGATTAAGTTCATATTAGCAACTTTTGTGAAGGTTCACCTATGGATTATCACTGCCAAGTTTAATAAAATTTTGCACAGCGGTTTCAGAGGAGATGTCGACACACGACGGACGACGACAAACGCAGGGTGGCACATAACCTCACTTTCAGCACGTTGTGCTTAGGTGAGCTAACAATTGAATTCACTCTTTTTTTTTCCATTATTATGAGCAGCTATATAATATACGTTTGTGCAGTCGCCATATTGTTATTGTTAAAACAGACGTTTCTTTTTATGTTACATAAATATAATAATTTGCTACTGTGCTTTCCTTTTATGTAAGCTATATAGAAATATGATACTGATTTTATCAGACTCGTCTCGGAGAAAAAAAAAGAGCTTCGTCATTTATAACTCTCCCAACCTCGTCTGATAAACTCTATTTCAAAACAACACAGTAGCATATTTTTCTCTGTATCATAACATTAAGTGTGTTAGAACAAGGAAAATGTACCTAGTTTCTAACAAAAACATTGTTTGTCTTAATTAATGTCATAAAGGTTCTGTTGATCATTATATTAATATTTTATTTTTCATATTCAACTTTCTTATGATTATGAATATGTTAATCTATCAATTATTTGCTGAAATTAAGCATTCTTATATCATTAAAGTCTATTTGTGATGTTAAGTCTTTAGAGCTTCCCTTGTATGCCGTTTTGAATTAAACAAGCAGCTCACGGGAATTTCAACATAATTATTAAAACTTTTCAAATCATCATTTGCAACAATACAAAATTAATGTTGCGAAGTACACGTGCTGCCATTATAGTGTAACAAATTACTTGCATGGGTTTATATTGAAATATTTCATTATCCAAAACTCCCCTTAGTTTGATCATACCGAAATTTCTTTCAATGACCTGGTGTTTTGATGATACTGAAATGCTGAACTTTGTCTGTTGCTTAGAAAAATGCCATTATCCCTGTATGGTGTCAGTAAATGTGCAACATCCATCACAAATGTGATTAAACTTAACGTCGTCTCTGTTCTCTCAAATCCTGTTTCCCAAAAGACTTGAAACATCACTTTGTCATCATGTACTCCAACACACGGGCGGGCGGGGGGCTGACATATAGATTTAACTTGGGCTCCACTTCAAATCATATGTGTATCGAGAATCGAGCGAAGATGAAATGATTCTGTGCAGTGACAGGTTAAAAACAGAACATTATTTCACATAAAACCAAGTTCGTATCCTAACTTTATTTATACTTTTCCTTTCTGCACTTTAACTTATGAATATTATTCGGATCTGTTTTATTGCTCATTTAATTTCAGAATAAACGGCCTTTTCATCTCTCTTATTTTTTTATTGATTTGTATTTACCAGATTCTTCATAGATTTAATATCAAAAGAAACTACATTCGAATATTCTCGACGAGTTTTGCCGAAGTCGGCAGCGGGTTGGCTCATACTTAAATGGAACCACTGCGCAGAAACTGAAATTTGTAAAAGATGATTTACGGATGCTCTTTCACAAAAGCTGCTAAATTAAAATTGACCAACGCGAAATACAGGAAAACGGCACCCAAAGAAAAAATGAATAATAAAAGCATAAAACAAACGAACAACCCCTCTTTTAAAATGCTAAATACCAGGTAAAACTTGGTCACCTAAAAATTAGTCGTCTAAATTTCGAAATATCATTCAACATTCTTTACTGAAATAAGTTTACTGAAATATAATTGTCTTTAATGTGATCACTTATGCTTCCTTTAATTTTTCCTAAAGCAAAGTAACTAATATAGAGTAATAGAGACCATTTCACCAGAGGATTGGCAATAGCCGTTATACTTCGCTGATTTAAAGTGACCAATCAGTGACTGGAGAAAATTTCAAGTCATGTGACTATTTGATAATGAGGCTACGAATTTTATAATCTTTGTAAAAACTTTGAAATTAATTTAGATCAGGATGCATTGTTTTATGGCCCAAATAAACACATCAAAGTTCATATATAAAATTGATCAAATAATGATAATTCCTATATTAAACGAGGCTTTAATGAGTAAGGTTAGTCATATAGGTTAATCATCAAAGTGAATGCAATTTGTTCAGTCGGACAAAATAAAGAGACTTACACTTCGGCTGAATGCACGTGCATCAAGTGTCACCAGAACGAACATCGGTTCCAAGGAAACCAGTCAAAAAATGAAAAGTAGTCTTCGAGGAACGCAAGTGAGATGGGGATCAAAGATTACTAGACAGCTTTATAAATACTGTTTAGAAAGACAATAACCACGAGACTCCAAACAAAACCAAAAACGGACCAATTCACAAAACCGCTCCCTCCAAGCACCGATTGATGTCTTGCATGACGAATGAAAAAAAGACAATAAGTAACGTTTTACATCAAGACATAAACATTACGCTGTCCAGGTACTGACAGTCTAATATGATATATTAATATAATAAGTTGTGTTATATTAAAGGAAATTTTGTTTAAGGGTAACAGACACGATGAAATGTCATATTCACAAATTTTTTATTCATCGTTTATATATAAGAAAAGATAGAAAATTAGACGTCATTATCACCTCTTAACATAGCTTATAAATAAGTTGCAAGAATTCTCTCATTTTTTTTTCAATTTGTCCTTCCATATATCACAACCATAATTGTCAAGGCTATATCAAGAATAGAATTATGTTTCAATATCGGACAGTTTATTATCTAACAACGCAAATATCTATGATATGAAAGGCAACATCTTTTAGATTGTTAGAAGTATTTGATACCATCGAATGGCCATGTTTGTTTTCTACTTTGGGACATTCTGGTTTTATTTTGTTTCTTGATATACTTACGCATTTTCACGCATGTATGATAATGGCTGGATTTCTTAAACATCTGAAATTTCGCTGACATACGCCAAGGAAGTCCTCATTCTGCTTTTTATTTCAAATCTTTAGAAAAGATAAAACAATATTAAGGTAAACTCTTGCCTAGAGCTAAACACTTGCAAACCTAGTGATTGTTGATAAGAAAATCGAAATTAGGAAAAATAGAAAATAATTACAGCATGAAACTATCCCTCAAATGGAAAATATAAACAATTTAAAAAAAGCTAAACACGTACTCATGTAAACAGGAAACTCTATTTTTGCAAACTTGTTGTTTTGAAATCACTCTTCATATTTATCAAAATATAGAGTTTTACCAAATGTTACAAAATGAATGTTATGTTATGAATGTTGATTTCTTATGAAACGGGGAAATGGATAGAACAAAACACCGGACAGTCAAAGACAATAAATTTAATAGTGGTATAGAGGTGCCAAATAACGAACATTTTAAATAAGCAATGATAATATTTTTTTTTTAACAAGATGAAAATACGATTGTTTGTTTGTTTGCTGGGTTTAACGTCCCACCAGCAGTATTTTAGTCATTTGGAGACGATGTCTACTTGAGACAGATATAGTGCACTGTAGTATCACGCCGTAGACATGTGACATGACACCACACCCAGTCACATTATCCTGACACCGGGTCAACCAGTCCTGGAACCACCCCTATATGCTGAGCGCCATGTAAGGGAGCTATAACAGTACCATTTTTTTGAAGAAAAAAAAAAGCTTAACATGAAACTCCGAAGGAAAATACTTTTACATCGTTAGAACTCACTCAAATCATTATGGGAAATAAATTAATGAAACGTGAAGGTAAATATGTATTATTTACGGAACAGAACAACAGAACAGAATATATTTTTATTTCAGACTTGTACATAGTGCATTGTCTACAATCATTTTACATACAATAAAATACAACACACGTGATTAAGACATACAAGGGGCATTTCAGAAGTAATGCAACTGATCATCGTGGAGTCTTGTTTAGCACGGGATTCACATAAAAAGTGTACCTCTATAACGAGACATCCATTTTCTACACCGACATACAAACTTGTATATGTACATGCTGTATTCTCCCTTATACTTAGACAAACACAACACATAGTCATTAGTCTCTAAAGTAAAATGCTTCGCAAAAAAGGTGTAAAGACAGCTGGAATTCGAGGCTATTTAACGACTCTATTCCAGCTTGGCGTATCTTGATGGAGTGTGTGATGTTCATAGCCAGAGTGAGGTATCGTATGCCACAGTCACGAGATGGGTAAAGAAGTGACTATTTATGATGCCAAAATGAAGACAAAAACCAGGACGTTCTAGTAGTGCCACTGCAAGTAATATGGTTAAAAAAGTATAGCTACTATGGTCGGCATTTCAGCCGAAAGTGTATTTCGCATACTAAAACGTAATTTGAAAATGAGGCGCATTACAGCTAGATGGATCCCTCATTTATTGTCGGAAACAGCCAGAAAACAGCTCAAACTGTTTCCAAAATATTCTAAAAAGCAGTTTCTGACATTATTACAGGAGATAAGACATGGGGACACTTTTTTGAGCCTACCAGGAAAATTAACAACAAAATATGGGCTAACAAACAATGTCGCCGCCCTTTGATTGCTAAAGAATTGACGAGTGCCAAGAACGCATTTGTTTGTTATTTTCTTTGATATCTGTGGTCCAGTAATGCAACTTGTTGTACCGGCTAGAAAGTCCGTGACAGAGTTTATTTTATAAAGAGATGTGTTGAAGAAACTTAAAATACAATGTTTTAAACTGCGTCCACACACTGGGTTTAAGCACATTTCCCTGCTGCATGACAATGCCCCTACTCATAATTTCTGCTGTTGCGACCTGTTTTTGAATAAAGAAAGGTTCCTATTCCCCAGACCTAGCTCCGTGTGACTATTTCTTGTTCCCTAGACTGAGAAAATATTAGCTGGTTGATATTATAAGTATCGACATGCCCTAAGATCTGCTGTTTATGCGTGTATGCATGGTATACCTGAAAGTGAGTGAAAATGCATTTAGATAGCGGATTAAACGTTTGAAACTTAGTGTTCGTAGCAAGGGTGATTATTTTGAGGGTATAACAAGTAAATAAATTAAAACCTTTAAAACGCGCGCTTCGTATTACTAATGAAATGCCCCCGTATCGTATAGTATATAACTTGCTAAATTAGAAGGAGAGTAGAAGTAAATATAAAGATATAAAAAATACAACGTAAATCAAAGATGGATTAACATATTTTACTGAATAAAAAATCATCGTTGTTTCTTATTTTAAAGGCTTCTTTTGTGAAACAAGCAAGATTATATAGGAATTTTTTTTTATCATGATTATTTAACAATTCATAAAACTTAAAAATTGACGGTCTAACATTATAATAACATTTTTTTACCCTGAGAACTCTATACTTTGGGCATTTACAAACAAAATTTTAATATATTCTATGTCATGTAAGTTACAGTTTAGACAATCTTTCATGTTCATCTGTTCTACCAAATTGTCCAGTATGTATACAGAGGGTATATGCTGAAAATCTTAAAATATGAGGTAATAGATCCAGATATTGTTCATAAATAGAATTCATTTTTAGCTCGTCTTTTTGGGGGGGCTACGTGGCCGAGAGGGTAAAGTCGCTGACTTTAACACTCACTCAGCTCCTAACCGCGTGGGTTCGAATCCCGGCAGGGTCATTCGGATTTTCATGTAAAAAAAGCGCCCAAGATAGCTTGCGGTAGGTCGGTGGTTCTACCCGGATGCCTCCGTGCATTCGGGGTCTTTCTCCACCTGTAATTAGCTGGACGTCGCTATATGACTGAAATACTGTCGAAGCGACGGTAAACTCAAATAGTCAAGTCAAGTCAAGTCGTCTTTTTCGAAGAAAAAGTCAAGTTATTATTGATCGCTGGGTCGTCTGCGTCGTCGTCATGCAAAACAAAAATTTAATGTAGCCAATCACTCAAACATTTTTAAAGGTATCAACACCAAATCTGGGATACTTTATAATCATGATAATGCGCAGTTGTAAGACAAGGGGCATTATTCTGAAATCTATATTTTAGAGTTATGACCCTTTTTAGTCCCCTACCGGTGTTAACACCGGAGGAGACTATTTGTTTGTCCTCCGTCTGTCTGTCGTCTGGCCGTCTGTCCGTCCGTCCGTCTTGATGTCTGGATATCTGGATCCCGCGATAACTTTAAAATCGTTTATGATAATATTTTGAAAATCAGTTTATGAATAGATGGCGGTATGGAGATTCTGCACGCCACTTTTTTTTTTTTTTCTCGGACCAAAACTGGTTGCTCTGGTAACGGAAAAATTATGCAACTCACCGGTGGGGGACCCATATGTTGCGTGCAACACCAGATATTTGTTAAACTTTGAATTTTGATAAAAAATAGCTTAATTAGTATAATGATTCGAAAACTATAAAATATATAACAACGAAACCTGGGATACTTGATAAGCATGACAAGGTGCAGTTGTAAGACAAGGGGCATTATTCTGAAAGGAATTTAATGCCCCCCCCCCCCCCCCTTTTTTTATTCAAGGCAATTACATTTCTTCTACACAATGTAAGATATTTTTTTCTTCTTTTTTATATTTACTTAACAGTATGGCACCCCGTTGTTGGCATGTAAAACAAACAAGCATTGGCACCGCATTGCGGTGCTCTAGTAAAACTCTTATACTAAGATACGGTTTTTATCAATCGATTCAAACCATTCCTGCTTAAAACAATCAATAATGCGAGCTTTAAATATATGGGGGAAAATTAGGACAAAAGAATTACCTGTGTTTCCATTTAAAATATTTCCGAAATTCCATAATCGTCTAACATTTTTGACACTGACCCAATTGCTATACCCTAATAAAAAGTCATCTAAAGCTAGAATATAAAGTCGATTCAAACTGATATTTGTGACTGATCATTTTTACACCAATATTTTATGATTTTACAATAACGTGAAACTGTATATGGCAGAATTACAAGAATTAAATGGTACCATTAAAACGCGCTTACAAAACATTAAAGCTTCTAATTCCTCAGACGTAACAAAACCACATACTTCACTAGAATAATTTAGAGTTATTCCTACGAATGAAATAAACAAATGGCATAAAATCCTTAATTGTAATGGTGTATTTTTAAAATTCAACAGTATAGTATGTAGCGCCTTGAGCGCTTTACCAACAAAATATTCATGATACATAGAAACATTCCATTGTAAGATAATAAAGTCCCTAAATAATTAAAATTATCAACTACCCCATCAACCATTATATTTTAAGACCATTATTCATTCCGTTTTATTCTTCCCCGTTTCCTGAATAACATGATTATTGTTTTTGACGCATTTACTTCGATGCCCCATTTGTTACAATATACTAGCAGTTCATCAAGATAATGTGTAAATCTTCGCCGAAAATAGCCATATCATCTGCAAAAAAGCTATGTCATCAATCAATAAACCGGTGTTTATATTACCTTTGAGAAACAACTCTAGATCCTCAAGGGAAAGTGAAACTAAAACTGGTTACAGTATTTCTCCTTTCCTAAAGCCAGTTAAATAATTAAACATGTCAGAAAAAGAATTACTATGTTTAATACATGACTTCACAATGTTGTACATGTGTATATATTTTTTATTATTCAAAATACATTAAATCCCGAATTTAAATAGTTGAAACCATAAAGTGTTCCTATATATGGATCGAAACATTTTTTATATCAAAAAATTCTACATAAAAACTTTCGTTGTGATTATGATAGTGTTCAATCAAAGTGTTTAAAGGCCCATTATGCTTCCAAAAGCACTATTCTTTTCTTCGGACAGAAAAGCAAAGTGTGCTATTACAGATTTGTAACGAGATGCAATTTGTACATACTCGTCGACGACAACGTTACTAAAATGCATAAACATGATATAATCGTTTACTCAAGATAATTCAATTATTTACAAAAATTACTAATTTGCATATTCCGCATATCTTCGTCATTTGTCCAAGGACATTCCGTATGTCTCCGTTAACGAATCACGAGTGCGTAAATTGATGACGAAGCAGATAAACAAATTGTGATTCGACGACGGTTTTTCAAATTCGAATTATTTATGAGATCAACGTTATCAATGCATTTAACTGTTATTTTACAGCAGATATATACACATTCTGTACCATTTGTGTTAGTCTACGATATGTCAATGTTATTTTATATTTTCTCTTTCTTGAAAATTGAACCATTATGAAACATAATAGGCCTTTTAAAGCAAATATAGCATCGATTGTTGAACGTCCCTTCTTGAAACCAAATTAGGCATTGGAAATACGCTTATTTTCTCCAAAAAATTAAACAATTCTGTTATTTAATACTGTGAATAATATTTTTGATAAGCAGCTCAATAATGTAATTCCTCTATAATTATGAACGTCGTTTTTCCCCCTTTTTATGCAGACGTATAATTCCTCCCTTCCACGGATCTGGGAAATTGTCATGAACAGAATTAAAAAAAATCATCATTTACAAAACTACTGTTAAAATCACGATAATTACAAAAATTCTCGGAATCCTCATTATAACAAGTAAATGTATCATTTTCAACATTTGAAAAATAACTGAACAAAAATCATCTAAGGATCATCCTTTGTTTTGTGTTCTTCTTTCTAAAATATTTCCAAAACGCATTAGGTCTGCATAATCTTAGTTTTTCGATTTCTTCTAATCTTCAGTTTTTATACGTCGAGTTTTTTTTCTTTTTTTTTTTTTTTCTTTTTTTCTAATAAATTTTACTCTCAAAATAGTATTATCTACTTACATCGTTTTACAATTATTAAAACACGCATTGCTTCGAGATAACTTTTTCTTGCATTAGCACATTCGTTATCAAACCATTCGGCATTATTGCAAGACGGGGTATCAACAAAAGACGCGGACTGTTTAGGTCTAACTTTTTTCAAAAAATAAGTATCGGCAGTCTCTTGAATAAAATTCGAGAAACTGGATACAACCTCATTAATGCATGTTCGAGAATGTTCAATATTTGCTGCTAACCGGTTCAGTAATGGTAGCTGACCGACAAGACTTCCTCTAAATGACTCTCAGTGAAACTGTGACCATTTATACTTAACTGTAAAAACAACGTCCTTACACTCGAACTCCATTCGTTCATAGAACGTGATTTTGGAAAGGTAACATTCTTTACATAACAAATAGTTCACCACGGACCCGTCATTCCGAGCAGAACTGTTAAACATTATTCAAACACCTTGGTTAGGCAAACATATCTGGAAAGGTGTAATCGGGATCTCGGGATATTGAAAACACTTGATTTTTTTTATCAAACTATACGCGCACAGAAATTGGGAGAGAAAATTTAATATAAAAGTTAATTGAAATTCTTTTTTTTTTTTTTGCATAATGCATTCCAGATAACAGTTGAATAGTATAAATCGCTTCATATTTTTTCATCAACAGATCTTAATATATTTAACTTGAATATTAAGGATGGTAAACTTTGTGATTTGTGAAAGGCAATACAAGATTGTTATCTAAAAATATCCTAGTATACAATAGCAG
>CM037778.1:29966398-30016398 GCA_021229015.1 Solen grandis
TATTATCACAGCTTTAAGTTCTAACCCGTATCGGTGATACATTTGTATAATCGGTCGTTGTAGCACTTGATCGGTCCCGGGTTCGAGTTCCGGTTTGACTGTACACTTTTCTCACCTGGTTACAGATTGATATATTAAAGCTTTCATACAAAACGTTTAGTTGTATGTATGTACCTTCCTCAAGTCTTAGCATACTTGTAAATTAAACATATCGTCGCACGTCAGACATGTGTCACAAAACATAAATTGTCAAGGTTGTCTCCTTTATGTTGAAAACTATATATGTTGATTATATGGGTCATGTTAACACAATACACATGTAATTGGTTTTGTAAATGATAACATTGTAGAAATCATTTTCCTGTGAGAAGAAAAAACAATTCTTAAAATACTTCCTGAAGGAACATCTTGCTTAATAAAATATTACGAAATATTTTTATCTCGAGGGAAACACCATTTATAGAGAAAACAACATTTATTTGTGAATGCTAGCATGGTGCCTATGATATTTCAGACATGAGAGCGTTCCATGTCGAGTCTATCGGGTACATGTACTTAATTTACAGAATTACTCAGACAGGAAAGGGTTTGGATTATCAAGGATTAATGGATGAACGGACGGACGGACGAATGGATAGATGGATGGATGGATGGATGGAAAGCTGAACATAATCTTTTTTAAATGATTAAAACTGTAATTCAATATCTTACATATTGTTATTCTCACATTAATCTGCATTAATTTCCATCAATAACTGTATATCCTAGTGTTTGAATAGAGGCAATGTGAGAAACCGGTCCAGAAAGTATATACACATGTCAAGGTATTTTAACGTTTGACATTGACGTATGCAGAGCTTTTTCAAAGGTTTCACAAATAAAAACGAACGAAAAAGGTCTTGTCATCGTGAATTGTTTGATTTCGTAATCTCTTAATTTATTCTTCTTTAACTGCAGATGATGAAATCTTACCTCTTGCGCTACTCATTAAATCTGTGATGGGGGAGAGATACAGTGCTATCGGGTATCTGGGTCCTTGTAAACGAAGATTTGATCTGAGCCCGGTTCATGAGTCAAATCAGGCTTGGGTTACCATGGTAACGCTAAATACACATACAAACACGATTTGCAGCACGATTTTAGAAGGGGACAGGTGACTGGTAACTTTATGAAAAGTAGGAGACTAGTTATTTTAGCCCTTAAATTTTGTGACACTTTATTGATTCGGACATATCTCTTCAGTTTCATAAGGTATACTTCAATAAACTTATTAAAAAATAAAAAATGTTATACATACAGCACAAATATAGACAGGACAAAGAGCAGGGGAAATATATATTTTATAAAATCACTTATTAATGATGCATATAAACAAGTTAATTAATATATCAATGCGTTTTACGCATCATGTCCATTGGGCTTATAAGTTACCTTAGGTCTATAAATCAACAAAACATAAACAATGAACTTGTCATAATGGTAAAAACTGAACTGCTCGGATAATCACAAGGCTCAAAAACCCTTTAAACTAATCATTTCCTGATCTGAAAAACAACAAGTCCTCAACGGGACATTTAGTTGACCTCGAAAAAAGCAATCTCCTCGAAAAAAACCGCTTCTTGGAATATGGCAAGTTAACTGTTCGTAAGAAACAGCATTATTTTTCTCTCATAAAGACAAAGTTCTCAAATGATTAAAATACTGTTAGTGGAACGTTAAACACATGCAATCAAGCAACTACCGTTTTGATATGATATCGCTTAAACATTATGTTCAAATATATACACATATAAAATGAATAATAGGCTGTTGATAGGACGTCTGACATAGTCGGTTGGGAATAGTTTTAAATGAAGCAGAAGACTTATTTAAATTAATCTAATTTTAGATGTGAAACAGTTACGCAGCATCTTATTTAAACACACCATATTTACAGTATATCACCGATATAACCGTGATGAGAAAACATTTATCGCACCTACGAATTATACACGATCCAATTTCCTTATCAAAAGAAAATTAACTACCGGATCCGAGCACAAATAGATTAAACAGGTTTTTATTTTAATAATGAATTATTGTACTTTTAGACTTAAATTGAATAATCCAATTGGTAAATTTACATAAGATAAACATTGGCAGCCCGGGCCGTTTTACTTTATCCTAGGGTGGTATCGAGGCACATGAAAGATTTTATATTTGTTGAATTCAGTTGCTCTTAAATATAAGTAAATAGGTTTTGCAAGTATCTTAAATATGCTTTACTAATGAGGTAGTAAATATCCAAAATTGATAAGAAGGTCCGCGCCGGAAGCGTGAGCTTGTGGGTCGATCCCTGGCCACAATATACCAAAAGTTGTATAGTGTGACACTGGCATAGCATTCGCTTTCTCTCAGTACCTAACGACATAATGTAATCGGTGTACATATACTTAGCTCAATTTACGCGACTTATTAAAATAAATTTTGCATCAAATCAGAGTACCTATTTCAAAGTACAATCTTGACTATATCAGATGATTTTGCAACATAGATTCTATATTAAGCCAGTATGCCCACCTTTATAAGTACACTGTACCACTCAGGCTCTGCATCAAATCAGTTTTCCCAGTACCACTCAGGCTCTGCATCAAATCAGTTTTCCCACCCTTACAGGTACCACTCAGGCTCTGCATCAAATCAGTTTTCCCACCCTTACAGGTACCACTCAGGCTCTGCATCAAATCAGTTTTCCCACCCTTACAAGAACCACCCAGGCTCTGCATCAAATCAGTTTTCCCACCCTTACAGGTACAACTCAGGCTCTGCATCAAATCAGTTTTCCCACCCTTACAGGTACAACTCAGGCTCTGCATCAAATCAGTTTTCCCACCCTTACAGGTACCACTCTGGCTCTGCATCAAATCAATTTTCCCACTTTTTTAAGTACCACTCAGGCTCTGCATCAAATCAGTTTTCCCACCCTTACAGGTACCACTCAGGCTCTGCATCAAATCAGTTTTCCCACTTTTAAGTACCACTCAGAATCTGCATCAAATCAGTTTTCCCACTTTTACAAGTACCACTCAGGCTTTGCATCAAATCAGTTTTCCCACTTTTACAAGTACCACTCAGACTCTGCATAAAACCGGTTTTCGCATCTTAAGATGTACCACTCAGATTCTTTCCTACATATACAAGTACCAACACAGATACTGCATCCTCTCAATTCCTCTCAAGTTCATATCTTATAGCAGTTTTCTAATCTATGTAAGTGTCACACATACTCTTAAAGCTCTCAGATTTCCCTTCTTAATAAAACCACTAAATCATATTTTCTAGTTTTTAAGTGCCACTTAAACTCATTCTGGTCGTCAAACCAGAAATGTTTGTTTAGATGAAGTAATTATTTGATACATTGTGAAGTGTCTGTAACTGTTCTCTCAGCTAAGTAAATATTAGGCTTGCTTAACGTCGTGATGTTAATAAATGCGAGATATTAATCACTGTTACCTGTGACAGGTGGCGGTGTCCTCTGATAGTCTCTCACAGGTGATACACGCCCGCCACCTGTCCGCTACCTTAACCCAGCCTCTGGTTAGAGGAGGGCTAAGCTGCAACGCCTTATATAACAATAGAGAAAATATATGAGCATACGTAATTATGTTCGAAATGGTGTCATAAAGTTTACTATAAAAGGTTCAAACAATTTGGAAAGTTGTAACATCTTGTACATCTTGCTGCTGAATCAGAACACTTCCGGTGGGGGCCAATATTTGACACTAACCCATCATCTTCGGATCAGGATTATTATATTTTACCAAATTGTCAATGGATTGTATTCATTAAGTAACTTCAATCAAAATTTTGACTTAAGTCAAAAATCAGATATTTCTGATAGGGAGTATTTCTGCTTCACTGTTCCCTTTTTAATGTATATATCGATTTGATTATTTGATTTGGGAGTTCAAATACCTTGTAAAACAAACAATATTTATATTCAATTATACCAATGTTAAGGCATAATTTAAGATTCGTGAATATAGACCTAGGACGTCCCTTTTAATATAGGGACTAAATTGAAGAAATAAAAGACATGCATATATTAAAACGACATCTAAAAAAACTGCACAGATTGTAACTGACCATAAGACTATGAGTTGTTGTTGTTTTGTGTTGTGGTGGTGGTGTTGTTGTTGTTGTTGTTGTTGTTGTTGTTGTTGTTGTTGTTGTTGTTGTTGTTTTTTATGCGGAGTAGGGATTTGGGTTCATACATGTATTTTAAAAAGAAGGAGCAAAGAGTACAGGGATGGTATTCATAGAGTAACTTAAGTCATTTCTTAACTTCATTAACTTTGATAATATCTGATAGAAAGTGTTTATGGTTAATAGTTAATAAATGATTTATTTTTTTTCGTCAAAACTACTATATAAGTGTTTTAATTCTTAGTTTGCCGAAAAGTAAATCTGCTTCACTGCACGAAAAGAATTAAATAAGGTGATTTTGGAATGCAGACATTCCTCTGCAATATGTAAGCCAATAAAATCTTCATCATTAATTTCAATCTTGTAAGTCAGATACTAGTGGCGTAAATGATATCAAACGTAAGAATTCAGATGTAACAAACGAATTGACATTGTGCCAATGTAACCACCCACCTCCACCCATAAATGGTACACGAACGTTAAGAATAAATATAGTCTTGACAAGATTCACATTACAGAAACGTAAATGATTTATGACCCCTGGGTGTCTGTGATTAAGAGAAGCTGGGTCGACTTCCTATCCGTAACATTACACCCGATATGACTCCAAATGAAATAACACAGAGGACACATACAGATGTATCAAAATTATACGTAACCCACGGCCAGGGTATTTGATGAATGGGTTTTAAGATCGATACTCCGCTAGGACACGTACACGTAATATCTGTGACCACTTGTTCGAGCATACATTGTAATTTGTTTGGTTCAACGTCCAACCGACAGTATTTCAGTCATTTGGAGACTATGTCTACTTGAGACAGTACTGTCACACGGCAGGAGACAGTACTGTCACACTGCAGTATCAGTCAGTAGACATGTAGCATTATACCATATCAATATAGTCATATTACTCTGACTCCTAGTCAACCAGTCCTGGAACTACTTTTTACTTCCGCTGAGTATTAATCAAGCAGTTACCAGTACCGTTTTTAGCGACTTTGGTATGTCGTAGTCGGGGTTCGAGACCACGACCTTCACCTCAATGAAAAATAATAAGATATTATATACTATAATGAAAATAATATTTCAACAAATATACAATAAATATATAGTTTTTTTTTTCAAGCATGAATGTGCAAAAAATAATATAATTCTATTTTTTCTTCAAATACATTACCTTCGATGGCGCAAAGCGTTATTACATCACACAAAAAAAGAAGAAAAGAAAGAGACATTATCAATAAAATTTAATATTTCACCCATCGTACATGCCATAAGAAATTTTTTTTTCACTGCAGGAGTTCGTCCATGTCTTTCTGAAGCGCACCTCTAGTGATTGAATAAAAAAATAAATAATGTTTTATCATCTATTTAAAACACTCCAGTTCAGAAGAAGTAAGACCACGGATAATTGCAAACCAAAACTGGCAGAGATTGACATTGCTTGATGCTAAATAGTCATGTTAAATCATTCAGCCCTAAGCTTTCGGTCAATTCTGCCGCCTTTGCCTCGGGTACTCCACATATTTGGTTGTCCAGGTTATTTGTGGGGCAATTATCCGCTCCGCGCGTGTGCAGCCATGAACTTATATGAGCATGCGCGTCTCACAATGTGCCTCTGCTTTTGATGTCGAAATAGTTGGACTTAGCTGGTAACAGTCCATAACTGACGCCCTCTACAAATATGCTGAATGGATGTCTTTGTGACTTGGTCAGTTGGTTGGTGGTTGCCTACCATTTAAAAGCAGTTTATTTCTTTATCTTACTTGAGCCAGGGATCATCACCGTTCGTTGCACCTTCAACTCGCTGGACAAATTGAATTTGTTCCATAAAAGCGTTGCTTTGAAAGAAAGTGTTATCTCAAGACATGTAAGCATGTGCCAGAATGGGTACAGGTGTAGAGACGCAATATCGCCCAACCCTTTATAAAACTATGCATATTTGGGTTTCTTCGTCATGACCAACTTTTTGTTAACTGTAAACTGAACCCTGTCCCCCTGGTACATTGGACTTTTGTTAACCTTGCGGATTTGATAGAATCACTTTCCAGGGTAGATAAGGAAGTACTTATTTATCAGCCCATTGAAAGGACCGGTGCCTTTTGCAAGACAATGTGACGGGAGAAATGATACTCTGTAGGAATCGAAACCAAAGATTTGAAACTAGAAGTTAACGTAGACTTCGTTTTGTGTGTGACATGGCCCTTCTAAAACACATTTTATTTGGTAATTCCGTCCGAAAAAAAATTCTTCTTCAATCAAATTTTGACACGGTTAATTCTTGATTAAGAAAATACTATTTCATAAATATATGATAAGCGATTCGTGCAAATCTTTGGTAACTAAAGATAAATGATGAAGAAGTTACACTGCTTTGCATCAAGCCTTTTATATGGTTTTTCACTTTCTGACTTCCGGTTTCATATTTACTCGCGTAATGTTAGTATTCAGTCTTCCTAAATGAGTTTCTAGTATTCTGTCCCCTTCTCCATCCATCATCTACCAGTTACTATGGTATCAAGAAAAAAAGAAGGACCATCAATGGACCTTTGCTTACTGAGCAAAAATAGATACTCAGGACTTGAATATCGTTATAATGTACCTGAAATATGAAGATATATTTGATAGAAAGATGACAAAGCTATGTTTTGAATGATAGGCGGAACATTTATCATCTGTTTGCCGGCTCAAGTGATTTACAATAATACTATTTGTCCATTGTCTACCAATCCGCTATACCACACATGTTGTACGGTAATTAATTTACGAACATAAAAACTAGGCGTTATCTTCCATCTTTACAGCTATAGTATTGGCTGACAGATAGATGATCCCTAAAAAATAAGCATGCAACCAGTGGGTTCTCGGTGAAAGATCAGGTGTTATTTCAATCTAGATATTCTTTCGCCATTGTAAATTTGCCCCGCTATCGGAAATCAGGCATATCATCCGATGGTGGATGGATTGTACAATTTAGAGGGATATGATTTGTCCGGGTATAGTGACTTAGCTTTAATAAATTGACTTGACCCTTAAGAAAAAAGAAGAGATGAAGATATTGAGGCCTAATTATTTGTTTACAAGCACAGCTGTAATGCGCCATTAATTACATTTTGGGGAATTTATGACCATTCGTTTCGATATTTTATATGAGTCATGTCAAGTTTTAATATATCTGTATAAATTAGGAAGTTATCTTAATTGATTTTATGTTCGACACATTGGCATAGACGTGGCAGGGAAATACTAATATTTTACGCATTAAAATGGGTCCGGTTATTTAACAATTTCAATTTATTGTAACAACTGATACCCTTCTGTTGAGTCAATGGTCATGATGGAAAGTGTTCTGACATCCTATTCCCATGCAACATACATGGCTTTGCAAAAATAAGGGAAGAGTACAATTGACATTTCATAAATGCATAGTGTTTTGTTTGATTTTTCTTACCTTTACCCATAAGTTTGAAGAAATCAATGCTATAAAACCAGTAATTTGAAAGTCACGTACAGATACATAAAAAAATCCGTTAATGAAAAGTTTTACGTATATTTCCAGCAGAGGAAATTGAACCAAAAGATTCAGTTTTCCATCCAAATTCAAACTTTACTCCTCAGTGTTGCTTTCTTGTTTATATAGAATGTTTATTTTCTTTAAAGTACACATGTATGTACATATTTTTATTTTATTTTGTTTATTCACACATGATATTCTCTACATGTACAATGTATATCTAAACTGATATATAAATCGTTTTGTTATATATGTGTGCACCATGCCAGTCGTCTTACTACTTATCCATGTTATTGGTACTTGTTAGTTTCGAATTGCCTTATGTTAAGGGTGTCCGACTCAGGAGTTGCAAGGTGTAGTAGATCTAGAACAAGTCGGTCAGTTGTCAGGATACTGCACCTTGACACAGATACCGCAGTGAGGCAGCACTACATAGCTACTTCATGTTAACAAACTTGAATGCCTGTTGGTAATTTTAGAAACCACACACACACACGCGCGCGCAGGCGCGCGCCATTGTAAACCTGCCGCCAAAATACAGTAATCATCTGATTGGGTTTGTTTTCAGACTTGGAATGAAGGACTTGCTATGGCTGCTTCGGAATGGGGTCAACACTGCGAGTATATCAGTCGCCCGGACAACCAGTGGGGTCAAAATATGAACTACTTCTATGGCCGGGACTACCACAAGACGCCCCTGGAGCAGTTCAGCCTCAGCTTCCAAGCGTGGTCCAATGAAACCATGCATTATGACTACCGTAGATTTCGCTACTGCGGCTCCAAAAACGTGTGCTCATACGTACAGGTAGGTTTCTGTCACGGATGCTTAGCAACAACTAAGTACCGATTAACCTCCATCATAAGGTCAAAATGGTTTTATTTACAAGATAATATCATTTATGTAAAGTAAGGGATGGACATTAACAAAGGGCTATGGTCCGGCAATACGTAGCAATAAGGTCATTTTTCAGCGGCCATATCTGTTGGGATTTTCGACCTTATAATGACCTTAAGATTAACAAATTAAGTGTCAATTTGAATGATAAAGGTATCTTTGCAATTAGACGGCAAATGTGTGTGTGTGAAAGAGAAACACAGTAAGGCCAAAGACATGTAGACAAGGTCTAGGTGTCTCGTACACGTGATTTTACATCGCTCCCATGGCGTCAATGTATAGTAATGTAGCCTTAGTAATGTCCGGTATTATCTCGGGTTCTCGCGTATCGCGATAATGTCCTTTTGTCGGGAAAGACTTTCCCGACACCACTTTAAAACTCGCAACTGAAACAGGAAACACGTAAACAGGAAGTTGCGAGTTTTATTGAAATAATAAAAAAGTGAAATGTCTTTATTTATATATGAATAACTGTGACATACAGAAATAAATTGAAGATAAGACTTCATTGATAAATTATTTCCGTTCCAGTCGTTAGTACCGCGATACGACGGAACGCTGTCCTAATAGATAACGTTTTCATGTATAGCACGCATTTTTAAGTCCATACATTATATTTAACCAAATCTTCAACTAATATAAATCATACTTTTCGCAAAATAATTACAAAATCACTACACTTCTGAAGCTTCTTCCATTATTCGAGCGGTTTTGAAATTCGCAAGCAAATTATCGCTTTGTAATTAATATCTAATACAATGCAGGAATTCTTCCTCTTAATCCATGAATTATTGATATTCCGTAAGTTATTAAACTGATATATAAAGTCACCTTGCTAATAGACAGTAATTGTTTAGAAAGTAACTAATACATTTTAAGTGTTTTCATAAGGATCAAAAGAATGATAAAATACATCCCTGAGTACTTAAGTATTACTTGCCACTGGGGAAGCTCCTTTAAAATGACTTCCGGTCATTTTTATATAATTATTTTTTGTCATGATCTGTATCATGATCAAGAGGATTTTTTGACAGAATGACAGCTACGGTTATGACCGTTTATTTTTCATTTAATTGCAATGACAAAATCATCCAAACATATATACAAATAGAAATAAAAATAGCCATTTTAAGATTCATTCGTAATTTCTTGACATACATATTTTTTCTTTTTTATCTTTTTTTAAAATTATTCGAAGTGTTAACTGACACGTGAAATAAGTATAATATACAATTCCGTGGATTATAAGAATCACTGGCACGTATACATGTATCATTTATAGTAGATAATATGTGATTACTTAAACATAAGTATTCGGTTTAACCCTTTCCCTCATAGAGGAAACCATGAAAAGACCTATGCGAACAGCATAAAACCAGATCAGCCTGCGAGTAACTCGCAGGCTGATCAGGTTTATGCTGTTCGCTGCTCCTCGGTGGTCTGGAAATGAGGATTTTGTAAATAAATTTGTTAAGGTTTAACTGTGGTTTTCTGCAGATCAGGCTTTATGTGGTACCTATTGAGGGCGTCAAAATGAGTATATATGAGGGAAAGGGTTAATCAATATTAATGAAATAACTTACACAGACAAATATTCGACAAAGAAATAGATAGAGAGAAATTGGGCACAAGTGGGAAATATTACAGCAATACAAGTTGATTTTCCAAGATATTAATATATGTGAATTAAACATTCGTTTTTAATACTCGCAGTGGGAATTTAGCTTACATTTGCAATATCTATATTTTGAACAGACATTCTGTTCAACCCCACTGTCCTGAATTTTGCATAATTTTCCTCAAGTTAGCTTTTATATTTCCATTTTGTGCCATGATTTAATTTTTTTGTTTACGTCTTGGCGAATCAAGTTCTCCGTTGCAGTCTATGAATGAGTTATTTTCAAGTTGACAACAGTTTTGTCATAATTAGTTCAGTGTCGTCTGCCGCATGAAAGAACAGGTGTGTATAAATATTTACCTGTGACATAAGGGACGGCGAGGCTTGAGGGAGGGACATTAATATAATGCGATCCACTGTCAGTTGTGCCAAAATATTTGCATAATATATATAACGATATATATATTTTTTTTTTAATTTCAGCACATACACTTCCAATATTGTTAAAGTTAAATTAAAAATGATCATATTTAATTAAGGATGACATCTTCATCGTAGTCATCGTCGACATTATTATTAATAAATTGATAATGAGGAGGAGGAGGATCATTATTTATATCGCCATTAATAAAAATGATAACAATATCATCACCCTGGTAATTTTTTAACTTAATTTTTTTAGACTCATATTATTTCAAGTGATGGTGATCGTATTTCATTTCTTTTTTTACATTCTCCTCTGATGTGTTTCTTTTCCCATTAGAATCTCGGCAGTATGTATTCTTTAATCCATGCAGGTTTGGGCAATTAGAGTATGAAAGAAACCTTTAACTTCAAATGCACAAGAGGACTTTTATGCATTTAACATTCATTTTCTGTATAAAAGAAACCTTTGGTTGTGGGTCAACATTTAAATGGGCTTTTAAAGCAGGAGCATAAGTGCTATGAATGGCATAATTGTGAAGTTGTATTACTTTAATCAATATTCTACTCAGGTTTTTTTTTTAAGAAATGAGAATGTTCTATTAACCGGAAAAAAAAGAATATGTAATATCACTATTCATCTATGAAACCAGCAGATTAAAATGCATATTAAATCAAAACTGGCCTATAGAAATGCAGCTCAGCTGGTATACATTATAATGCAATATCCATTTGTATGGCGGGATTGGCACATTTTTATTCATATTTATGCAATGTTATAAGCTCACCTGTGACACCTAATGAGAAAAAGTCTGCTACCTGCATGCATTTCGATGCAGACTGCCAACTATAGTGTTTGTAAGTTATTTTGTCAATTGCGCTGAACCAGGCTATATAGGTAGCCTACATCGGAATGGGAAATATGTGTAAAATTACTGCCATAAATTTGATGATGTGATCAAAATGATAATATTATCCCTGTTTTATATTCATTTTGAACTGTCTGCATCAGTACTAGACCAATAAATCATGTAGGATAGTAATTTGTATTGCGCGCCCCATGCACAAAGTCGGGTAATACCATTATCGCTTTCAGTACTTTGATGATAAACTAGGTAGTATCACGCTGAGCGGTATATATTTCCACTTGTTACATAGTCAAACATAATATAAGGGTATACTTATTCTCTGCAACAAAGATCGATTATTATCATCTCTGTTTAAAGTTAGTGTACTGCTACGAAAACCAAAAACGTAATGTCAGCAAAAGCATATTTGCATACTGCTATTAAAAGTCCCATTAATCATAGAGTAAATAGGAGAGTCGGACAGCAACGCTATACATAAGTAGGATCAGTAAGCGAATTTATTATTGTAATAATGCACTTTTTTAATGATAAAGGCCAAATAATCTAAATTAATGAATAGGGTTTTTATAATTAATGTTTAATTGAATAATATCAAGATTTGAATAGCATATCTTGTTAAGTGTGTTATTTCAAACTGTCTGCTCCTTCACGTGGAGAAGAGCACAGTCGTCAAGGTGATTTCAATGTCTAGGTAGCTTCATGTAATTATCATAGAAATTAAAAGTAAACTTGGACAAAGGTTTGTTTATTGATAAACTTTAAGGGTTAATTGCAGGGGCATTGGATTGAAGTTGTTTTTTTTCTGAAGGATACACTTTTTACCCGGAAAGTCTATGTTCAATATTTCTTAATGTGCTTAAAACCCGCGTCGGTGAATTTATGGAACGTCGGTTTTTTCCATAAACTTTTTTAAAAACTACAGATCTTACATATATTTTTATTATTGATAATGAAAGAGCATCGTTTCCCGATTCTAAATATGTCTTGTTTTTGAAAAACACTTTTATATTAGTTGAGATATCGTGCATTTTGTACCTTGAAAATAACACATTTCCGACCGGAAACAGCTGATAAACGATCGGAATCCTTTAAAAATCGATCGATTATTACCTGTCGAGATATGGCGGTCGGAAACAGCTGACCTCCTATCGGAAAATAACGATCGCTTTGTTTCTATCGGAAAAAGCCGAACGTTCATATCCAGTCGAATAAAATCAAACATAATCAAGACAGGTTTAATTTGGAAAATGTTTGATTTATTTGTAGTTAAAGGAAGAAACTTGTTTCAAAATCGCACGTTTGTTTACAAAATGCATTAACAGTACATCCGTTGTTTTAGACCAGTATAATATTGTGATCTTCAACAAATCATATCCTGAACCAGATACTGAACTTGTTTTTGTTGAATCTTTGTAGCTGTATGAATAATTTAAGTTAATCCAAGTTCTACATTTTTTTATCTGACGGTAGTCTACAGTACTTTAATTTCTAGAATAAAATGTAAGTTTTGATACAAAATGCTTAAGATTAAATGTTTATGAAAAGATAACATTGTCATTAGGTCTGGGTGTGTGGTTAGTTTATTTTATATATAAATAGCAACAATAATGACATCAGGTTGAGAAATATATGTGTCCAGCCTGACCAGGAAGCAAACCAGGGCCATTCACTTTCAGGGCAAATGCTCTACTGAATGAGCTGGACAGGTTACTTACACTTATTCCTCAATGTTTAGGGTTACTTATAGGCCATTTCAATAACAATAATTGTAATTTTTATATATATATTATTAAAATGAAAAATTGTCATTTAATTTTTTTACTTTTCATATGATGCAAAAGTAGAACAAAAATGAATTATAATTTTAATATGGGACCTCCGTGGCCAAGACACTCACTGCATGGGTTCGAAACCCGGCAGGGTCATTTGGATTTTCATGTGAGGAAACCTTCCAGCTGGCTTGCAGTAGGTTGGTGGTTCTACCCAGATGCCTCAGTGCATTAGGGGTCTTCCTCCACCTGTAATTAGCTGGACTTCGCTTTATGACTGAAATACTGTCGCAGCTGGACGGTTAATTAAAAAATCAATCAATCTATTTATAATGGTTTGTTAAAAACAAATGGTTTCTGTGGTTTAATGGTTACAACTGCTGAGATTCAATCACGTAACTTCTTTCAATTGTGTGTTTGATTCCTCAGTGTCACTTTCTTCATCTTAGTAAGCCATCCAGCTCGCTTGTGGTAGGTTGGTGGTTCTGCCCGGCTGCCTATGTGTACACATCCATGTTATTAGCTGGACATCGATCACTATATAACTGGAATACTCACAGTCGCAGTGACAGTTAACTCCAGTTAACACAGTAATTAATATAACTTTCAATTTGTTTAAACAAATTCCTCTGACTTTGGCTACCAAAAAAGACTGCAATATAATGAAAATAAAATAAGCACCAGAAAATTCTAAGTGTGCCTACTGTTGGTGCATGGCTCAAACCAAGGACTCCTGCCGTCCTGGAGTTTCAACAATAAATATAACACTATTAGGACAGATATTCCTTTTCATACACACTACACTTCTCCCAAACCCACAACTGACGGAACACGCCACCATGCTACTCTACCGACTGAACTAACTGGACAGATTTTTCTACCTACACAAACAATAAAAATCAAAATGAAATAAAAGTTTTAAATTTGTAATCAGGTGAGATAAATATGTAACCAGTAATTTTCTGTAATCTTGCTTACATGCATGGCCAGTGCTCTATGAATTGAGCAATTGGACCATGTACACAAATCTCTAATAAGGGATACTTATAGACTGTTACATAATCCACAACCAATTTAGAATAACATGTAATCCCTGCATTCACAGGAAAAAGAACAAACTATAATCCAAAGAGCAGTAATATACTGAAAAATGGGAAATGTAACAGCCCCACATTGTAACCAATCTAGAAAAATGTGCAAACAGACCAGGCCCTGTGTTCCTAAACATTAAAATGGTACTTAAACTTGTATGATTTTCATACTTATACTCAAACTACGCCCATTAGTTTCAATAGGGATTTAAGTATGTTCCTCAATTTAAAGCCAGAGTTTGTACTTAAGTAATTTCGAGAACACGGGGCCAGGACTATTACTCGAGAGTCCTCACTTACATGGCAAGTTCTCTACCAATGCATCTACATAACCACTTAAACCTTTCAACTTTAAGGCTACAAGTTAAGCTGTTACATTTCATAATGATTGAAGAAAATTTCTTGCAGCTTTAACAATTCACTTGCACTCAGGCACAGATAAATATGCATGTCGTCATTTTTGTTGAAAAACATAACATCCTGGAAACTCTAAAAAAAATCATGGCTCACTTGAACCTAAACTAAGAGCCTCTGGTACACTCTCAGCGCCAGAAATTTATTCAATGAGCTTTTGAGCTATCTTCCATCAATTGTTTCATCCATTTAAACTTGAACTTAATTCAACCTACTTGAACTTAATTCAACCTGATCAAATTGCACATAATGCACCCCAACAAAATATTATAAGTATATTCAAGTCAAACACAAACAAATAAGCCATTGGCTGTTATGCATATATATTTTTTATTTATTCAACTGATGTATTATAAGGTAGTTATCCTAACCAAATGGTCAATACATCATAATTATAATTCTAATATTTGTTTCTTATTATGCGTACCCAACCTTGCATGTGCATGTGTATTACATGTTATACAAGCATTTTGAAAATACTTAATTATTTATTAGATCCATTATTCATACCTATGATTAGTTCTAGTTGTTCCATTTGAAAATATTAATATCTCTGGTATAACTGAGGTGAAATTCTTCTTTTTTCTTAAAAATCCTTCTTAAAATCCAAACCCTTATTTAAGAACATTTTTCAAGTTTTAGGAAATCATCCTGGTAAAATTTAGATTCATAATAACTGAAATTGATCCTTATATAATATATATACTTACACAGTTGAATCATTTTAGTGGCCACCTGTATTAAGCGGTCAACCTATATACAGTGGTCAGATTTTAATATTACAAACTAGCATTTTGTTTGTTTAACATTCATTGGACGCGGCCACCTCTGATAAGTAGTCTCTTTCTCTTATTCTCTTGAATGACCACTTAAGACAGGTTTGACAGTATGTTAAGACAAAATTTATTGAAATGTTGGAGCTGTTCTAGCCAATCCATGGTTATAAAAGATTATTAACTCATTAATTAACAATAATGTTCATTTGGTTTTTTTAAAACTGGTAGACCCACTGTTAGGGTAAATAATGATCAATAACTAAGGTCTTATTATACCACATGTCTTGTGTGATATCACAGTGAATGCAGAACTATATTACCTGCCTAATGTAAACAAAGACCAAGATTACCAACATAATGTCAGTGTAAATTCAAGTAAACAAATAGACAAACAATTAAATCACAGTGACATTGAAATGACTCTGGATGGACAATTTTGTGCATTGTGCAAATTTTGAATCTAACTAGCAATGGCAAATTGACAGGGGGTCAGAGAACTCCATAAGTAAATGCTCAATGTATTGAGGCTTTAGGTTCTTACTCTAATTTCTCAGTTGAGACCACAGCCCTGAGAAGGGGGAGATAAGTCTGAGATTGTTTATCATCTATTTTAATAAGATCAAATTTGTTTATTTGTTTCACTATCAAAGCAAGAAGAACTGAAGGTGGGCAGCTTCTCTATTTTTATTTTTCATTCTAAAATGATTGGTGTAGCTGTAGATCAGTTGGTACTGAGCATTTGCCCTTTATGTAAAAGGTCTGAGGTCTTGTTGTTGAGACATAAACTCAAACACATGTAGCAAACTTATTGCTCCAAATCAAGCTGCACATTTTTCTGACCCTGTAACATGTGAAATATTTTTTAAAAACCTTCAAGTCCTAACACTGATTAGAACTGTCAGCAAAATGACCAAAGTCATTGCAAATCTTAATTCTGTGAACTCATTACAACTTTTTACAGTAACAGTTTTCATATTTTAAGTAAAATGTGCATATCCTTTAAGAACTGAAACAAAAGAATAGAAATAAAACTCCATAAATATACCAAACCATTTCAGCCTTTAATTATTCTATGTTCCAATTTTCATGATAATTCCTCTGCCTCTGTAATTTATACTCAACTATTTCACTACATTGGATTGTTGAAGCTGTTATTTACAATGAAATTACTTCCAAATAATTATCATTTTATTAATTCAGTACAATGTGTTATGAACTCATTATGGAAGAAAAAGATTGTTTTCTCTCAATATGACATCATGTGAGTACTCATCATAAGAGAGGGAGAGAGAGAGTTTATAACTCATGACAGAGAGAGAAGGGGGGGGGAGTTTACTCATGACTGAGAGAGAAGGGGGGGGAGAGTTTATAACTCATGACAGAGAGAGAAGGGGGGGGAGTTTACTCATGACTGAGAGAGAAGGGGGGAGAGTTTTACTTGTGACAGAGAGAGAAAGAGAATTTATTCATTAAAAGAAATAATTTCCTTGAGAGAGAGAGAATTGGGGGGGGGGGGGTTACTCATGACAGAGAGGGAAAGAGAATTTATTCAATTAAAAAGAGTATTGTCAAGTATGTATTGACTATAAGTCACCCTATTTTAATTAATTATTTAACTTCAGTGAAGCAGAAATGCCATATGGATTGCATTAATTGGTAAATACCTGAACTCCCTGAAGAGTAGCAAACATAAAACCTGATCAACCTCCTTTAATAGACCTTTAGACTAATCTGATTTAATACTTGTTGTTCAGATCATTTCCATGTATGATTAAGACTACATGTAGTGGTAAGATCAGGAGTTTGAATCTGTAGTGTTGCACAGTTTTATGTTGATATGATGGTTTCTTGAAAATAAATGTGACTGACAGTATATCTAAGATAACATCATTCAATGACTGCATGCATGAATCAAGTTACTTAGTAGATGTGTAAATTCAGGATCTCTTTATATAAAGTTAAAATAACTTAGTATTGAACTTGGGAGATTTCACATAACCAATGAGATTAACTAAATAAATTAATCAATACAGTTCTAGTTACAATAGCAGTATCTTAAAATACATGCACATACATGACTGTATGTCTCAAAGTAACTTCAAAGTGACTTTACAATTAGAAACAAGGTGCTATGCAGGCAATAGCAGTATTTTGCCATAAGAAAACTATCAAATTAATACAAAATGCAAATCATGATAATATTAACAGAACTAAGTTTTCATTAACATTCATTTGAATTGTGTATGCTCCCCCCCCCCTATGGATCTGAAGTCATGTATACATACTATAATGATTTAGTAAATTCAGATATTCTGTTGCTTGCTGCAACACAGATGGATCCCATTCTTTTAACTGTTTGTTGGGTTTAACATCCAACCAACAGTATTTCAGTCATTTTGAGACTATGTCTACTTGAGAAAGATAAAGTGCTGCTACACTGCAGTATAATACTGTAGACATTAAGAATGTTACCACACTCAGTCACATTACCCTGACACAAGGTTAACCAGTCCTGGAACTATCCTTATATGCTGAGCGCCAAGGAAGAGAGCTATACTAGTACCAATTTTTATGACTTTGGTATGTCGCAGCCAGGAATCAAACCGACAACCTAGCTCCCACTCCCAAGACAGATGCTCTAACCACTCTGCCACTGGGAACATTCATTCTTTTGACTATTTATTCTACATTGAATGCAGTCTGAAACAAAAAAAAGGTCAACAAAAGGTTAAATTAATATCAAATATCTATCCTCCATCATTAAAGAAGTATTCAGTCCAACATTTATCTCTGCCCAGGGTCTCCATATATACAGATTGTATATAGATCGAGAGACCCTGCTCTGCCTAATACTTCAACAAGGCAAAGCATTCCTCATGCTTATTGTGTGATTTCAATGTCTAAGAAATGCCTCAATCCATCCAACATTTCCTAGAAAGACACATCTCTGCCCTATGGGTCTTTTCTATGTTTCGCCCATGGGTACCTGGATAGCGTAGTGGTAACGCGCTTCACTTCTCACCAATGCGTCCCTGGTTCGATTCCTGGTCAGGTATGTGAGAGGGTACACTAAGTATACAATGGTCGCTCGTCCAGGCACATAAATTTTCCTCGCAATTATGACCACATACGCCAACATCAAAGCCATCTTGAGTGATTGATATAAGTTGTGAGAACTTGTTTCGTAATCAATATAAAATAAATAATGGTTAACTTTTTTTCTCCCTTACATAGAACTTTCATTTTTGTCAGTCAGAATTCTGTTTAGCCATTGTGCTCATAATGTTATAGGTTTTAAGCTTTCAGAGTGGGTTACATTCTCTACTAACTGATCTTCTGGATGACTTGCACGAATCTCTCAGTAATAAGGGTTAATTGGGGGACAATCAAAATCCCCTTGGTCAAAATGTGGTAGTGTATTCCATTTATTGTTTACTCTGCAATAAATACTAACTGAAATGAAAAGAAAATGTAACAATGAGTACATTGTTATCATCAAGTCATTTTATTTTATTATCATTTTTTAAATTATTACATATGATACAACTCAATAAAATTACATTCACATTCTGCACTGTAACAGGGTTGATAATCAGCAAGTTCTATACATACAACATTAAAAAAAAAATACTAGATCAAACCCATTAATAGCTAGCATTTTGCACTCCAGATGAATCTTCCCTTCTCATCTCCAAAGATAAATATTGAGATCGAGTAATAGTAAACAAATGACAAATGTACACTTTAAAACCTAATCAGATAGTTAAATTCAGTTTTAAAAATTAAAATGAAAGAAAAGTTTATAAAAAATCTAAGATATGAATCAATTGAAAAACAGTGCTTGTAGGTAGGATCTACTGATAGACAATATTAAGTTTTTGAAAAAGTTCAAAGAGGGAATTTCGAAACTTTTAAGAAGTAGTTTAAAATGTTTATATTCTACAAAACTTATACTACTGCAACAAAATGAGTAATTTTGGTCTCTCAATATGCATGTGCGCTAGTATCAGCTGCTTATCTACGTGGTATTTTTGTCTGTTGCAAATTTGTGTAGGTAGTGCTTATCACGTGTCATTGGCCTGCAGCATGTGGGGTTTACATAAAACCCTGCGGAGCGAGTAGCTGTGTAAACCAGTCTGCCTCTGGCAGCTTACCCAAACGGTCCTTTTCAGGACCACCTCCTCCCTTCACTTTTGTCACAGGAGATGACAACATCTAGGCTGAATAAGCCGAGTTTGTCATTCCCACTTTGGCTTCAAAATTCTTGATTTTATTAAGTACTTATACCTCACATCTGTGAGGCTTTTCGAAATTCGATCTTTTTCGGCATGCAAACTCATCTTTAAGGAGTTTGGGTCACACTCCGGGGTCCGAACCATAAAACAGTTAATACTGTAGACGGACTCTCATTAAGCATCTTATAAACAAATAGATGTGTAAACAAGACTGTTCTGTGGAACACGTGTGCCACTTGCTGAAGCGTTGCGGAAAAAGACCCGACTCAGACGGACGGACGGACAGACGACGGAAAAGGGATCCCTATGTGTCACCTGCTGTAAGCAGAGGTGACACGACAAAGTCACAAGAAACTGTGATGGGGGCATTAGATCTGAATACAAGATTATTGGATATATACAACACACGCGCAAAGTTTACTCAAAACTTTATTTTAACATACTCCTTCTAATCATTACCAATTAAGGCTGTTATAAATTTAACTACCATTTCCTTATTATGACTGGTTCTGACACCATTTCACACCTGGGACAGCTTTTTATAAATGCCTTTGAAGATTATGTACGGCGGGACTGCTTTATCAAAATTCAAACATTTCTAAGTGATCTAGAACTATCTCCGCAATTTACACACACACACACACACACATCTTTGTTTATAGTTTTCATGGGCACAAATGATTTATTTACAAAACACGGCATATAGATTTATAGAACTTTGTTGCACATACACTTCCGAAGTATTTAAATGCATTTACATAAATCCAAATCATAATGATTAGAAAAAAAGTGACAAATGTAGAAAATATTGTAATAAATTCATATTATTGATTTAGAAAAGAATTGTCCAGAGTCCGAGTGTGATTTCCATTACACATTCGGAACACCTCGTCCAATACCTAGGGTAAAAAATACCTCGCAATGTGTCAACACGTCAGTCTATTTATAGACTGCTCTTCAAGATGATTGCACACGTAATTTTACTGACCCAGATCATGATCGATTCGAAGCTTGCAAGTGAGCATGATTTTGATCAGGGTCAATGAAACGCTTGCTCGTGATGTAAACTTCAATATTACGTAACAGTACGTAACTGATACCCGCGACAGATCTTCCCGTACACTATAAATCACGGGTCACGGAAAATATTCTTCCACAATGGGTGACATTTATCATACCAATTTATATATGAATTTGGTATATCTCGATCAAATTTAATTCCCCGGTCTCCAGGCCGCGTCTTCAAATGCATTATGGACGACGGATATTTTGTGACCCAAATGTATACAATGAATATACATTTATTTCCTCCACAAATGTAAATTTTAAATAGATACACTTTGAACATGGCAACAAACTATTTACAACATACATGTAACGAATGCGATAAGAAACAAGATTTTCGTTTGTTCTGAACAAACGAAAGTGCATTCTGCTCTGTAATCATATCAAATAGTTTTAGATTTTGAGATATTTAAGGCCGAAGAAATAACTGACATAAAGATATTGCATTGAATTGCATTGAACTTTTCGATTTTCCGAAACAGAATTGACTAAGACAATGCGACAATATACAATATGCTGAACATTCAGTGAAATTTTCATGCGAATCAGTAAAAAACTAAGGAATGCAGCATCAGACATCTCACACACATGCAACACACACACAGACAGATATTTTCCATTGAAAGTTTCTAACACGCCATATCAAATGCAGGCAATCTTTACAAAACCGATAGAAAATGTTGAGGCACACATCCTGTAAAAATATGAGCTTATCTGGAAGCCTCGCATCAATTTAATTCTTTTTCAAATCCAAAGCTTGGTAATAATTTAAATCCTTTTTAAGATCCAAAGTTCGAAACTTGGATCAACCATAGAACCTGGTCTTTCCAAGTCTGGAAAAAACATATGCGGAAGCGCACATCTACAATGTACTGAATACATTCTGTGAATATTACATAGAAGAAATGATGGCTGTAGAATGCGAACAATATTTGATAGCTGATTTTAACCCAGATGTCATATGAGGTCACATAAGAACACAATTTACTGCATTCAAAAGGGACAAAGTCACGTTAATTGCTGTTGAAATTTCATTATATTGGCTCATAGGAAACCTGTTTTAATTTGAACCCCAAAATGAAGAAGAATGAAAACCAATAACTAAATTTTGTTTGTCGGAACAAACAATAGGGCTTTCTGCTCTGCAAACCATAGCAAACCTTAAAAAATTCATTACATAATCATCTTGCAATACATTATCTGTAAAAATTGAACAAAATCCATCCAGAATTGAAAGCTGTAGAGCACAAAATAATTTGATAGCAGATGCAAATTTTGACGTCAAATGATGTCATATAAAAATGGAAATCTATGTAATCAAAGGAAAATAAAGAGCTTGCCCCTTGTTACAATTTCATGATGCTGGCTCTACAAGGAACCCTCTTTAAAATGAACCTCAATAATTCTCAAAATTGGTGTACCACAAGGCTGTAAACTACCACCAGTCCTCTTTACATGCATAAAAAGGTTCTTTTCCTACCAAACAGTTTTTTTACATATATTTTTTTCCTGAACTTTACAGTGAGCATATGGCATTTGGACAAATCACAACAGCACATTATAACTACAATGTATTTGATAAAAAACTGGAACAATGCACGGGACTAAATGCAGAGGCATTTGAAAAATCAGTATTCAGATATTCTTATTTTTCATGTAACTTGCTTATATTAGGTTTTATTTAAGAAAAACCTAGGTACCATTAGAAAGGTCTTCAGATTCCCAACATTTCGATGGCTTTATGTTTGACCTACCTTTGACGGATTTTGAAATATGAATGGTCAAACCCAAACAAAACGGCAAAAACATGCCTATGTCAAATACTTTTTCTCCACCAACAGCTTTGAAATAATAACCTGATCATTTAAACATACAAAACATTATAAAAGCAATGCATCAAGCTAAAATATAAATACAAATAAAATAAACAAGGAATAGTTCTTCTAATTATGTTCATACTCTTATCTACAAAAATCAATTTTGAGATTAAAGCAGCTAGATTTACTTGGGGTAACATAATTTTCCTTTTTTCTGCCATAACTCAACTGTTTTAACCCTTATCTTCAAAATCTTAATGTCATTTGAAAGATCCTTTAAAGGACTACAAATTACACCCATAGTACTTTGATAGAAAATTCATTGTTTTTGAGATATTTAAAGGCAAACGTGAACAATGCAGTTATTTTCTATATAGACAAAGAAGGAAAATTATCCATGAGAATTTTCTAAAACTTTGCATGAATCACTGCTTTGTGCAGGTATGCCTTTCAGGCCATGACATTTATGATTTTCCGGAAACAGACGTGACAGTCCTCCAGAATGGCCAATTGTACAGATGGACCAATTCTACGCCTTTAGTGTAAATTTTATGCAAATCTGTCCCAAAAAAAAGTAAGGCCTGTAGAGCTTAAAACAGTCTCATTTTGCCTAAAATTTAGTTAATGTCATGCTGTCAATTAAATTACGACAAACATTACAACAACCATCATAATGTATAAAATAAAGGTCAGTGTGTATTTGTGGTCAAGATTTCATGATCCTGTAAGATTCAAAATACCTTGGTTCGAAACATTTTTCTGCATTTTGTCCGGACAAGCAAATGACCTTTGACCTCAAAGTGTGACCTTGACCTAAGAGCTGCTGACCTAACTCTTGCATGCAGCACTCCGCCTCATTGATGTTAACATAACTGTCAAGTTATTTGAACATCCAGTCATCCATGTCTGAACAATCAAATTCAGCTCTGTGACCTTTGACCTTGACATCTGAGCTTGGAACCTAATTCTTGCGCATGACACTTCAGCTCATTGAGATACATATTACTGCCAAGTTATTAGGAAATCCTTGCTAACCATGTCTAAGTTACAGCCCCGACAATGAAATCTGGATGACCTGATGAACTATAATGTTCATACACAGTGAGGACATTGTGATGACTATGTCAAGCTCCCCAAGCGGGCTCGACAAAAATTATGTGAGAAGATGGCTTATTTGTTTAGAAGTTATGGTCAGGGTTAAAGTTTTTCACTGTATACATTTAAAAAAAAAAAGGAGATAAATTGGTCAAAATGGACTTAAGAGTTATGACCCTTTACGGAAATATACCCCTTGTTATAGTGAACAAGTATATGTGAAGTTTGATGACAGCAGCTTTAATAGTTTAGAAGTTATGGCCAAGGTTAAAGTTTTTTCTGACGACAACGCCAATCATACATCGAAATCAGATTGATGACCTCAACTTTTTTTTCTCAAGGGGGGGTAGCTTTGCTTATTGTTAAAATTTTATGTTGCTGGCTCTTCAAGTAACTATTTTAAAATGAACCTCATTCCTCATAAAGAGGGCTGTCCTACAAGGTAAAAGTCTATCGCTGACCCTCTTTTGATGCATTACAAAAATCATAATGGTACACTTAATGTAACAACTTTGGGAGCTGCACATTACATGAACATAAAGTTTTTCCCTTTCAAATGATTTCCATGGTGAGGAAAAAAGGAATTTATATCTGTAATAGGGACCTTGCTAAGGTTCCAAGTCAGAGAGAAACCTATACCGGTATACGAGCTGTCATAAAATTATAATTTCAATTTTGTTATGTCATTAAAATGAAAAGTTGTCAATAAACTGAGTAAGTAAAACTTGCGTGTATGTTATGTTGCGTGCCTGATAGAGAGGGAGATAGATCATCAAAAATATGTTTATAAGTACATGTAACAAATGTGTCATAGGAACTCCTCCATTAAAACTGTATGTACCTCATAGATATTCATTTACATTTTTTTTAACTCCATGAGTATTCATTTATCCAACTTAAAATGGTCTATGAAAACATATTTTTTAGAATATGATTTACATGGTTGTATGCACATGAACAAACAGAAGATACCTGCTCTGTTTACCTATGCATCTGAGGCAAAAATTAAAGATGTTGCATCACAATAGTAAAAATGGTATGTAAACAATGCCTTGAAAGTAACCAGTCTTTGATCATGAATACATACCACAACATACAACAAGAAATCATTTCATAAAACAAAACAAATTCACCAATTTGTCCAGCACAGTTTGCTTCACTATACATCTGAAACTGCAGGAACCAAAACATTTCTAAATGGAATAGCCATCGCACAAACTCAATGAATATTCTACAGAAGTGCCTGACAAAATGAGAACCAAGTTGCATAAAACTATAAACTACAGTATATAAGTATGCACAATTATAAAAGATTCACTTTTCAGTCAGGTTACAAAAAGAGAACAATAAAATTTTCAGCAAATTCATCTTTCATTCCATTACTTTGCCATATATAAACTATCAACTTACACCAGAAAAACAGGTAAAAGAATTCATGTTGCAATCTCTTTGAATCTGTTGCTCAAGGAGGATTTATAATATGAATATAGACTAGTGTCACAGTACAATTCACTGCACATTCCTAGAGTATACCAGGGGTCTTGTGTTTGACTCCCATGGCTGATGAACATTTTTTCCCAAAAAACATTTAGCATCAAACATATTGCTATTGGACAATGATATAGGCCTGTGTTATGCTGCTTTAAAGTAATTATGTAACTCTTGGAATTCAGAGTTTCCAATGCACCTATCAATAGTTTGCCCCAGGGTTTGTGGGGAGGGGGCATACATGGGACTTTTGACAGAAGAATGTTCTGAACAGGCCGGAATCCTGTGCAAACTGCAAAGCATATCCATTTGACAAATTTCTATTGCTCTTTGGTGATGAAAGAAAAAAAGTCAAGTTCCCCTGTCAGGTTAGCCTATACCCCTCCTGGGGCAAAATATTGATAGGTGAACTAAGACAGACCTTAAAAATATTAAACATTTGCAAGCAGTCTGGACAGGTATTAATTAACAGTATTATATCATTCCATATAATTTGCAAAAGCACGTTTTAAACATTATTTTTCTTCAAAGATCTGCTGTCTGTTGGAACTTTTTCTAGTGCACAAGGTCTTTATGGGTACAAAACATTTAGATTTCCCCTTAGAGTGCTTGGGGTGCACATGCACAATACTCTCTGAATTTACAAATCCATCAATCAGTCTATAAAAGTTCTTTTTAACAAATACAATGTATGTGAAGTCAAAAGTTAATATGTCATTAAAGTAATCTCAATCAGGGAAATTTCATGTCTGAAATTCATATTGTCAATATCACATGATACAAACATGTCTGTGATGTCATGCCATTAGATAAGTGGCATGATATTGGTGAACTGTCTTATATATACAGAGCAATAAAGAAGAGAAACCGGCTGCAGTGGCCAAGTGGTTAGAGTATTTCTCTCAAATATATCACCCTTGGGTTTGTCAAGAACATAGTAATTTGTGCTGTTCTATGAATTCTGGCCTGAGGAAAATCAAAATATGCAAAGGCATATATAAAGGCCTAAATATTTAAGTACTGGTAACCATTATTAGAAAGAGATTTGTGCGAACAGTCTGTTGTAAGCTCAACCCCTTATAAGCCAGGGATCTTGGGTTCAAATCCTGCTCTGGTTACTATATAAATATCATATCCCAGGAGAGTGATAGCACATACTGTCAATCTGAGATTGGTAATGTCCACTGAGGTGTTACCTGGAACATGCACGGATTTCATTGTTGGGGGGGGGGGGGGTTATAACAGCAATAATTACCATGTCCAATGGGGTCATGTCTCTTATTCTTTTAGGCATAATAGCTAATTCTCAGGAGGGGTCTGTCTGGACCCCCAGTTCCCCCCCCTCTGCCCTCTAGATCTGCGCATGTGGAAAACCAGCATTCTATTTTCCATGCAATCATGTCAAATTGGATATTATTAATGTCCGCATTGTCCTGTGAATTCAGGGAGAAACTATAGCCTACTCATATAAGTAACTCTTTGTCATGGTACAAATAACTCATAATAGGAGAAAACTATGCATTAGTGGCTGGGTAGCTCTGTTGGTAAAGCATTCCTGATATCCAAAGGTCCTGGGTTCATGTCTTGGTCAGACTGCACATTTTTCTTAACTTGTGACATATGAAGCCCAACATCACTGGGCTGCATGTGATCAGAGATCATATTCATCTTGTTCAGTTTGGCAGGGAGTATGACATGGTATCCAATAACTCACAACAGGGAAGAAATCATTACACTGTGTGTAAACAATCAGGTAGTTCAGCAGTACAGGTAATTACCTTTTAAGGGTAAGGCCCCGTGTTCAGTTCCCAGGCAGGAGGTACATTTTTCTCACCATAACATTTATCTATGGTAGATTTCTGTATATGGTCCTGTAGCTTACCCATCCCTTTGATCAAGGATCTCAGATTCAAATCCTGGTGTGGTCTGTCACATCTCATTTGAATCATTAGCAATAACTCACAATAGAAGAAAATCATGTCTATGAGGTTAGAAAGCTCATCTGATAGGGTCGCCTGGGAAAGGTCCCAGTAAAGCGTCTCAGTCAGGCTCACATTTTTCTCAACCTGTGACATTTGGAACACAATATGAGCAATGGCTTAAGTGCTGTGAGGTTCTCTGGATCCATTTGGAAATTCAAGGACAAATTCCAGTTTGGTGGGGAAGTATGTCACGGAACCAATAACTCACAATAGATGAGAATCATGTGTAAGATGCCACCACTGGTAGCTCAGTTGGTAAGTGAAGGCTCCGTGTATGAGTCTCAGCCAGGCTGCACTTTTTTCACCCTGTGACAAGTTGGTTTCATTCTTGACAAGCTCTAGTAAACAATCAGCAAGAAGAAATCTATAGATAAGAAATGGACTCAAAAGCATGAGAGTCATCTAAATCGGAATTTGGTAACACCTGTAGACTAAAATATGGAGAGTAAGATAAATAAATAAGTAGATGTAGATCTAGACAACTAAATTACAAAAGAAACAATAACATTACTGTTTTGAATCTAACAAACAATAACAGAGAGAGGGAGAGGAAGAGAGAAACAAGACTGAATTTCAAGAGATAGATAGATAGAAAGAAAGAGAAAAATGTGCGAATATTTTCATAACAAAACAGAGATTGAGAGAGATGCATTAAGTAACGTCTTGCATACGAAAACTAACATCAGTTAAAGGTCTATTAAGAAAAAAAATCGATTGTTTTTCTCCGATCGGAGAAAAGCGATCGGGGAAAAACAATCGATTTTCCTACTTTATATACTGTATACATTATTTTATATGCAACAAAACAGAGAAAGAGAGAAAGTGGGGAGAGAGAAGAGGAGAGGCAGTGAGATACATTAAAATGTAAAAATAGGTTACTGTTTAAGTCAAAAATAAGAAAATGTTTAGTTATTTTCCGTTAAAAACAGTATGTTGCTTCAGTATCGGTAGACGCTCTACCTCTGTTTTTGTTTATACCCCGATTACACTATAATTAATCACACGAATAAATTCACGCAAATAACGTCATCATCGTCATCAAAATCAATAATTATTTTGCATTCTAAGTTCAGGTGATAACAATAAACAACCACCCAATGTTTCTGAAAAATAAAGAAGGCATCGAGAAAAAACGATCGTTTTTCTCCGGTCGGACTGTTGAAATTCGATCGGAAATTTCCGACAACGGACAGGTACCGATCGATCTTTTCGTTGTCGGAGCGAATTCCGATCGGAGATGTTGATTTTTAAATCGCTATATCTTTTTTATTTATGGATGGATTTTCTTGAAGATAGTATTTTTGGAAACTGGAAACTATGTTCTTTCAGAATATATATAGGTTAATAGTGTATAGGCATTTGTGTCGCTTAAAGTTTATGGAAAAAACCGACGTTCCATAAATTCACCGACGCGGGTTTTAAGATATTATACTAGAAAATGAACATTACAGGAACACGAAGTTGATTTTATCTAACTTTAAGAAAGATATATAAACATGTTTTTCTCACAACATATTATCGTGGATAATTCGTTTATAGGATAAATTGTGTATAAGCACAATACATTTTGGTCTAGTTAAAAAATATCTTTAAAAAAGATATTCGGCGTGAGAAAAGAAAAATAAAAAAAAAATAAGTTAAAGAAATTAAAAGTGTTAAAATATGATATATTTAATATTGTAATGCTTGCAAGTTTTAAATGGTCTACGATTTTAAAAAAAATGCTAAAAAACGTATTTGTCGCTAAATTTAAGGAATGCAATATACTAGATGTGACAAAAATAAAGAAAGGGAAAAAATGTAATATAAGCAAAACTTATTTAAAAAAAAAGTTCTGTTAATGGGATTCGATCTCGGACCCTTAATCTAGCAGGCGTGCGTTAAACCAACTGCGCCAAGGAGGCTGTTCCTATATAGCTTATGTTAGCTAACTTATACACCGCGAGCTTTGTGACTTAAAGGGATTAGTCCACTACCTTTTCTTAAAGATGCAATACTACACCAGCCAATTTAGCTCGAATGTTTTGAAACACTCAGTCTGTAACAAATTAGTTACAATTATCATCTATGATGGACCTTCGGTAAAGAAAATGTTAAAAAAAAACTCGCCTGAAACCTTATATCTACAATACCGTAATCGTATCAACAAGTACTGAATTGTACGGCCACCGTTTCGACTGTTTCTAACATGTTCCGGAAACTGCATAATTTACATAAATATAAATACAAGGCATCTAAAAATAGAAGTGCACGCACAAGTTCATCTGGCCAGGGTATTCATATAGTGCTCAACTTTATTGAAATATTTCTCCGCTGAAAAACAAATGTTATGTGACAAGAAAATACACTAATTCATTTTCTGAACCAAACACCTGAAATTTCACGAGGGAATCGTGTTACCATGCAGGTTAGACATGGGGACATTCGCCAGACACCTGTTTGGTTACAAACGCCTATGATTATGCATGACCTACTAGAGTCGAGCTGACTACGTCACAGAGCTCGATCGATTCCGGAAATCTTCGTGTGACTATTCGGGAAATCTTCGTGAAGGGGTAGGAGAATTAATTTCCTACAGCCATTTAATATATCGGTGATTCTATCGACATCAGTCGGGCTAATCGTTTGACCTACAGAGGCAATATTTTGATTATCGTCAAAAGAAAGATTGAATTTTCATACTTGCACATGGTTTTCTGCATATATTGCATTGATTTGGGGTAGTATTGCAACTTTAAGACTCACAACAAGTGTGGTTTTATATTTTTTTTAATTTTTCAACTTTATATTTTTTATGTTTGAATAGGCAGATTAAATTGTTATTTGCCAATGGACAATCATTCAAAAAGGTATGCACCTTTGTGATGGAATATCATAAAATAATTCATGCAAACCAATGAAAAGAGTGATTTTCCGAACTCTTTGGTTGTTAACCAAGATTAGATTGGTTCAAGAAGTAGGTAAATTCCATTTTATACAGCTGACGCCGAAAAAGCCAGAATGTCCCAAACATTTCATACCTTTTGTCCTTGATAAAAACATGCAAAACTGGCAGTGTCCGATTTCTGACTACGACAAACGTGAACCTATTTTTACATTGGTCACAATATGTACAGGCACAACATCTCGGTCAAATCAGCGAGTCGATGACTAGAAACTTTAGAGTAACGGCCCTTGAATTGATTAACCTGCAGGACGGGCGTATTTTGCGATAGCCAGAGCTGTTGGTTCTTTACAATGAATCTCAACGATATTGCTTTGGATACATTTTATAAAAATATAAGTAATAGTTGCACAGCTTCTCTAAGAATACTTTATTACACAATTTACCTCCTGAGATTTGGTAAAGCAGTTGTTCATGTTTAAACAAAGGGAAGTCCTGAACCCCCTGAGAATTTGGTAAAACAGGACTCTCTCAATTCAATCTTTGGTCTTAAGCCCTTCGTGCTTCACCGTTTGGCAATGATACTACTGATTTTTTTTTATCTATTACCACATCCCATGTTCTCGAAAAATAAAATTGACATTTATGTATGATTTTCTTGTTCAGATTCAAACTATGCCTGTAAGTTTCAAAGGAGATTTGATAATGATAATCTGGAATCGTACTGATGATGCAAGGGTTTTGACCCCCTTTGGCCCTCTAAGAACTTTATTGCTATACCCCGCATGCTTTGTATCAGTAGTTCACTCTAGACCTCCGACACCATCCTCTAATATGCTTCACCACTGAGCTATCAATTAGTTGCTTTTTTTTTTCATTACTGCTTCATCAAGGATAACTGTCGTTAATGAAACTCGGCGTGAAAAATCCAAGTTTATATTTTGTATTTCAGTTGATAGCAGCTGACGTTCAACAACTGGGCTGTGCAATTGTACGATGCCCTAAGCTAAAGTTCCAAGACCCAGTTGGAAGTCAGAGCCATGCCAAAATGCTGGTGTGTTTCTACAGCCCATGGTAAGTAATCTTAAATTAAAAAAATGACAAAAACCAAAAAGACAATTTTGAATCGATTTCCTTAAAGAAAAACGATTAACTTTTCAACCTATTTTTTTTTTTTTTTTTTTTTGGCATGAATCAAAGTCAAACTCCTGACTCCGGTGTACATATGTATATTTAAACAGGTACCTAATATCTCAGGATTAATATTTGCTCATTTTTCCATTTTCAAAATAAACGAAAGTCAATTCACTCGCGAAAATAATGAGTTCAAGTCTTTTAATGACACAATCTGTGCGACCTAATAACTTCCGAAATAAATGAAAGCCATATATTATAAATTTATTCAACGAAACTGTCATGCGGCCATCACAATACTTCGTCGGTTCGGACGGAGACCAAAGGACATCCGCCTTGTGAACAGAGCGGCCGATGTTCGATTTCTCGAAAAAAAAAAAAGATAATACGGAAAATACGGATTTATCTCCCTTGGTTGGCGCTCTCGTCTGAGGACTGGTTGACCCGGTGACAGAATAATGTATTTGGTGTTGTATCGTGCCTACTGTCTGCAGCCTGATCCTGCAATGAGGCAGCACTATATCTGTCTCATGTAAACAAGTCTCCAAACTAACAAAAATACTGTCGCATGGGCGTCCAATCCAAATAAGCAACTAAACTGTTTTAACAAGAATATTGGCAGATCAGCACAGCAAACATTTTTTTTTATTTTCATTGTAACTAGTGTTTGCTTTGGTAACGAATATTTAATCCCAACCCCTCTCTTGAATACCTTAAATTGTATTTAGATACTTACATACATTTATTACATTTGCAAAACGATCTGAATGATGAAACACAAAGAGTGGTTGTAAATAAAGATGAAAAGAATGCAGTTAAAAATGAAATTGTGCGTGAAAAATATACGTACACACCTAACTTTAGTATATGACGGATTTCATATTTTTCATCGTCAGAATTCATACTTTCCAATTAACCTGCTTTAAATTTGAGCGTCGTATGCCTGTAAACGACATTTCCTAGTACCATATGGATTTGTTTAATGTCGTAAACACTATTCATTAAAACTTTATTGAAACAAAAATATGACCTGGCTCGACTTCCACTAACAATATTAAAGCGCTAAAAATTGCTTAAATACTTTGGGGGTATTATTTCTGATTTTCCGATAAAAATGCCAAAATAGTTCATTTAACAAATATGGGTAATTATCAATTTGGGTTTTAAATTTTAAAAATTAATATTTGTGGAATTCGAGCCAAATCAGATGAGCTGAAAAAAACATAAAAACATAATAAATAGCTTTTCTTTCAATTTTATTAGATCTCTAAATTAATTTCAGGTAACAGGAGCAATGATTTGCTATCATTTTAAACTAGACAATTTACACACTTAAACATTTCACACCTGTATACTTGATAAACATACTGTATTTCTCCTTCAATGTCAATGTAATATACCTATATTTCAGAACAAGGTATTCTTGTCTTTCATTTCCACACCTAAACCGTTCATATAACAGATTAGACTGGTTTGATAATTGAAAATGCATTTCTCAATTTTAACAATGAGTTGAATTGCAAGCGCATTTTTCTAAGAATTGAAAGAACAAATATTGAACAGAGAATTAATGTTGTGAATCTGACTTGTGAGTGATTTGTATAAATATAGAATATGAAGATTACAGAGAAATAATAAAATGTAATTAGCAGTCTAATCGTTTTGTACTTAATTAATTACTGACTTGAGTCATTTTTAAATCTTGATTAAAGCAACTTGTTCACGGATGATCGGTAGAAATTATGAAATGATAATTTTCTACTTTCCCTCGTTAATGTTGGTGAAGTCTTTGTTTCCTGACAAAATTACGCAGCAGGTGTAGGTCACATTAACGGGAAAAAAGCTACTTTAGTAAACGCAACTTCAGCGGAAATTGGTTAAATATAGAGTACGGTATCCCCGAAGCAGGTGTTTGTGGCACGTTCCTCAACATTGCGCCTTCACCAGTTTAGGGTTGCGATTTCGTAAATTCAGCCTATGAAGTTCGCGCATGCGCGAAAAGTGAAAAAGATCAGCCAATTGACGGTAAACGAAAAAAGAAAATCTAAATTTCGTTTATATAAGTCTAAATATAGTTTCAAAACCGTCTATGACGGTATTGCCTATGATGGGGAAACCACCTTTTTTTCCAATCACGAATGACTGCATTGGGCGACCATGCGCCTATAGATGGGTATTATTAGACGAAATACAAACATATTGTTATAAATAAAATTCTTAGTCAATGACCGTCTGTGAATAAGCTGCTTCAAAATACAATAAGAGATTTATATGAGCATTTATTGGTTTTAACCTAAAATAAACTTTAATACCCAGGGTAGAATTCCGCTAACAATAGTTTGCGCTAAGTAATGCTTAAGTCTAAGCATTACTAGTTCAAAAGTTCTTGTTTCACAAATGATTAAAGCAAATGGCTTAGTTGACAAAATGTTTTTCAATAGTGTTATCTGATAGGCAAATACATTGTTGAGAAATCAGTTAAGGCGCTTTCAAGAAAAAATATAAATGTCACTAAGTACAGTAAAATTCCGCTATTCCGAGTATCGATGAGAATGGGACATAAAATGAAAAACTCAGAAAAACACTAAATTCGGATAATCGCAAGGCTCGGTTTTCGCAAGACTCAGATAATCGCACGGCTCGGAAAATCACAAGACTTACATAATCATTAGGCATGATAATAAGGTTGGATAATCACAAGGCTCGGATAATCGCAAGATTCAGATAATCCAATCTCATTAAAATCAGGTTTAGAATACTTGCTCATATTTCGCTTACTGAATCTGACCACATCCTGTAGAAGGTCGTCGATACTAGGACTGATCCTAATGTTAAAAATGTTGGATCCAAATATCGCGTCATATAACAAAAATGTCAGGAGAACTACCACACAGTCCTGAAAGAGCCTAATCAAATTCTTTTTGTTCAGGCTTTAATTCTGGTATCTTAAGTAAGAACTTTTTTACAGCAGTTGTTGAGGCATCCATTTTTAATGTTTTTTACAGGGATTTTACAAGGCTTGGATAATCGCAACGCTCAGACAGCGGACAGTTCCTTTTCGCCTTTTGTGTAAAACAGTGTAGATTGCACTTGGAGTGGAATATAATTTTGAATTTTGCATGTTGCTCTGTGAATTAACAATTTATCTGTATTATAATCAGTATTCAGTAGCTCGAAGTTACGTGGGGAATCGGGATCAGGACTTGATTAGCCGGTTTATACTAAACCTAACCCCTGAAGTCCTTAATTATCATATATGATATTAAATATCTTAAACCCTTAAAATTTTGATTCTGAAGCTAACTGCTAACTATGCTAGATTGGTGAATTAAGGCCAACGGACTATAAAAAACATAATTATGGTGTGTTTTATGTGTTTGGTAAAATTTTATCAACCCTATAGTTCTTGACATTTAACTCCCAAACCAAAATGATAATTCAGAGGGAAAGGGAACAAACATTTTCCCTTGTATGAATTTCTTAATCAAAATTTAGGGATAATAAAGCAAAAATATGAAAGGAACAAATATTGCCATGTAGACATGTTATTGACTAAAAGGAATGATAAGGCAGACATGCACCCTATCAAAATGAATAATGTTTAATTAGGTGAAAAATAAATTGCTATGTGACTATGACTTCAATTGACTTAATGTCATTATTTTTGTATATTCTTATTACTATAACTTTTGTAATACATGTAATGTCATTCTTTTCATTTTTTGTTCGATTTAGAAGAAAACATGATGCAGTTTTTAAGTAGTAACATGATTAAGACTTGATCGCTTCGAGTCACAAATGGGTACCGCTTGACATTCGAGTGTACCGAAAATGCAGGTTTAATTATACATGTTAATTATTTATAATATAATCATTCGCTTATGATATTTTTCTGACGTTTGGGTTATTAATATTGTTTCTGTTAATCGATGTAATTCGGTTCATTTATATAGTGATCATATGCGCTAATTACAGAATACACCCAAACATCTGGTGACCACGATATATAAAGCGTCTCACTCGCGAAATTTAGTCAGTCTGCTTCTGGTCACCAAAGTGTGCAGTTTACACGAAAGTTAATGAATGCTGTTCTTTTGTATATATTGGAAAGCATGGCGACTTTAGGCAAGTGTCTGGGAACATTCAGTATAATTGCAATGTAGAGGAAACCCCAGAACTAGTCCTGGGTCGCCACATCATAATGATATATAGAGATCTGTTTTAAACCGACTTCAAGGTCGACACTCATTCCTTCTTAGGTTTGGAGGTGTTTCAGACCATAGGTCTGAAGTTACTCAGAAGGTACTGGAAATCAGGTTCAAGGTTGTTGAGGTTAAATTTAGAGGTTTGCGGTTACTACCTAAGGTTTCGGTATGAAGGTCAAGTCTGTTCAGAGAAATCATAGCGACCCCTGCTGATTTTGTGCATAGGGATCAGGTTTTATCATCTTTGGTGGATTTTTTTAATGATTGTTTAAAGGTGCCGTACGAATAATTGTTAAAAAAAATATTGTTAAATTATTGGCATCGCCACTTCATGATTTGTACGGACAATCAATAGGCTAAGTTAGCCCTGAGAAAAAATATGTATATTTAAAGTTTGTTTTATTCCCGCTCGGTACACGTTACACGAGTCTTTACAATATCGCTCAATGCTTCTTTCGTTGAGCTTATTATTTGTTTGACCTTTCAGCGGGTCTTAAACAACTGTCTCTGCCCGTAGCCAAAAAGCCACCAAATGTCACTTGATAATACTAGTTGTAAATGTATATATATTACATTATGTCAGTATTGGCAATTGTTGATTCGCACCTTGCGTCCTTCATACTTGTAGTTACTTATCGTGTAAGTGGCAGTATATCCTGCCTGACGGACTTAAGTCAAAGGGGATTATCGAAAGATAAATATGATTATCGTAATGTATCGCGGTCCCTGGTGATAGGGCGATTTTGTTTTGGTCGCACGGGGATTGGTATATCCCGTCTAATAATTGATTGTTTAATAATTATGCTGTGAACATATGTATTAAGGAAATCGTTTTAGAAGTATACTGTCGTCTTGCTGGTTTCTCACCGAGTTCTTTTAAGGTTGAAGGTTGATGCAAATACATACAACGCGGGTAAAATCATCAACACAAGCATTGCAATCATCAATATCATTATCATCGTCGTCGTATTCATCATCATGTGCACCATCACCATTATCATCATCTTCATCATCATCGTCGTCGTCGTAGTGTTTTAAGAATTAATATCATCCATTTGGTGGCTGTAGTTCTACGGGAAACAAACAATTTCAGGGAGAAAGAGAGAGAGAGAGAGAGAGAATGATATAGAGAGAATGATGGGAAATTAAATTTACATTGATGATGCTATCAACAAAAACGTGTGTGCTGTTGAAATTCATGGAATGCATTTCGTGTCTATTTCACAGATTGTTATCCCATTTGTCTGCCTTAATGAGTGTCTGGATATAATAGGTGAGGCAAAATACAATTTGATTACGTGCATTTAGATAGTTGTAGGCACCCCGCAGCGTATACTTAAGCGTCTTGAGATTTTACCCTACGCTGATACTACATGTTTAAACATAAAAAAGTGATTACAAATATATTATCGTTGTGTCAGCAACCCTGCAAAGAGTTCTATTTTATGTTAATTTGAATAAAACTATATTATACTCCAAAAAGTAGGAAATTTAATGTGTACAAAACCTGTGCATAGCTCACGTTCTTCTCTTTTTGAGTTTTGAAACGATTTTATTTGAACCGAGGTTTTAGTCGTGGCTCTTTCATTTTTAATCAGTTCTTTTCAACAGCAGTACCCAGCATTTTAGCTGAATGTTGTTTTAATGTACCGTGTGTGACAGATCCTCTTGTCTTACCTGTAATGATCAGCGACCAGTCTTTGATATAGGATAGTATTACCCATTAGCCCGGGTAAAAAGAAGTTGGTGGGACGTTAAACTGTGTTAAATACAATGCATAAAGAAATCCCAATACCTGCTATTGGAAAACGGTTGGTTCGTGGAAACGTATTATCATTATTTATTTATTTATTTATTTATTTATTTATTTATTTATTTATTTTTGTGGGATGGGGTGGGGTCATGATTGTGGTCTAACGGGTTCTAACGCCGCTGTCGCCGGAATAGACCTGCTCACTATGTTTTATCTATTTTATAACTTCAGGGTGAACATCCTAGACTCTGAAGTGTTTATCCCAGAACGACGCTGCAGTGCCTGTCCCTTGGGCACCGAGTGTGTGGACAACCTCTGCTCAGGTATGTAAATCCTTGGTACAACATTTTAAAGATATTTTAATTAGTTGGCCATTTACGCTCATATAAATGTAATACTAGGTCATTTGTGATATAAAAGTTTATTTTTACCACAAAAAGAATATCAATTTCTTAATCATAAGCAATGGAAAAACATGTACTCGAGATATGGCAATTAATCAATTCTTTATTTATGCACTGACTGACTGACTTCATCTTACTGCATTTCATACTCTGTCATTCATCTTGTCTGCTGATTTGAATAACAACCAAAATGTCTTAAATTTATGATTTTCTGAGATATGTTCGCAATTTTAAAATTCATTTGAAAAAAAAAATGTGTTTCTTTTTTCTATCTCATCCTTAGAAAATGTATTGCTTTTTTCTATCTCATCCGGGTTTCTTTGTAGCCCGTTTCCACACAGCTTCCTATCCTCCATCCAGTATAGGTTCTACCCATGTGAAAATAGGAACCTCGTCTATCTCAGGTAAACTAACATGCCCCAGTTTAGAAAACAAGTATCTTGTTAGTAGAGTTTCTATATACAACTGAAAACATATACTAAGATATATTTAATTACATGTACCACTAAATATCGAGTAGAAATTTTTTCACATCATCATAATCAAAATGTCTTTTTCGATTTTTCAAAGTTGTTGCTGAAAGGACTTTGAAGAAAGTATTTAATTTTGTATGTACGAATTATTCCCTCTAGATTAATAAATAGTCAGTTTTAAGATTTCTAAAAAAAAAAAAAAAATCAAGAAGATTTGCCTGAACCGAACACCCTGGTCTTAAAAATACTAGGTTTTACATCCCGAGTTCATATCTTAACATAAGACACTTATCTATGTTAATTCATTTTTTCCACTCCAGAATAAATTGGCTTTCTCTCAATTTCTTCCAATAGATAAACATTATATTGATACAAATATTTCAGCAAACAAAAAGACAGAAGAAAAAAAAAACACTTACATGCCAATAAGATACACATACTTGAAATAATTTCAAGTCAATTTAATAAGTCGTGTATTTGTTTCACTATTCGATATTTGTTTACACGTGTTAACAACAAATTCATTGTCTTTTATCACAGGAGAAACCCCGTCAAGGTCCAACAAGGAGACCCACACCTCAACTAATAAGCGGGGTAAATCTGGAGCATCAGGATCAAAGAGAAAAAATAGGAAACATAGAGTGAAAGGAGTTAGCAATAAAATCAGGTGAGTTCATTTCCTGTTGTTAAATACCGATCTTCTAAGACAGTAAATGCACACGTTAGATGCTGGCTTGGTTGTTTGTGGTCTCCGTAGATTGGTGGTTAAAGTAGCTGACTTCCTGTCTTTGCGCCCCTCGTCGTCACTGGTTCGAGACCCTGTCTGACTAGTCGGGGTTTTCAAGTGAGGAATCCTTGCGGAAGGATTCTTGAAGGTCAAGGGCTCTACCTGGATTCTCCTGTAATCAGATGAACGTCATTGTATGACTGAAGTCAGAGCACGTCTCTCTCTTTCACACACACACACTGATACAGGAATCCACATTTTCTCATCCATTAGCAAATATAATTAATTCATACTCATGATAATAGTAATTCATATAATGATATCAAGATTTATTTAGTGTCGCTAATCACATATCCTTCCAAATAAAATCCAAATCTTGTTTGAGTTAAGTAACATTTGAATTGTGTTAAAAAGAAACAAGTAAACAAACATAAGAGTGTAGTCATTTCATCCTTTTCACGTGATTTTCTTCATATTGCGTAGACCGAGGTATACTTCCTTGCCATTGAGCAAGCTGTAGAGTGTCGAACTCTTCCATACCGAAGGTCCCGAGTTCTATTCTAGATCATAACGATTTACTCGGTTACATATATGCTTCACTTTTTCAGGTACCCAGACTCAAACAAGGAACTGGATGGATCGTTCGGCGAATATAGACAGAACCCCGAGGCGTATGCTCTTCAAAAGACAGAGAACAATACAGTCATAGTGTACACACAAAATAACAAAGTCGTACCGTTCCCAGGTAAAATAAGTACACACGTACATATCTAACATTGGAGAAGATTCTCAACTGCTCTCAATCTAATTAGCTAACATGTTTGACATTATCATACTAAATTGACGAAGAAATCTACTTCAGAGGTGCGTGTTTTCCACATTTCTTGTATAGATCTAAACCATTTACTTTTCTTTGTTTTATGTGTACCTGAAGCCCAAAATGGAAAAAAAATGCAGATGGTTCATTACCTGCCTTTATTTGAGAATAATTGTTATTATAATACTCGTATATCACCAAGCTATGTTCTGCAAAACCCTTGTTCTGGCTTATTTTAAAAAGGTAATAGAGCCAAAATATTGAAAGTCAAAAGAAAGCCAGTTTACTTTGTTGATGGTTGATAAACAAATAAACATACATGTATTTCATAAAGGCGTCTTCTAACATAATTTGATGGCAGGTGTATTGAAGCATTCAAATAAAATTACGGACTTCATTAGATGGTAATAGATACCAGTGACCTTGATTAGAATATCTTCTTTCGTTTTCTGTGTCAAAAAAAAACAAAATAGGTAGGCTCAATGAGTGTATCTCTTTTTCTTTCAGAATATTTCAAAATGTTAATTTGCATGAAACGAAAGGAAATTCTGCGTATTTGACAATGCATGACAACATAATAAAATTGTGTGATTCCTCTTCAACTGTGTCTTAATATAATACCTAAAACTTGATAAAATGCATGCATATTTAATACATTTCTTTTTCTTGTAACAAACAAAAGTAAAACAATAACCTTTAATGAAAATGTGACGATGGCAAATGATGTTTCGACAGTCGATCAGATTCATTAAAGCAACTGTTTTAAAACAAAGGTCGGGATGAGCGACGAGACATCCGGAGAATAGAGAAAATTCTTGCCAAAGACGATAAAAAGAAAAATAAGAAGAAAGAGAAGGATTTGAAAACTGCTGAAGAGATGATGCCGAGTGCCGAGTCTCTAGAGGCCGTGGCTCCAACACCAACTACCAACGAATCGGAACCACTTAACAGAAGTATGGCAACTTGACCTGGTTTGTTGTTTCAGGGAAAGGCAGTTACAATTTGTTTGCATGTTTGATTCTATTAACTTTAACTTCTTTCATTTCCTAATTTTCTTTAATATAATTATGTATATGTATATTGTTGTGTTCGTTATTAAAATTTAAAAAGATAATCTAAATTTAAAAAAAAGTTAATCTAGAAAATAAACAGAAATGAGATTCGTCATATACATTTGTATCTAATGCATTGGCCTAAATTGTTTCTTGCTTGGTAACTGCAAACGTTGCATGATTATATGCAAATAAATGTTAATGCTCCTCGTGAAACTCTATATTCAACCACATTTGATATTTACAAACTTGAAATTCACCTGGCATTAACATCGCAATAAAACTTCAAAACTTCAAACAAATTTCATATTAATGTCAACAGAATAATTTAAAAGCAGAAAGGAAAAGTGCTATATTTACATTTGTTTGGAATTGTATATACGATGATGGCATAAATATAATATTAATGCTGTAGTTTCTTAGAAATGTTGAATGAATATGATATGCTTATCATTATGTATAAATGAGACGATATTTAAAACACCCGTTCATTCGGTAAAAGAAAATATCCTTGCAAGAATATAATAAAAGCCGAGTGAGGAAAATATTCAAATTTATTTTTGATATATACACATTTTGGCCCAAGATTGCTAATTCCACAGAGAGAACATAAAATTTGAAAACGCTGGTCCACTAACAAGTAAACAGAGCAAGTAAAGAGGTAGACACTCGAAAGTACTATATCAGGTTAAACCACTCTAGCTTTACTACACAAAAGTGTGGATAGATTTTAATCACATAAATCTAACCAATTGAGGCTTAAATATGACACGTCTTATAAGCTGCATGAAGAATGCCGATGTGTCTATTTGATTAGATGGTTAGATATTGTTTTTTGTCCTTTTTTTTTCTCAACATTTTGCTAGCAATCTTAGACGTTGTGTGCATTAACAGTTTTCTTTTCTTGATATAATATTTGCAATGTAACTAAATCTTATTTAGACTTTGAAAACACGTTTATTTTAAAATATTACATTAACTTATTTTTCGTTAGAAGATTATTTGGTTAATGTTTTAGATCTTAATATTCGTGTTCTTATTTGTTTTGTTTTTATTTTTATAACTTTCTTTGTTGAACTTAACTGATAATTTAACATAAAATGTTGAGAGCGTCTACATGGTGAATTAATTTCTTCAGAGAAGCGTCAGTCTATGTCAATGCAGGAGCAAATATACTATCGCCGGTTAGAATACGGCCGTCTTATGAGACAGCGGGAGCAGCAAATTCGTGATTATCATTATCGACAACGTCTGAGAGAGGAGGAGATTCGGCGTCGTAACCACCAAAAACATTACAACAACTACCACTGGGAGAGGAGGGAACGCGAGCGTCGTCTGCGACAGGAAAGGCGCCGCCTGCAGTTGTTGGCGTTGATGCAGAATGAAGGTTGATTCATACGTTACCAATATGTGTGTATCTATATAATCGAAACACATGATATCGTATAGACAGTATATCCTGCTGCCGGCACCAAATATATTGGAGACTTATTCAAAGAGAAGATGGGATAATTAAAATTAATCAATTAATGTTTGTTATGGACATAGACATTCCAGCGCGTAAAAGTACTATTCCAACACAGAATCTTTCAAGAATTACTTGTTACGTAATAGAAGTATAATAAACAATTCTATATTAATTTTGATGAACGCTGTCCTACATTTTGCTTAAAATTGAAACTTAGCAAATAATCTGTTTAGGGAAATACTAAGTATCAAACGCTAAACATGATCATTACTCATCATTTTGCACTTTCAAACCGATTAATTTAGACGCCCCAATAATCTTGCTGAAGTATGCTATTCACAACGAGTAACGGTATGCAGTTTCAATAAAATGTATTACCCGACCTGCATAATGATGTAATTCTGACTTATCCCGTTTCTCGGGTCACACTGCTGCATTTTTGTTCTGGTTATATCTAACCTTGATTAGGGATGTTTTGAGATTTTAGCACTTGGTTTGACGTGCATACATTATTGCCAGTTTCCACAGGAATTACAAGTAAGGTTTAATGTTCTTCAGTGCGAGATAACGAAGACAGCTTTTCTCTCTTTTTTTAAAAAAACAACAAAAAACGTGGCGTTTAAGGGAATAAACATGTTTGCCTTCGTGGAGCAGGTTATTTTGTTTTTGTGTGTTCTTTTATGCAGTCTAATTGATTATTTTTTCTTTAGTCCTTCAAGAAAATAATGAACTTTAAGATACTCTCTATATTTTTATTGATCGTGTAAAGTGTACACACTAAACGAGTATACAACTTTACACATATGTCATTTACTCAGCAATGTGCATAATTAAGTAAGTAAATACAATTTAATGCATTTCGATCTGGTGTGTTAATTTTAAAGTTCAAGAAAGCAACATTCGGTTAATACAAATGTATGAATATATTCCTGTAACGTTTTCGCACAACTATTTTTCATTTAAGTACTTTTTAAGTTCTAATCCCCTGAAAGGTATAAATATTTCGTGCAATATCTAAAGAATGAGGATATAATTATCGATCATCTGAAATGATCTCTATCTGTGATACGCCATTTTCTTTCTTTCTTTCTTTCTTTCTACTTACGTTTCCAGTGTTCAAATGATAACATGAGATGATTACTTTGCGTATTGCATGATATTGTAATTTATGCTGTTCTGTGATATCCACGTCATTTTTCTCTCTAAACATGAATAGAATTTAACAAATCTGACTAAAGTCATATCCTATATACGCTACCGTAGGAAGATAGTGTACTCTAGTCAGATGGAATATTTAACGTACGTGTTTCGCGTCTCTGATTAGACCTAGAGTCAATCATTTTGCATGATTAATATTTTATTCTTTCTTTCTTCAATCCAATAGTGTAATGTTTATTTACTTCGTATTTCTAATGAGACTGGATTATAAATGTAAGCTCTTTGCATGCCTATACGTCTAGCCCCGGGACATATTTATATACATATTTGTCTTTGATATGTTGTATGGGATTCCCAGTGGTAATAAATTGAAGTCCTGATATGAGGCAATAAATGATAGTCAGTAGTAACAAAATGTAATCACGGTATGAGCCGCAATTATAAAAACGCGAAAATAAAGCAACAATGATTAGAGGGGGTAGTTTTTGAACATAGATATTTTATTACAATCGTTTACAAATAAAAGAAAAAAAATCGCGAAAATAATGCATTTGTGATATGAAATCCTTTATACTATGTCTTTTTTTAATTCGTTGAGAAGGTAATAATATATTCATAGTAACAGGTGTTTCATGCATGCCTCAATTAAACCCGCCCTTCTACATATCATGTCAGTGTCATGGAGGGATTAAGCGCATACCTTAAATCTCAAGTCACCCTTTTCATTTGTCAATGTATAATATAGAGAAAACACCGTTCTCCATATTTGCGCTTTAGATAAATTATTGACCCCCTGGGTGGCGATGCTTTTTAGTTCTGGCAAAAAAAATGTATTCGTGTATCATAGAGTACACAGACAGCTCATTTTGCTCTTTATATAAATGAAATAAGATATTCGGACAGCTTTTATCATTTATTTGTATTTACCGGTATACAAAGACCTTACCTATCGCACATTAACTAGACAGAAAACTGATACACACTATTTTTATTCAAACCCAGTGACATAACTACAATAAGATATAAATATATATACCATATATTTCCCCACGTCAAAGGCCAGTGCGTCTAAAATAGGTAAATTGAATATTTTCTTGAATGTGTAAGACTTGCTTTGGTCTCGTCTGATAGACAAATGATCTATAGCTCAGTTGTTTATCACAGGTTAAATTGTGTGTAAGACTTACCTTGGTATGATTAAAGGCGCAATTTCTTTCATTTTTTAAACATTTGAAGCGTTCGCTGTTCTTTATATTCAGTGAAATAATGTAGTATATATTACAAAGGTGCAAGTATTTGCTGAAGGGAATAAATATAAAGGTGTGTAAAGGTTATTTATGATACAGGGTATGTAGATAATATTGGTATTGAAGATAGTTAACGATTACCCCTTTGATATATACACACTCAAGTAAATACACTATGATGTATCCCTTTCTTAAAGCTATAAAACAGTCAATGCTTACCTAACGAGGGAAGTGTGTAGTGAGTGTGCATGTCATAACACTTTTGTTTTACAGTTGTTGCTGTAAGTTTTGTTCTTTAACAACAATTTATTAACACTGTCTTATTGTTTAGACATTATTTTTTTAATAATATGCATTTACAGATAAATAAAATATTACATAGATACAGCTTAGGATTAGAGAACAAATTTTGTAGAATCTTACATAAATGTTTCTCTATATGCATGATCATGATCCACTAAAGTGAAGTGATAGCCAATGTTTATTAGTACCATACTGATGATGATGTAGTGTACGGTAGAAGAGAGAAAGAGAGAGAGAGAGGAGAGAGAGGGAGATACATTATTAATCGTTTGAATTTAATAAAATAGCTGTTCGGTGATACATTTTATCAACTTATCAAGGATATTTAGTCCAAATGCTCATAAAGCGTTACAAACTTTCATTAATATTTGCCCTTAATATATGATACAATAAAACCCATTTAAAAATAAGGTATTTTGTATTTTCATTTTAACTGTCACGAATTTCAGGTGAGCTGACGGGAGGGGAACAATTTTTCACTATATCAGCTCACAATCTTCTTCGCAGGGAGGTCGGCGCGAGAGATCTGGTAATTCATCATATACCGACTTCCATGTACCATCAAGCATTTTATTTATCGTTAAAACATGCAAACTGTTGGTATCACAAAGCATTTGTTATACAAATTAAATGTCAAAATTTAATTTATACGTTGACATTATGTTAAATTTATTAATTTGATGTATTATATGAACTATAAATATATACATTATATGGTTCATATTTAAATGAATTGCGTCTAATTGGATATAACAATAACATTACAAATAGAATATTGTTATATTTTATAAGTATAGTGATTCGGCAAGCTATAGACAAATAGATAAATTATACGTACGAATGCATCGACATAGATTTAATTCAAAAATGCAATTGACATTGTTAATGTATTAATCGTTTTGAAATATCTGCTGATATGAAACTTTATTTATATTAATTTTAATTTAAGTAAATTTTAGGTATATACATTTTGTGTATGTAAATAGTAAATATTAACTTAACAAATTCATAAGTTTGATTGATATGACACTGGTATTTCACCTGATCTTTAACAGGCGTGGAGCGCTCATTTAGAACGCTGGGCAAAGTACGTCATACGATGCGAAACGGAGTATCCAGGGCCTATCTCGTGCTACACTAATTTCGGCAAGGCAGAAAATGTATGTTCACGGTTCCTTTTATATATATATATTCAGGATTTGCATTGTTGTCTGTGAAGTTTTACGCAGAACTGACAATTTTCATTTAATATTTACAACGCTTTAGACAGAAATAGATCTGTCACATTGCAGCATGAAGCCATGCAGTAAACATTGTAGCCTAATCCGGTCAAATTATCTTAATGCTGGACCACCCAAGCATGAATTATACTTTTAAATGGTATACATCTACTTTGACGTACGGCATTTGCTGCAGGATATTACTGTTAAATTTAAGTGTGTCAGTAAATATTTTACAAATGCACGACCTCACATATTTCGTTCGAATTCGATGTGATATTTCAAATAAGGTTGGCGAAACACAGTATCATAATTCGAAGATGGACGAGCAATTTCTGGTCAAGAATTTATCTGTATTAAACGTGTAGTAATAGTATGACATCTCATTTTACAGGAATTCGGGGAAATATTTTAACCAGGTGTTATTTTATTGTTTTCGTTTTGATTAAACTTTTTTTTTCTTAAACAAAAGACACCGATTGTTCAAATTATGTATCAAATATGTTAAGAAAATAACATATAAACCTCAAAAATTTTGTTTCAACGCCACGACCAATTAAATTGCATTTCGAACTACCATACAAAAACTTGACTTGATTTGACTATTTGAGTTTTCCGTCGCTTCGACATTATTTCAGTCATATAGCGACGTCCAGCTAATTACAGGTGAAGGAAGACCCCGAATGCACGGAGGCATCCAGGTAGAACCACCGACTTACCGCAAGCCAGCTGGAAGGCTTCCTCACATGAAAATCCGAATGACCCTGCCGGGATTCGAACCAACGCGGTGAGGGGCTGAGTGATTGTTAAAGTCAGTGACTTTACCCTCTCGGCCACGGAGGCCCCATTTCATACAAAAACTACAGCAAAAAAGAGAACATGAAACCTTTTACTGAAGTATAATTATTTTTCATATGGTAAAGAATATCCCTCTTCGTCAGAATTCTTCATGTTTAGCTTATGTACACCAGAAATTACTATATGTTCATTGTAAACAAAATTAATTGTCAACATTACTAAGGAGGTTACAACATGTGTATTGTATTACTTATGGTATGATTTAACAGGGACAAGAGATCTATAACGTAGTTTATGAGTGGGGAGCTGAGGGTAGCGACATCAACATGCCACTACGTTACGGCTGCCGAACTCCATACGACAAGAGCTTGTGTAACCATAACAGCATTGTAAGTATATAGTGATTTTTGTTGATTCTTTGGAGGCCAAACGTCTTTATTTTTCTTCCTGTTCTTTCAACCGTACTTTTGGGTATGTATTTGATGAATATCCATGTGTTTCCTGGTAAACCAGTGCTTTAGTCTAGCTTCTGTAAGTGCAGTTGTAATTGACAACTTTATCTATTACATCATCTATTAGACCGTGTGGCCATACCACGTGGTATATGACGTCATATTTAGCTATCACAACCCATATAATTTGCTTCGATTCGAAAAAGAAAGCTATATTCCATTAAAATTGATAAAGAAATAAATTAGTTACAGTAGTTTTCACCTCTGAATCGATGCAAAATATGCTTTTTCGCGATAGCTTAAAATGACGTCTTATACCACGTGGTATAGTCACACTGATTAGAGGTGTTTTGAAAAATCTAAGGAGATATTGTGTTTTAAACCAGGGAGCTTTAGGTTGATCAACTTGCCCTTGATTGCCGGTAAAATTTCGATATTCCGATGAACATAGGAAACGCTTTCGGTTTTTGAGTCCTGCGACGTTCCTCACAGGCCACCGGAACTTACTACTAGACCTAATATATATTATACTGTATACATGTGCATATGTGATTATGACATTATTGCCATGGCTCAAACCACATTACATGTATTGTCTATTCTCTTTTCACAGCCAATGTATGTGATAATCACCATTAACTATTCATTTCTGCGCGTTTTATTTTTTAGTGTCGACTTATCATTCTATTCCTATTCTCTGTCATGTCTCATATTCAAGATGAAGCAGAATGTGTGTGATTATTTCATATAAAAAAGTATCTTGACCTAACTTAGTCTATGCAAATTACCGACAGCACCATTTAAGTATATGTAATTTAATGGTGTCGAAATTTCCACTTTCATTGTATATGTATTTCGAAAGTAAAAAAATCGTCCCTTCCACTATATAAATGCAATCATCTTTAATTCTGCTCATGCAAACAATTTAAAAGTACCGAGTCTCCGACACCGTGTTCATTTTCGTTAGCCCTCCATTAAATGCCAAAAAAATCTATATTGAGTAATCAGAGACTGCATAAGGTGAAGAACTATATGCTACCCAGGTATTCAAATGTGAATTTTGAATTTGAAAAATGCACTTGTCTGTAGTTTTTGCCAAAAATTAGAATGACAAATGTTCTGCATATTTTATCATGTTTTTAATGTAATTTCAGTTCTGTTGATAACCTCACCCGCTGAGCTTCTGTAAGAAGTGTTATGATATTCAAATCATATTCATTTTTTTTTTAAGTTTTGAGGCTTGGTATTCTAAATCAAACTTTTGCCTTAAAAATGGTGTAGATATGTTTGACCTATATCAGGAGGCTTCTTCAACTGATATGTCTTACAGCTCTCAAATATGTAACTGCTTTGAACAGGTTTCGGTCTAGCTTTCTAACCTAAATTTTTTTATCTACTTAATTTTACATTTTTTTGTTAAGTATGTACATGTAATTGTTTATCAAAACATTTTTTCTTCAATGCACACGAGTTCCATGTCGGGCCAAATGTTATAAATATTTGCACAATATGAAACTACAAGTACTGCGAATAGTCTGTTAAAAAAGAAAAGCCTGTCTCATTACATTAAAGACTCCGCTGGAATTTGAACCCGAAGCCATCCGTTTCAAAGCAGTTGACAGTTATCCCAGCCTATATATAAATGGTCTCTATTTGCAAGACCACTACCTTAGGAACCCCTGCGTGTTTTGGGGTGTATTTCTGCTCTCTATGTAATGCACAGTATCCCTAAAGTAATACAAACCTTTACAAATACAAAGAATATGACTCAGCAGATGACGATATCGAAAAAGAAAATATAACCGTGTGCTATAAATCATTACCAAAGTGAATAAAAGAAAAACTAAAGCATATAAAATAGATCGAAATGATCTGGCTTAATTAAAACTTTACAACTGATATACAAAATCTGGGAAACACATTTGAAATTGGCATTGCATATTAATATTTATTTGTTTCCAGACCAAAAATCTGCAAAATTTATTTGAATGCCTTTATTGTACAAGATGGTTTAAATAAAAATTCTGTTCTTCGCGAATGGCACCTTTCGTATTATACAAAAGAATGCACAAAAAATCACCAAAAAATCTGTGACATTATAAAGAAATAACATATAAAGTGAATATCGTTAATATTTCCATTATCACAAAATATAGATAATTTGATCCCCTTTTACAAAAAAATAACCATAATACAATTTTAAGGCAATTTCATTTTATTTCAGATTCGTGACAGATCTCTCACCCAGATGGCCTGTGCCTCAAAGACCTGTGGCTTCCAACGACAACTCACGTGCATTTATGATTCATCTTAAGAGGGCATTATATCCAAAATATCTTTTTGATGTCTTTTTTAATTTTTATATCTCGAGGGGAATTTAAATTGACCATGTATTATTCAACCGCTTTTTGTGAAGTTGTGGTTTTCGTTGAGGCTTTTATATTTAGGTGTGAATAAAGAAAAGGAACGTATACTGGTGTTTCGGAAACTGAATGAAGAATTTGCCATGTCCCTATGTATAGAAAGTCAAACGTGTTCGTATATTTTAGATGCCATTTACCTAATGGAGAGCATTGTTAATTTGATAGTCTCATCGCCTCGATATTTGATAATGTTTTGTGTAACAAGATAGAGACGTCACTAGAAAAGTGAAAGGCTACATCATG
>CM037778.1:30016498-30055118 GCA_021229015.1 Solen grandis
GCTCATGTTCTCTTCTGATGAACAAAGTCAATCTCTGATACATTTCCATGTCGAAACCACTCAACTATTCACTCAACAATTAATTATCTGCATTACTCACAATGAAATAATCAAGCAAAACAAAGCAATTGTATATGATCAAACATGAATGTTTATTCAAAGCAAACAAAAATCTCCAAATTATTACAACAAATTTAAACAATATTCCATATTCTGTCTTTTAAGAATAATTTATATTTCATTTCCAGAAAAACAAAAGCAAAAAAACAAATAAAGTAATATTAACTTCAAAGACGGAAGTGTCAGTCAAATCACTAGTCATACTAAACTCTATCTAGATGTGGTCAATATCAAGACACTTCTGATTTAGCATCACTTTATAATCAATGACAATGCCTGTGGTGACCAGAGCTCACTGTAAGGATTGCCATACAAACGCTGCCATCAATAATGGTAAACACGTGGTCAAGCTTCCTAACAACAATGTCACCAATTAGGGAAACCAGTGTATCATTAATTGGCAACAGTAAACCCTGTGAGACAAATTTCCGATAAAAATATAATACCACTGTTTACATAGTATAAACTTTACAGTATCAAGCAATATTAGCCGATATATTGGAAAGCCCTTCATGTTCCTAATTGTTGCTAAATCAAATAGGATAAAAAACCCTGGAACAACAACATGAATACTTAGGTTCTCTTGTGCCAAATACAAAATAAAATGCATTTCAAAAAATTAACCCTCAATAGACTCATTTTGACGCACTCAATAGGTATCACATAAAGCCTGATCTGCAGAAAACCACAGTTAAACCTTACCAAATTTAATTATAAAGACCTCATTTCCAGACCACTGATGAGCAGCAAACAGCATAAAACCTGATCAGCCTGCGAGTTACTTGCAGGCTGATCTGGTTTTATGCTGTTCGCATAGGTCTTTTCATGGTGTCCTCTATGAGGGAAAGGGTTGTTTATAAAATAAGACCTAATTCAGCTAATAAAGCTGATAGTTTATGTCTGTTTGTTTTTTCATTTGGACCTAAACCTTTCCAGTAGACAATTGAAACTGATTCAACTTTTTTTCAAGTAATATTTGTTCCAATCTTAATAGTAAGGTGAAGGCCCATATATTCTATGGCTCCAATTCTTAAAATCTTACACAACAAGGAATACACTGGGTACATACATTCCATGCAATTATGATCCGCTGAGTGAAATATTCATAGAGGGACATCATCAGAGCAAGATTGCAAGAACCAAAGCTTCCTCTTAAAACTTTAGCCTGAAGAAATCACAGAAAAACTGGTTTGAAAACCAAGTATGCACCTCTCCCTGACTATAAGGACACATCTGTAATGAAAAATATATGGCACTCTAGTGTGTCTATTTCCGTTTCTCTATACCAATACACCTGCAGTTAGGAAGGAAGTGATTGAATGAACATTTCATGCTTTCCCTTTGAAAGTGACATGTTTCTACAATGGATTCTTGCAAGGAAAATATGCATTTACATACTCTATGATATATGGAATATTTCTTGATGGATGACTGGACGTGTGAATACAGACACGGAAACGCAGCAGAATATTGGCCTTAACCTCATTCTTATGAACCCTAATCTCATCATTGTCCACAAATAGAGCAGAATTTCATCAATATCACTGTGAAGCTTTCAGGGTCTTTGTTGAATACAGTGCTTAAAATCTGAAAAATATCGAACTTAACCCAAGTATTTATATTTGTCATAATTCTTGTGAAAGAGAGCTATTGCTGGAATTGTTAATATAACTGTATTTGTTAATGTATTTTGGGGGTATAATAGCAAATATTCATTTGAAGTATTTTCACTACATTCAGAAAGTATGATTTTATTATTATGTGATAATGCATTCAGATTTCAATACTTACCTTAAAACATAATATTAGATGTGATCTAAAATCACAATGCCCCCCAAGTCCAAGCCAAACACCCTTTGGCACCACTCAAACAAGAGGGCCATGATGGCCCTAAATCGCTTACCTGATTAAAAATGAGCAACATATGTTGGATTTTCATATTTACCTACTTTTTGACCCTACATGATCCAAATTCGAACTTGTCCAAAATTTTATGGAAACAAACATTCTGACCAAGTTTAGTGAAAATTGAGCCAAAAATGTGGCCTCTAGAGTGTTACAGTAAGATTTGACTTGACTCTTTGACCCCACATGACCCAAATCGAACCTGTCCAAGATCTTATGGAGAGAAACATTCTGACTAAGTACACACCAAATATCTAAGCTCCAGGCCTTATGGGTTTTCGCAGAAGAATTTTGAAGGTTTTCATATGTAACTCTATGTAAGAAAAAGTGACCCCTGGGGCAGGCCTAATTTTGACCCCAGGGCCATAATTTTAACAATCTTGGTAATGGTCCATAAGATGATGCTACACACCAAATATCTAAGCTCCAGACCTTATACTTTCTTACAAGAAGATTTTTAAGGTTTTCTTATTATAACTCTATGTAAAATCATGTGACCCACAGGGCGCGCCAATTTTGACCCCAAGGTTATAATTTGAACAATCTTGGTAGAAAGTCATAAGATCATGCTACATACCAAAAATCAAAAAGGCTTGTGGTTTCGGAGAAGAAGATTTTTAAAATTTTCATTTTTAAAATCTATTATTTGGCTCCTGTGACCTAGATTTTTGACCAATCAAAATAATTTTAACAACTTTGGTAGAGGGCCCGATAATGAACATTCCTGTGAAGTTTTATCAAAATCCAGTGAGTAGTTTAGAAGGAGATGTTGTTTAAAGAAATTGTTGACGATGGACGCACGGACGACGGACAAAATGGGTCACAAAAGCTCACCATGAGCACATTGTGCTCAGGTGAGCTAAAAAGGTTAAATGTCAAATACATGTAATTGATGTCAATTGAAAGGCATTCATGTTTGTTTGCTTGTTTGTTGGGTTTAATGTTCCACCGACATAAAAGGCATTTATCATAAAGTAAGTATGTCAAATATCAAGTCTTTATTCCATATAGCAAGAGAAATGATATAGACAAAAATTTCCACAACTGGACCAGGCAGAGGTATGAATCTTAAGGTCACTGCACTGCTCCTGCTCATCCTCATTTCATGTTTCAAATTTCAAGTCCTAAAATTGCATTGATTATAGGTTTTGCTCCAATCCTAAAATTAAAAAAAAATATTCATACAATAAAATACCGTACAAAAAGGCAGATTGGTGCAGCAACCTATAAGGCACATCTTTAATTTCAGGGTCACTTATTTGAAAAAACAAAAAAACAAAAAAAAACACATCACTTAGTGCATCATATACGGGGGGGAAAATGATGTTTTGAAATGTCACCTGTCAAAAATCTCTGAACAAATAGACATTGCGTGACAATATTGCCTCCTATCAAGATTCTCCTGTACATCCTGAGGTCCAGTAAAATAAACTTATTTGTTGATATCAAAAATGGCTTCCATCAATTTGCAATCATTTTATCGTAAAATATATTAGTAGGATAAGTAATTAATTTGGTATTGTTAATTACTGTTTCGTATAGACTTTATGGCATATTATCGTATTAAATGGCACAGTATACCTCCATTTTCTGAGATTGTATACCAGTAAATTTCACTTCTCCGTGATTGAAAAAAGGCACACCCCCTCTACAAACTTGAATTATTTGGGAAAAAAAAAAAGTGTGCCTAATCTGTCAGTGTGTACGGTAAATAAAGGGAGATAATATATAAAAGTTGAATCAGGTAGAGTTACCTTCTGGACAAAAATTGATAAAAAAAAAAAAATGAAGAAATACGATACAAAATTGAACCAGGCAGAGATATGGTTCTTGGTTACTGCATGGCTCCTACCATTGGTTGCAGGTGTTCACTGACTATGGACCAGGTTATGGGTATGGACCCGCTCGGGGGTGAAGATGTATTAAAACGTTCCGCCACTGCAATTGGCGGAGTTAACAGACAGTGAAACAGACCATAATATATACTGCAGGTATTTATAATGTTGGGCCTGAAACAAGTCTTATTGTGCATTAAAAGTGCAGTGTTTTGATAAAATAACTTTATATTTATCGAAGAAATGAAATTTTTGAAGTAAAATTAATTTTAATTAGTAAATACTTACCTGTTATTACTTCAGGTATGTGTCTATTTGTGCACAGCTTCCAAAACAGAGTCTGCAAAATAAACCATTCCCTAAACCCCCTAGTTACCGGAAGTGTAACCCCCGTTCTCCAATTGTATATGAAGCCATCGAGGGATACAACCGCCAGCAAGCGGGGAGGGAGGTGGGGACTCTGTAATAACAGGTAAGTATTTACTAATTAAAATTAATTTTACTTCAAAAATTTCATTTTAATAGCATAAATACGTTACCTGTTATTACTTCAGGTATGACTTCGTCGCTAAGGCGGGAGGTTGCTAACAAAGAACCTTGATTGCAGCGACACCCGAAGTAGGAAACGACCAAAGCCGCCGAGGCGTCAGACATGATGATTAAACTATTGTCTGAGCCACTACAAGTGGACCCAAATCCACAAGGTTTTGTGATTGGTTAGCCAGTGAGCGGAGATAAAAGGAAGAAAACGTAGTAGAAGACTTCCAAGAGGCCGCTTTGAGAATATCATCCATGGGAGATTTATTCAAGAAAGCCCAAGAAGCAGACAAAGCACGGAGCTCATGTGGTCTAATTCTTAAAAAGGATAGATCCCTGTCCGAAAGATCCGAATAAGCAAACTTGATAGTTGAGGCTACCCAACGAGATATTGATGCTGCCGAAACTTTGCCCCCCCCTTTTATTGGGAGGAAAAGTCGAAGACGACGACCCCGTAAAGATTTAACCTTCTGGAGGTAAAACTTCAAGGCTCTAACCGGGCAAAGAAGCCGATCAGGATCTCCCCTAGCGCAAGACCTAGCAAGGCTCGGAATAACTACCGGAGGGGGACAGACCAAGGGAGCTGGGTTTTCGCAAGGAAACCAGGTTGAAAGCTCAAAGATACAGAGCCATCAGATTTGTTAAAGCGTAAATAGCCTTCCTCAGTAGAAAAGGCATGAATTTCGCAACGACGTTTAGAAGACGCCATTGCTATGAGAAAGACCGTCTTCCATGTTACATGCAGGAGAGAAGCCTCAGAAAGAGGTTCAAAAGGTGCCTTAGTAAGAGCCAGTAAAACACAAGAAAGATCCCACTTTGGAGTTAACGAACGAGAAACTGGCCTAGACAGTTCAAACGAACGAATAATTTCCGAAAGATAAGGATCCGAACCAAGGGAAGAGGATCTGTGAAACTTAAGAGTGTTCGATAACATAGACCTATAACCCTTGATAGAACTGACCGCAAGTTTTTTCTCGTTAAAAAGAAAAACTAGAAAGTTAGCGATTTCTCTGACAGGAGCTTTGACCGGATTAATCTGCCGTGCGATACACCAATCACGGAAGACCTTCCACTTTGCCTGGTAGACAGATCGAGTAGATTGTCTCCTGGCTTTAGAGATAATAGAGGCAACTGTTGCCGAAAATTTCTTCTGTCTAACTCGCTGTTGGATAACATCCAAGCGTGAAGACGAAGAGCGCAAGGATTGTCGTGTAGGACCCTGTTCCGACCTTGTGACAGAAGGTCCGGAACCTGGGGAAGTTCTACAGGATCGTCTATCAGAAGATCCAGAAGATCCACGAACCAAGATCTCGTTGGCCAAAGTGGAGCTACAAGGAGGATCCGGCACTGAGATCGCAGGATTTTCCTTAGAACTAAGGGAATCAGAGAAAACGGTGGAAACGCATAAGCAAATAGATGATCCCAGTTTACAGACAGAGCATCTATCGCCCAAGCCCGGTGATCCGATACCGGTGACACAAACAGTGGAAGCTGGTTGTTCAGCCTGGTAGCAAATAGATCGACAGACGGAGACCCGAAAACAGAGTTGTCGCGATCCGAGGAAGTAACTTCCATTCCGAGGGGAGAAGAGAATGCCTGCGGGACAGTTGGTCCGCTAAAACATTTAGACGACCCGTAAGATGTCTGACTTGAATGAGTACCGAAGACACCTGACACCAATGAAGAAGGTGCCATGCTTCCATGCACAGAGAAGGCGAGTGCGTCCCCCCTTGTCTGCGGATGTAAGAGACAACAGTCGTGTTGTCTGTAGATACTAGAACAGATTTGCCTCGAATGAGAGGAGAAAACTGTCGTAAGGCTAGTAGAACCGCTTTGAGTTCGAGGTTGTTGATATGAAGAGAACTGTCCCGAGGGGACCAAAGACCCGAGGTTGTGAGACCCAGAGGTTCCAGATGAGCACCCCAGCCTGACAGACTGGCATCCGAGAAGAGGAACAGTTCCGGTTGAGGAGGAGAAAGAGGAACACCCTCTCGGAGAAACGAGGGGGAATTCCACCAACTGAGATGATGAACCAATTCCGGAGAAACCGGAAGAATGGTCTGTAAATGGTCTCGACTGGGACGCCAGATCGAGAGTAGGATAAATTGAAGAGGTCGCATGTGAAGGCGGCCCAGCGGAACAAGATCCGCTGCTGCATTGAGTACTCCGAGAAGCGATAGGAATTCGCGGGCTGAGATCGATTGCCGACGGAAAAACCCCCGAACCAGAGTTAGAAGAGACATAATTCTGGGTTCCGGAATTCTGATCCTGTTTAGGTCGGTCAGAAACTGCATCCCGACAAACGTGAAGTTCTGGGATGGGATCAACTCCGATTTCTCGGAGTTGAGGATGAAGCCTAGCCGGAGAGCTAGGTCTGTCACCCATCGAAGTTCGTCGAGAAGAGCGACTGGGTCTATGTGAAGAAGAAGCCAGTCGTCGAAATACGCCAGGAGGCGTGAGCCGCGAAAGTGAACCCTGGCGACCAGAACCGAAACTATTTTGGTGAAGATTCTGGGGGCCGAAGACAGGCCGAACGGAAGGGCCTTGAACTGGTAGACAGTTTGACCATCCGTAAAACGAAGGTATTTCCTGGAATGAGGATGGATAGATACATGGAAGTAGGCATCCGATAAATCCAGGGAAACAGCCCAGTGACCGGGGAGGACGGCTGCCCTGATCGACGAAGTTGTTTCCATTTTGAAGTGTTCCTTCGGAATGAAGGAGTTTAGATGAGATGGGTCTATGACCGGTCGAAACCCGCCGTCCTTCTTGGGAACCAGAAAGAGACGGCTGTAAAACCCCGGAGAGGTTGGAATCGAGACCCTTTCTACCGCTCCTTTTTTCAGAAGATCTGAAATGGCGAGTCCCAGACGAGGATGATTGGAGGAGAGATGAATGGGAGAGCGTGATAGTGGAGGGGGACGACTGAACGGAACCCGATACCCGTGTCTCACGATAGACAGGACCCATTGGTCGTCGGTGATTGTCTCCCATTGATGAATGAAATGAGTGAGTCTGCCGCCTACTGGAAGGGGCAGAAACACTCTTCCTCCTAATCGAACGTCTGGAAGAGGAAGCGGAAGAAAGGACGTACCCCTAGGGCTTACTCCTACCCCTTTGACTGGTAGAGGTAGAAGAAGGGGTGGGGGGCGATGAAGGAGGAAATCGTGGTCGCTGAGGACCAGATTGGCGAGCGCCCCTGGAAGAGGGATTGCCTCTGAAAGGAGATTGAGGCTTGCCCTTTTCCGAGTCCTTCGGGGATTTACCGGTAGAAGCCGAAGGTTTCTTCGGTATCCGGAATTTAGGGGGAGCCGAAGTAGGAGTGCGGGGTTGGAAGGCCACCGCGCCGTGCATTTGCTCCTCCCTGGAGGCATCCGCTACTTCCTTGATTCGGCCCCCAAAGAGGGACGAAGAAGAAAGAGGGGCCGACCTAAGCTTTTCTCGAGAAGAAGAGAGAAGTAGCTTGTTGGGGCCGTCCAGGATGGCATCCCGCCTGCAGCGAGTCATCTCGGAAGAGAGAGAGAGAGATAGCAAAATCGAATGTTTTGCCGTCGCTGCTAAGGCCTCTAAAAGAAGCCTGACGGAAGCAGATAAGGCATCCTTTTGTTGTAGCTTGACCGAAAGAGCGGCCACGAAGGAGTCAGTATGCGACGAGATGCCGGAAAGAAAGCGGGAGCGTTGCTCCCAGCGATCCAGGACCTTCTGCTGAAGCGGTAAAGAGGAGGGGACCTTGAGCCGGAGCAGACTTGCATCTAGGTCCAGTTTCGGAGGGTGGATAGAAAAATCACCCTCCGGAAACTTGTAGGTCTTGGGGTTAAAACCCAAAGGCCGAAGGTCTGAAGTTGGAATAAACCAGCCCGGTCCTGGCTTAGAGGAGGATGAAGATTCGAAATCCTCCAGAGCCGAACGGACGACCGGAGAGAAAGGGAGCAACTCCGGTTCGACTGATTTGGATTCCTTAGGCTTACCGACAAGGTCAAGGTAACCTTCGCACCTCTTCCGGGAGGGAGGAGGGGCCGGTTTGCATACTGATGCAGGTAAGGTAGCAAAGACCTCCTGAACAGCCCTGTCCATGGAAAACCGACTGTCGTCTGACTCCTCGTCCTCGTCAGAGAGAGGATTGTCAGTAAGAGGTTCGGAATGAGCGCTGGATCGGCGCGAGGTGGACGAAAGAGGCACGTCCTCAGCAAATAAGGAGTCCTCCTCCGGAGCATGAAGGGAGATTTCATCCTCCAAGTGTCCGCTCAGAGCAGTCCCACTAGTAGGGGGATTGCGAGTAGAGGGAGGAGACCCAGCCTCAGGGCGAGATGGGGGAGCATCCTGAGGGGGAAAGCCCATAAAGGGAAATGGAGGGAAAAAGGGCCACATAGGGGGCTGTGCAGAAGAAGCGCCCTGTGGACCCGAGGAGGGAGGAGACTGAAGGAACAGTCTGTGATCTAGGGTCTCTGGTGGAAGAGAAACCCGATCCCTCCTAGAAGATGAAGGCTCACCCGGTATGACGGGGACGGGGGGGGAGGCAGAACTGAAATGCCTGGCGTATTCCCCCATCATGTGGGACCACCACGTGGAAGGGTCAAAGGTCTGAGGTTGCGCTGAAACATCCGCACCTTGAACCTTCGAAGACGTGGTGGAGCGTAAAGGGGACCGGTCCCGAGTAGCAGAGCTAGGGGACCGGTGACCGGAAAAGCCCGGGGAACGGTTGTGGGGCCGTTTCTTGGGCACCCTTGAACACAAGGGAGCAGGTGGCCGAAGCGGAGAAACCGCAGGGCTACCTGAGGAAAAACTCGAGTCCGAACTTTTTTCAGACAGAATCGGCGAAGACCGGTGACCCACACGCCTAGAGTGGTGAGCCGACCTGGCCGTTGATCGGTGACGATCTCTTGCCGATGACCGGTGATGACCGGTCTTGGGTCTCTGAGACCGATCACGAACAGTAGATGTTCGACAATGACCGGTGACCGGTGATTGATGACCGGTGCCCGGTGATTGATGACCGGTGACCAGTGCCTGGTGAAGTGGTCGGTGCCGGTGGCCCGGCCCGGCCGCTTTGCTATGCTACTATCAAGCAAATGACCGGTCATGCCCGGTGACCGGTCGGAGTAGTCTCCTTGACTGCTCCCCTGGGGCTCACACAAGGAGAGCCGGGCAGGGAGCCAGGAGATGAAGGCGGCCTCTCCGGAGAGGGGCGGGAAGCCTTCTTTCTGGGAGGGGGAGAGGGACTCCGACCCCCCAGCAGCACTGAACCCAGAGAAGGAGGAGGAAGATGAGGCCTTCCTTTTCCGGGATGAGTAGGACTGACGTGAAGAGGCTTTCTTCCAGATCTCGTCTGTCCACGAAGCACAAACGGTGCAGGTGTCGACCCTAGAGCACCCTGAACATGAAAGGCAGGACTGATGGGAATCCCAGGACGCCTTGACATGTCCGCAGGAGCCCCGAGACTGCGACATAGTAAAAAGCAATACAAGAAAGAACAATGTATGCAAAATAAAAAACGGGAAGACCGAAGAAAACCCGTACAAAGAAAATCTCGAAACGAGACAACAGTATATACAAAATCAAAAATAATAAAACCAGTGCCACGGGAGCCGAAGCACGGAAACCCGTGACACAAGGCAAAAGGTCCCGATACGGGATGGGGATTGGAAATTCTACACGATATAGAATAAAACCAATAAGAACAATATAAACAACACAGCCGAGGCTATGAAAAGATAAGAAAAGGAGAGCTGTAGCGCACAGAAGCTATCAAGAAAGGGACACGCTAGGTTACCCACTGAAACTCGATGGCTTCCAAAACACAATTGGAGAACGGGGGTTACACTTCCGGTAACTAGGGGGTTTAGGGAATGGTTTATTTTGCGGACTCTGTTTTGGAAGCTGTGCACAAATAGACACATACCTGAAGTAATAACAGGTAACGTATTTATGCTATTAAAACTGAAGTTAGAATCCTGAATTAAAATTTCATAAAAACAATGTATATGTTTTAGCTAGTTGTCATCTCTACAGACAATGGTGCATAACTTTTTTCAGATGTAAAGAATATCTACCAATGAAAATCATTAAAATACTCATTCAGCACTGCCTTACGTAATCAACTCTTAGAAGTTTAAACGTGAGGTGACAGCTATGTCAAAAAAAAAAGTTATACTCTAACTGACAATAACACTGACGAAAAGAAGTGTGCTTCTTGAATGAAAAGCAGCATAATTTTGTTCCCTAGCATGTGCATACTTTTTGAGGGATATTGAAGAAATATTTATATATATGTCAAGGGTTTTGGCTCTGACACTAAAATGTTAACTCAGAAGAATTTGGACCTAGAGTTCTTAAGGTAACTAACAAGGGACTCTTCACTACACAAGATATTATACAATTTTTGTTAATTTCTTATTTTCATGATAAAACAAGAAGCTACGTTCAAATTAATGCCATGCCCCATCAGGGGGCCTAATATGACCTTTGAGGTCAAGGTCATTTAAAGGGAAGTTTGGAGGCTGTTGGTGGAAGGACTTCTGTGTTATGGTCAAGGTTAAAGTTTTGTGACAAACAAACAGACAGACCAAAAACAATATGCCTCTCTCATATTACATTAACTATTCACTTTTTGATACAAACTGTAAGAGGATACAGTGGTCACGCGATTCCTCAATGTTGTGATTCATTGAATACCAGCGTTGAATCAAGCTACAAGCCCAGTCCCTTGCTTTAGCCCTTCTTATTCTATATAAATTTATGGGCGATCCTTCAAACATGCGATTTTGGATTCCTTGAGCTCCGTCCTAATGGTCCCAAGAGAGTATATCCTATATAATTTCTTTGCGATTCCTCTAAGTCAATATCAAAACCTACTTGTATCTCATTGACAACCATACTCCGGCCATATGACCACCTGTCCCTGTAATTTACACCTTGGTCAAAATGGTTTTGTATTTGTTTTCACACATCGTCATACCTCCAGAGTACATAGGTGAATCGTTGTATCGACAACACGGTAATGTAAAACGTATTTTCGCACCTACTGATCATGTAACAAACTGTGATGGGTCTGCATGATTAATCATTTGTCATTAAAGGAGCTGATTTTGTTTGTTTGTGTGTTGTTCTTTTTCTCTGTAATAATTTATTTGGAGAACAACGGCATAATGTTTAGTGTTTATTACAGGAATGTCGTATATACAAACTAAAACAAAAGTTTAATCAAATTATCGGTAAAAAAAAAATATATACATGTATATATTTTCAACTTTATTCTCACAATGAAAGCTATGATTTTGTATTTTTGTAATGTTTAAACATATTTATGTTTAAAAAGAACTATTAAAGGCTAAACGTTACAAAATAATTAATGAATTAATGACGACATTAAGTTATCAACAAATACAAATATATTGAATATTGACATATAAATGATTCCTCGAATACGGTGATTCTTCGATTTTTTTTGCAGATCCCGTCCGACCTTGAGGAATCGCATGACCACTGTAAATGTATCTTTTTATTTAAGAATATGAAATATGCAAATTGTGCCTAACAATTGTTTCGTTTCTGGAATTTTAACCAGTCTGAGTTTGATATAATATAACTTGATATTTATGTTTGCTTTGGATTCACATCACATCAGCAATACTTCAGTCTGGTTACTAAACTGATAAAGTGCTGCCCCACTGTACTATGGTTCCGCTGACAAGTGACACGATATTACACCCAGTCACAATATCCTGACACTGAGCAAACCATTTCTTGAACTGACCATATAAATTGAGCACCAAGTAAGGGAGATACACAAGTAATGACTTGGGTTTATTGTTGCTTCAAACACTAAGTTACTGGAAGAATACTCTAAGCACTAGGTTACTGGAACCACTGGTCCAAATAAAACTGGAATGGATTTCTATGATTTCCCAGTTTAGCTAGAATACTGAAGGATCAAGAATTGTATCAATGACTGACTACAATACTGCTGTATTAAAACTCTGTAAGCTTGTCCGTTTTTCCCCTACACAGTTGTGTATTTCTCACCACTAACTAACTTTATACCCATTTTCATCGCCTCCTTCACAAACTAATGAAAACAAAAACCTGACGGAAGTATTGCTAGAATTCTGCAATTTCTCTAACAGAGGATTGTCCTAATCAATTGCTGTGCTGAGCTATAAAAAATATCAATCAATAAAGAATATCTGCATTCAGGCTAGAATAAAGATTAAATTAGAAATAAACAGACAGTCAGCACATTTCTGGTAAATAACAGATGATGTCAAGATTATAAATTAGAACAAAGAAAACAACACTTGCTTCTTTGTCTCAATTCTTAATTGAAATTTGTTCATCTCAACATAATAACTGCACGCAAATATTCAATACAAAGATAGCTAAGTCTATAATCTGTCCAAAATGACGATATCATTTTGCATATCAGATTTACTGATTTGTTTGCTAGAGATTATTGTCTCATTCATTGCAATATCATGATGTAAACATTAATTTATTGTGGCATGATATCAAACCCACAACAAATTCCCAAGACACTGGGCCAATCAGTCTTGGAACATAACCTTATACTGCAGATGCTGTGCTAACATCATCATATTTTAACAAGTCAGTGTCAGGAATCAACCTCATGACCCACAGTTCTATGGGTGGATGCTCAAACCACACAGCTTAATCTCACCTTTCACCTCTGTCTTAATAGCCTTGACCTTTCATTTATAACCTGGAAATGCTATGTTGGCACCAGATAGTGAAAATATGTGCAAATTTATATCAAAAACCCTCCATCCATTTCAAATATTAAGGCCTAGACATAATATGCCCACATATGACCTTTGAACTCTGCCTATGAGCCTAACCTTGATCCACATTACATCTGATAGTGAACATTTGTGATATGTTGAAAGTTCCTCCAACTTTGGCCAATAATGAATCTGGACAAGAAAATCTGTTAAAGATCCTTCATGCTGATACTAGCATGTTCATTCAACCACCAGAGTCAGGTGACTGAGTGGAGGCTCGACAAAACTGACCATAACCATTAATGTAAAACACTGCAAGGGAATATGCTGGAGACTAATCTGGTTTTACTCTGTTTACTACACATGTCATCATGACCTTGTGTTGGAAGACTTTCAGTATGATCTGGCTTTTAAAGGTTTTAACTACCTATGTAAAGATGGGATTTTGAAGTGTTTTTGGATTTGATGACACAGCCCCTAATCCGGACATAAGTGTGTGGGTCGGCAGGGAGGTCAGGATGGCCATGTGTACATTACAGATTACTCCGATCAGAACTTCGGACTTGTGGAGATGTAGCTGCCACGGCTCTCTACACAAATCAATATCTGCTGAAAATTAAAGTCTAATTGGGAAACACTCATGAAACAGTCATCAGACATGTGCACTTAGCCACTTCAAACTGTGTTTCTCATAAAAAGTGTCTGAATCAAACCAAATAAGGAATGGAAATGGGCAAAGATTCATCTTGATTTATTTTCTGCAATGATGTTAAGTATGAGATAAGTCAGCCATTATATCACTGAACTATCATTGAAGATGATCAATACCCCCAGATAGTGCTTTTTCACAGTTAATATAGCCATGTAAGAGGCAGTCTTGACACAGATGAAGATTGGAAATAAAAACGGTAGCGTTCTGATACACTTATACAATGTCATGTATTGCAGACAAAAAATATTCAATGGATGTAACAAAGGGCAATAATTCATTTAAAATTAAGCCAATTATGAGGTGCCAAAGATATCATCAACTATCAATGATACTTATAAATACTGTGCAGTTTTATCAAAATCTAATATTGAGATATATTCAAGAAATATGATGTGGGGCATAACTCAGTAAAATTAGAGAAAGCATGACATGCCTACAATATGCCAAAAAAGTAATGATACTTGTAAATTGTTGTGAAATCAAATGATATTTTGCCCAATGGTAGCTGAGAAATAGTGCAGACAAAATATATTCAATAAATATTATATAATAAAGGGTCATAACACATATAAAATTAAGCCAGTAATGATGTCCCAACATTCTGTGCAGCTATAGGTTTGCATGGTGCCTATTATTTCTGTGATGTTAAATCAAGTTCAGCCCTATGGTAGCCAAGAAATAATTAAGACAAAATGTATTCAAGATGTTAGGGTTTGGGAAAATATTTATTTAATAAATATAAGAAGGGGCCATAACTCATTTAAAATCAAGCATGTCATGCCAATGGCATGTGCAGCAAGGCTTGGTACTTATCAGTCATACAAAGTTTAATCAAAATCAGACCAAAGGTATCAGAGAAATGTCTGGTCTACATACGGACCGACTAACATGACTCCTATATAGCCCCAATACACTTTGTATCTGGGAGTAAAAGATATGTGTGTAAAAAAAAATATCTATGCATGAAATCTATCTTATCCATAGACAGATGGATGTATAAAAAGTACTATATTACCACTCTATGGGTGGATAAAAAGTACTATATTACCACTCTATGGGTGGATAAAAAGTACTTTATTACCACTCTATGGGTGGATAAAAAGTACTTTATTACCACTCTATGGGTGGATAAAAGACGAAAATGATGATGTTATACAGAAGGAGAAGGTGGAAGAAAATGAAGATAATATGAAGCACTAGATAACTGAAGGCTAAGTCAGTACAGATTTCTTTTAAAACATATTTAGCTGTTTTTATAACTCATATTCAGCTATACTTCCCATGCCAGAAAGTGTATATTTTTCCAATTTGAATGCAAATTTTCCCATGAATACTCAGAAAAGAGATTTGGTTCAATATGGCCACTTATCTACACAGGCAGTTAATATAATGCAATCATTGATAAACTGATCTGATCAATTGCTTTGCATTCGTTTCTGTGCTGTAATTTCTCGACAATTTTCCCAATATCAGGCATGAAAAAATCCTATTTTGAAGTATATTGGTCATTTTTCCCAATCAACCAAAAGAAGCTCTGCAGTATATATCCTTAAATACAATACAGAACGAGCATTCTGAAAGTATTGCTGAGGCAATACTAAGTCCCCTACCGGCAAATAGAAAAGTAAGATCCCCCGCCCCTCACCATGCTGTAAACAAGTCAGTTATTTGATCAATACTTTTGATGAAAGTCAAAACGACAATAAATATCAAAAAGTCAGGAAAACTACTTTTTAAAGAAAGTTTTTAAGTCCAAGACTTGTCATTTTATCACAAATCAGTAGACCAGAACAAAACTCTTACAAACTCTTACTTAATCTGTAACTCAATGGTAGTAGGCTGACATACCAAATATTAGAACAATATCTGCAAGTGTTTAGAAAATAAAGTCTGGAAAATTGCTATTTTGAGTAAAGTCCAAGGCTCATAATCAGTGGACCAGAACCAAACTTTAACTTGATCTGAAACTCATGGTGGTAGACTCACATCCCAAATATTAAATCAATATCTGCAAGAGTTTAGAGAAAAAAGTCCGGAAAACTGCTATTTTAAGGAAATTTCCTAAGTCCAAGACCCGTAATTTTGTCAAAAATCAGTGGACTGGAACGAAACTGTAACTAATGGTGGCAGACTCACATCCAAATATTAGATTCATATCTGAATGCTTAGAAAAAAAGTCTGGAAAACATGTGAAACGACTGACAGATGGAGGGCAAACCTATGGTCCCCTTTTGCAATGCCGGTAACAGACTAATTACAGATCTATTTATAATTAATGCAATTGCATCAACTCTTTTCATTTAATATTTGTTAAATTGTTTATTTGTTACAATTCATGTCCATTCCAACAATATTTAAGCCCTATGGAGACACTGTCTATCATAAATAGATATTGTGATGTCACACTGCAGTATCCATAGTGAGACATCTGCCACTGGGGACAAGTTTGACTCTTGGAACAATGTTCACATCATAATAATGTGGTATTTAGACTTGGAACCTAAATAAAGTTGTATTAAGGATCTGCAATAATGTATGTCAACCTAGAACTGTTCATTACTGACAGTAGTATACTCCCATCAGTATCTGGCAGCCAATCAGATGTGGACTGCTGTGATGATAGTCTTCTAACCTTAGGCTGCCCTGTAACAAGACTGTTGGGTCAGTAACAAGAGACTTGTCCATGTGGTCACAATATCATCAATGTCACGAGTTGAATGAAATACATATTACGAGCATTGAAAAGAATTATATACTTAAGACTAGGATCATATCAACTCTGTGGGAGCAACAAGAAAGCTTGTAAAATATTATCCAGCTGCATACATTTCTGAAGACCATTAAATCCTGTAGGTAGAGTTGAACACTCCTACAACTGAATCATTTCTCATTGTTCTCTCTTGGAACTGTAAGTACATGTATGTATAAGCCAGGTGTACCCTTTACATCCAATCCAAGGAGAAAAAATCAAAACCCTACAAATCACAACAATACACATGTAAAACAGCAATCACCAACCTGGTAACACCTCCGGGTAACTCATAGGGTAGCTGAAATCCCAGCCCTCTGTCTCAACATATAACTCCTGGTCATCATACACAGCCCCTCCCTTCCATTTCTCCATACCCCCCCCAAACCCCGGCCCCAACTTCCTCCATGCTTAACTCAATTACTACCCTTGCTGGTTCAATAGATTCTATTGTGCTCAGTGATTTGCTCATAAGTCATATATCTGCAGCAGGGATACATCTCTCAGATCCTCATACATTGTGCATGTTAAAGGGGAAGCAGTCTCATACATATACACAATCTTGTTTGTTTCCCTTATCTCTTGCAGTTTCTTTTTTTTTTTTGGACATTTATATAATAATAAGAAACAGTTACTTGACCTCATGGTAAAAAGGTAGATGTAGACTTAAAACAAACAAGAGCACTGCATGCAGTCTCCAACACTCGTCCGTTTAAAGTGTTTGAATAATTGGGCTACATTAAAGTTTTTTCACGATGACGATGACAATGACCCAGCTCGACTTCTTTGAAACAGACATGCTAACAAATATATGACAATAAACTACATATTACAAGTTAATGTCTGAGCATAATTAACTTTAAAAAATTTTAATGTTCATAAATATCAGCAAAAAATCATTTATTTATAAAAAATAATTCTAATGTGAAATTATTTGTAAATATTTTCATTGCAGAATCTTAAGAATACTGATGAACTAAACTTTAAATAGTATATGAAATGATGGACTTTACTTTGCCATGCACGTGTAGAATCAAAGAAATTCTGGTAATATTATATAACTTCTAAAATGCAAACAGAGGAGACCTAGGTCAGGCTGCTGATCAGACAGGAAAGATATTAGGAACTGTCTGACTTGGGTCTCTCCTCTGTATGGAAAGGGATCTTCATGAGGTTAAAGGAACCAACTACTGGGCAAACTGACTTTAAAACAAGGTTCTAACTTAAGATTTTTTTATTACACTGCTAATATGAAAAGCACTGGCAATGGACCTCACTAGATGACTTATCATTTTCAGACTTTAACCTGGAATCTAACTGAGACTACAGACACATATATCTCCAGAACCTAGGATACAATGATTCCAGCTAGGCTGATGGACCTTTAAGTGTGATGTGCCAACCCAGCATCTACCATACAAACAGACATTCCAGATATGTGTCTGCGTTCATCTGTTCACCTGTAGAGGTACCATTTTTTATATATCTCAATGTCATATGCACCTTACTTCGAAAGCCTTGGCTAACATTCCAGCCTCAGCTCTTCAAGTACAGTACAGATCTGTTACTATACACTCTATTGTAAGAAGAAAGTCAATAATAATGGGCACATCAAAAATTTATTGATATAATTACAATTCAGTCCAATATAATTCAGTATTAAAAATTGAATAAAAAAACACAAACACTTATACCTAGGCCCCATATCTCTATTTGTTAATTGTTGTCATCTGATCATAACAAATTAGGTTAATAGATTATTTCACTTACTCAGCATAGGTCTCCTTATCTTTCTCTCCTAATTTATACCTCAGAGGTCAAAAACATGCTTACCTGAAATACACTATGGAATTTGCCTAAAGCAAGGTTTAAACTGATAATCTTTAGAACTGTTAAGTCACTATGACCAATGGACCCTGGTATCCATTGATGCTAACTGATTATTATTGCTGTAGCCTTTTCTTTCAAACACATTTTATACTTTATTATTACATCATTTCCTCACTAATATTGCATAGCAGACAAATTATCAGCAAGAAACTAGCACTTTTTCTCAGAGGCAGACATTCTGAGTGTATTAACTGGATGTTCAGATAAAAGTTCTTTACTGCTTTTTGAAACCCTGTCCATTTGCAAACAGACAGATTCATCCATAATTCTCTCTGAAAGTTAATCATAATTCATGCCGCTAAAGGAAACTTATTATTTCCCAGTTAGTTTCTGAAAACTTTTGACCGTTTCCATAAATAGAACATTAACCTAAGCAAAGAAAACTGTACATTGGGCAAAGTTTTTCCCTGGTCTAATGCAGAAATCCTGTGTCCCTGACGAAATTTTTTGACCAGGGACCCGCAAATTGGACGCTAAGCAAGTCCAGGGGACCCGAAGTGGAAGCAATGCACACCATGCTTTCTTTTACTTTTTCCAACATTCTGTACTGTTCTGATAATTAAAACTGGTATCTCATGGTACTAATAACTATCATATGAAATTGGGAACCAGACTAAAATAGTTAAGGATAAATGCTTGGAAACTTGTTTTCGTATAAAAAATTTTCATGACTAATTGTCGAAGGAAAAGGCATTTAGAAAAAAAACACAAAAAACAAGAGGGCCAAGATGGTCCTGAATCGCTCATCTGAGAAATATTGCTTTCATTGCCTTTTACAACATACAACAGTCATACTGAATACAAAATCCATGCAGAAGAACAGCAATATAATTTTTATTTCACACGAAAAGTTTATATGTGGTCCATAAAACCAAGTTAACCCTAGCGTGGGACCAATTTTGACCCCAAGGCCATGATTTGAAAACTTGGTTCAGGTCCACAAAGCCATGTTACATACCAAATATCTAAACTCCTACCCTTGTAGTTTCTGACAAGAAGTATTTTCAAGTTTTTTTCTATATAAGTCTATGTTAAATCAAGTGAACCCAGGGGTGGGTACAATTTTGACCCCAGGGCCAAGGTTTGAACAAACTTGGTAGAGATCCACTAGACAATGCTACACACCAAATATCTAAACTCCAGGCCTTGTGGTTTCTGAGAGGAAGATTTTTCTAGTTTTTATCCTATATAAGCCTATTTTAATTCAAGGGACCCCTGGGACGGGGCCAATTTTGACCCCAGGGCCATGATTTGATCAAACTTGGTAGAGAACCACTAGACAATGCTACACACCAAACATCTTAATTCCAGGCCTTGTGGTTTCTTAGAAGAAGATTTTACTACGTTTTTCTATATATAAGCCTATGTAAAATCAAGTGACCCCTGGGACGGGGCCAATTTTGACCCAAGGGTCATGATTTGTACAAACTTGGTAGAGGTCCACAAGACAATGCTACACACTAAATATCTAAGCTCTAGGCCTTTCAGTTTTGCAGAAGAAGACTTTCAAGGTTTGCATTTTTAAAATCTATTTTAAGCTCCTGTGACCTATTTTTTTAACCAATCAAAATAATTTGAACAATCTTGATAGAGGGTATCATAAGGATATTTCCTGTGAAGTTTGGTCAAAATCCATTCAGCAGTTTAGGAGGAGATGTTGTTTAAAGGAAAATGTTGACGCCGGACCGACACACGGACTGACACCAGACAAAATGGGATCACAACAGCTTACCATGAGCACGTTGTGCTCAGGTGAGTTTAAAAAAAAAGAAGACTTTTTAGTCAGTGAAAAAGGTTAATCCCTGTTTGACAAGAACAATACCGGTAACTGTATCAACATTCATGAAGCGGCACCCAGTGAATCATTATCTACTTTTTGACTTGTAAACCTGTTTAATTCAGCTGTGAAAAGAAAACAACCCCATTAGTCCAGTCTGATCAAGTATTAAAACAAAGTTAAAACAACAGAATTGTGAACACATTTATTTCATAGTGACTGACATTTCAAAACTATGATGGAGGTTGAAGTCTATTATAATTATTTTGATAGACTTCAATCTTCATCATAACTTTGAAATTTGAGTGTCACTATGAAATAATGGTGTTTTACATGTATATATTAATTGAATATATTTTGTCATAGCTCTGAAATTTGTGTGTCATTATAAAGTAAATTTGTTTGCATACCAAAATACATTTGGTTGCTGTCAGTGCTACTGAAGGATTGATTTTTCCAGAGTTTCTCATTTCATTTCATACATTGATAAATTACATTGTATCAGTATACTTATATGTAATTTCAAATTCAGTATCCAAGTTAGGTCAAAGTAAAAGGTGGTCTCTAAGGATAAAAAGTAAAACATTTAAATAATGTTTATTTTCTTTTTTTAAAAACATTCAGACTCATTTCTATAGTATATGGGACCTTAAAAAAATTTCCAAGGACCCCTAAAATCTGCATCATGGGAGTCCTGGAACTCCCAATGTCAAAAGTCCTTTGGAAAACCATGACATGGATATATTCTACTACACATATTCAGCTTCAATTTTTCATTCATATAAATTTATAAACTTTTTCAGGATACCAGAGTAAAACTAGAGGTCTGTTTTCATAGAAAACTGATGTTTCCCCCGCTCCCAAAACAACTGTTGCAGTGTATAGATGATGTCAAACACAAAATTTGGTGTTTCACGTGAAGTTTCATTTCAAAAGTGTTAGTCTTTCCACAGAGGAAGCATTAGTAGAAGAGGAATTATCTTTTGGACAAGACACTGTGAAAAAGGGAAATAACTCCAAAAACACTTATGCCAGAGTTATAGACCTTGCATTACTTAGTCTTCCTCTCATATAACTCTTTCCATAAATGAACAAGAAATAAAGGAAAAGGGTGTTAACTCAAAAGAATACTAACATCAGCATTGTGGACCTCGTGCATGACACTTGAAATTCTGTTCATTAAGTATGAAATTTCACTTCAATAGCATAAGTAGAAAAGGAGATATCTTCCGGACAAAATGTGTGACAGACATTCAGAAAAAGAAAAGGTGAAAACTGAGGATAACCCCAAAAATACCAATGCTAGAGTATGGTCCTTGTGCATGACACTTCCTCTCATCAATTAAGTTCTTTCCATAAAAGAAGTTTCACTTCAATAGCATAAGTAGAAGAGGAGTTAACTTTTGAACAAAATGTGTAACAGACAGAATAGACTTGAATAGCTCCCTTGCTTGGCGCTCAACATGGAAGCGGAGTTCCAGGACTGGCTGGCCCAGTCTCAGGATGATGTGACTGGGTGTGGTATCATGTCATATGTTCACGGTGTGGTACTACAGGTTGGCAGCACTTTATCTGTCTCAAGTAGACATCGTCTCCAAATGACTGAAATACTGTCGGTGGGATGTTTAACCCATTAAACAAACAAACTTCCTAAATACATTACATCTTTCTAAAAGGAGGCAGACAAAATCAGTCAACAATCAGTCAATGTTTTCTTGACGTCGCTCACAATGAATGAGAAAACCTATCGGGCTATGTTATTCAATAGGCTGATCTGCTGTCTTTATACCTAAATGGATGAACCAGGTCTAAGCATCTATCTCTTTTATGGGCATATACACGACATGCTCAGTATAACTGTTGCACTCTTGATATATTCAGTAAGTCCATACCAGGTCTGACATTGCAGAGATATGTTTTCACTCTATTACCAGTTGTTGGAATAGAATGCATGGTCATTGTCATGTTACTTGCATGCACTTGATCATGAGATGTTTGTTGGATTTAACATCCCACTGACAATATTTCAGTCATTTGGAGACATTGTCTACTTGAGACAGATATAGTGCTGCCACACTGCAATATCACACATTAGACATGTGGCATGATACCATACCCAGTCACATTATCCTGACACCAGGCCAACCAGTCCTGCAACTACCTTTATATCTGAGCGCCAAGCAATGGAGCTATAACAGTACCTTTTTTATGACTTTGGTATGTCGCGATCTGATTTTGATTGAACTTCATGAGATGAATGCGTATGCTAGGGTATGATATTATGGTAGCCACAATGCCCTCTCTGAAATTATGTATTCCCCTGGTGATGTCTGTTAACATTATATGGATTTTTTTCTTACCTTTTAAGCTCATTGATTTGTAAAGTTTAAAGAGGGTAATTTACAAATATGAACTCTAAAAACAAAATCATTTTTATTATGTGTGCTTTTTGTTTTCCTTTATAATCACTTTGAGTCTCAGACATTTTGTTTGGACTAGTTTAACCAATATCTTATAGGAACTTTCTACACAACCAGTGGAAAAATGTATATGTATTCAGACTAGGGGAGTAGGGCCAATTCTCATCAATAATACTGAATTAAAAATTAAAAAGCTTCGTACATAGCAAGATACACTTTCAATATATAACAATTCTTTTAATTATATTCATCAGAAAGAAAAAATCAGCATCAAATTTATTCCCATACAACCAGCAGATCCTTGAAGGTAAAGGTAATTCCAAACTCAGAATCTTCTTCTTAAACAGAGAGTTTGTCTAAATTTGTCTTAAAAATCTTTTACCTCATATGGACGGGTTTTGATACATTTAGTGCAAACAGAGCTAACCCAGATCAGACAGCTCTTTCCAGACTTACTGTATTTACTCGACTATAAGACTATTCTCCTATAAGACAGGGCCCCCTTTCCAATCCCCAAATCTGTAGTATTTTGCTTTGAACCGTTTATAAGACGGGGTAAAAAAATTCAAATGCAGTTCGACGAACGGTAATTTACCGCCGAATTTTTTTAAAGTATACTATGAAAATCTCGCTAAGTTCGGAATAATTTCACAAAAAAATGAAACAAACTTTTGATTAAATGCATTACCTTAATATTAATTTTCATAATAAATCTCGAAAACAACTCATTTTCATTTTCAGAACTTGTAATGTTACGGTTGTGTATGGTCTGGTATGTACGGGTTTTGACGATGCCCATGAGAACTGTTAGTGTGAAACTACACCGATTTTCTTACCAATTTTTCTGGATTGTTAATCAATACCATTTTTTTTTCATTGTAAATGTTAATTAACTTATTAAAAAAAGCATAAATTAAACAAATCATAACGAAAACATCTTGTGTATTTCAATGCTTTATTTACGTCAAGGTGTCACGAGAAGATTTTATGAACAAGCAGTTCTAATGAGCACCATGTGTTTCCCCGAAACCGCTTGCAGAAAAGATAAAATGCTTAAAATGTTCCAATAAATTCATATTGGTGCAAAAAACTTTTGATTAAACAATCTTACAATAATATTTAGTCATTTATGTCATGCAATTCATTTCTAATATTTATCTAACGATTGAAAATGAGAAGAATATACGGCTGCATAATTGCATACCGCTACGAAGCTTCATTCATACGGCAACTAAAGTTGGGGAAACTTTACCGACTGGTGGACCCCGCCTATAAGACGACCCCCCAACTTTTAAACCCTGATCAGACAGCAAAAAACCTGTCTTATAGTCGAGTAAATACGGTATATTGTAGGTCAGAGTCTACAGTCTGCACATCAGAGTTTCCTATATTATTTCAAGCTCAGTTAATTATTAATATTAAAGTCATGCATATGTACATTTTTTATATTCCTGGCTTAGGCATTTCAGTTTACAACCAAAAATTGTTGTTATTCAATCTTGATAAAAAGCCAGTACAGCTAATCATTATATCCTCTGTGGCAGTTACCTCCCCTTATGTCTGCACAGACACTACTGGCTGCTCATAGATATTTGATAAGATGTGCCCAACAGGGCTGAAATCAACTGTTTTCACTTGTCCAATAAAGGCAAGGACATTTAAATTTTGCCTGTGAAAGTCAGAAATTCATGTATACTTTGTCAAAGCTTGGCCAGTCACACTTTTTATGATGATGACTACAACTGTTTACCTGTTTACATAATTTTCTTTTATTAAAATACAAAAATGTAGCTGAATAACAATCGGATTGCTGCACTGACCATCTAAGGCAGTTTAATCTTTTGTCAGAGATGGCATTTCTTGGCCACTGGGTGCTAAAAGCAACTGAGTGCTTAAACACAGTGTTAGAATATAGTGATTTGCACTGGAAGGATCTCAATCTGACTGTTACAGACAGGGAGACCATTGATACCAGGGGCTTACTAAAGGCAGACTGTATGTTGTTAAGATGGAAAAGATAATCAATATGTAAAAAATGAGAAATTGGTTATTATTTACTTATCTTCGTATAAATGTCTAATAATGGAAATGAGCTCTGCCCCCTGATGGCCATGTTTTGATGAATCCAAATAAGTTTGACAATCTTGACAGAGAGTGACCCCTTGAGAAAAATATGTGCCAAATTACTTTGCAATCAAGCCAGCACTTTTGGATAAGAATTTTCAAATTTGCTCTGTATGCATATGGGGCCTCCGTGGCCAAGAGGGTAAAGTCGACTGACTTTAACACTCACTCAGCCCCTCACCGAGTGGGTTCGAATCCCGGCAGGGTCATTCGGATATTCATGTGAGGAAGCCTTCCAGCTGGCTTGTGGTAGGTTGGTGGTTCTACCCGGATGCCTCCGTGCATTGGGTCTTCCTCCACCTGTAATTAGCTGGGCGTCGCTATATGACTGAAATACTGTTGAAGCGACGGTAAACTCAAATAGTCAAGTCAAGTCTGTATTCATATAGGGAAAATGGGCTCTGCCTACTGGCAGTAATGGTTTTTGATGGTTCCAATTTTTTTTTAAACAATATTGGTAGTGAGTGAGTCAAGGAAGTTCTGTGCCAAAATATTTTGAAATCCAGCCAGTACTTTTGGACAAGAAGATTTTTGAAGTTTTCATATCTTTCTCCCTTTGAAAGCCTTGGCAACCAGATTTCTGCATGAAATTTAATTCTTTGAACAACTTTGGAAGACTATCATGGTCCACCTAAGAAACATTCCCTAGAAGTTTAGGAGATGTCATTTAAAGCTGAATATTGACGATAGATGGCAGATGTTGCAGGACATTCATCGGTCAGATTAGCTCACCTTTGAGTTAAAAATACAACACACACATACAAAAAAACAGTTAAAACACCAACACCCCCTCCCCTCTAAATTCATAATTAAATTATTACATAATTTGAAAATTACTTAACTGGATACTGGATTGTAAACAATTCAATTAGTGCTGAATCTGAGTATAAATGTATCATGTACAGAGCAATAATTCCAACTTCTCATCTTTCACAGGAATGCAGATCTGATCACAGCAGAGTGCTAAAAGACTTTCATTTATCAATGAAAGCAGTTTCTGTGGTTCCCAGTTTCATTTACAGCATAACAAATGCTGTGTTGGGAGCAACAACTACAGGACTACTTTTTTGTTACTATAATGAAAAACAAAGGATTAGTATTTTTCTTCCCCACTTATTTCCTTTATTTCAACCATATTCATGTGCAGTGACCGCTGACTAGGGACATGTAAATCAAAACTTAAAGAATGGCTCTTACCAGAATAAATTATGTCATTGTGTTCTGTATGCATTTAAAAGTTTAAACGTGTGTATCAGTAAACAGTGTAAACATTTGTGTATAGTCAAGTACCGTATCCATAAGCACTATTATACAGTTGGATATATAAGTTTTTTTTTTTTTTGTTTTGTTATTTTCTGAATGTAATGCATTATGAAGCTGACATCGAAAAATGTCACATTAAGTCTTTTACATGTATGAAAACCAAAAGAAATTGCATAAATCATATAATAAATATATTCAGGTTAAGTTATGGCTCTTAGACAAGGCACTTTGACTACTATCTTTCTAAACTTAAAGTATCAAGTAAATCACTATGTAAGTTTTCAAAAAATGATCCAGACACATAAACAAAGGGCAATACTCAGTGATTAATTATTCCAATTGGAAATAAAACTATGATAGTTTACTATCATAACTCTGCTTACAAACCATCATGGTAATGCAATGACACGCAGTAGCACCCCAGGTTGTATGCTACTGTGTTTAGAAGAAGTTAACCATTATACAATGATCCCATAATTGGATGTTAACGATTTGCAATTATGCAGTTTGCACCATAGTAATCAGCGTTAAATTGATGCGGATATTTCATACACACAAAAAAAAATTCCACAAACCAGGTTTTTAACAAAAGTTCTGTTTTTTACTATTACAATGGGGTATGTTGTTGCTGGGGCAGGTTGCCAAATTTAGTAGATCTATCAGATAACTTATGGGAAGGGGATGATTGGATTTCATTTTCAGGTCATTAGAGTCAAGGTCACTGTTACTAAAAATAGCTTTCCTTGCCTGGGGCAACATTTGAGAACCTAGTTGCGTGTCATTTGATTTGTTTCTTATTTATTAATATGACAGAAATAGCAAATGTACATTATGTTACTGTGGATAATAAAGTCCCCAAAACTTTCAAATACCACCCGACAGAAGCAAGCAATAAATGATAATTAGATATTCTTTATCTAGGAATTTGTTAACAGATTTACCAATCATGTAAACATTAACAAAAATCGTTATATCAACACATCATTAGAACTGCACCTCAGCAGTGAATAATGCCAATGGAGGGGGCAATTTTTACACCTTTATAGTAGTCTTGCGCGATTTTATCCCACATGCAAGCGACCATGAGAATTTTTTTACTATGATCTGTAAATAAACTAAGATTATTTTTAAACGAAATTTTGATTCATACAGATAAATATTGCAAATTTTATCTCACACCACTCCGTTTCTTTGTTTTTTCTTAATACATAATGATTTCCATGCAGAATGGCCCTTTTACACTCAAAATAAATAAAAGAATCTTGAAAATTCCATCTGCTGTGTTCACATATTTATAAATGGAAGCCATATGTCATTATGTGTACAATTTGCGACAGTTATGATATCACATAGGTGCTGGTGTTAGGAACACACAAAATAATGGCATAATATTTGAATCCTAATGCATTAAATGTTGATTTCAAGTGAATAATCATTTATAAAAAAAAATTTGGGGGGGGTAACAAAGTGAATTTGATATAATTAATTTGTATGTGAACAGTTTCTATTCTAATTATTGTATTTATGTTGCATTTCATAATTAAATCTTAGAGGGGTGCAGTTTGGGCACTCGAGGATAAAAATAATAATGATCAGAGATGTGAATATCTAGATTTGTATAATGATACTTTAGGATCTTCTGTGGATGCTGACAGTTCTGCCATTATATCCACCTCTATTTTGTCTGATTCTCTAGTTGTATTTTTGTGACTTATGGTTCTTGTTGTTATTTGTGCTTGATAATAAATTGTACCTTGCTTCCTGATTTCTCCGGAAATTGTCTAGACCTATTTCAATTTGCTTAGTGTTCTTAGATTCAATAACTGATGCCAGCAAACTGTTCCGTAGGTCTACTATTCTATAAGTAAATGAGTATTTTGGAATGTCTGATCTGCACAGTTTTTTTATTTAAATATTATTGACCCCTGGTTGCTTGCGTTCAATAGAAATCCAGCAAGCCATCTGCAACTTCACTATCATACAATCTAGTTATTATTTTATAAGTTAATCATGTCACCTCTTATGCAGCGGTTGTGTAACGTTGGCATATTTAATTTTTGAAGTCTTTCCAGATAGTAAAATCTTTAAAGTGATGGTATTAATTTTTTTGCTCTTTTTGCACTTTTTCTATGCTGCTTTCAATAAGAATTTTTTGTGAAGAACATACTGCTGTTGCATATTCTTAATGCGGTTCTAATCAGAGCTTGAAAAAGGTGTTTAAATGATCATGATGAAAAAAAAAGCAGGATTTCAAGTCACTGGGCTAAATAAAAAAAAAGTATCAATTTCAGGTACATGTGTGTCCATACAAAGATTGTTTGCACTTGGCTGCGTACAGATGGTGATGTCATTATTACGTGCTCCGTAAAAATCGTAGACCTCTACACAATAAAACATGCAGTCCTAGACATAAAATCTATATTTAATGCTTTTTATGATTATATAAAATGATCTAATGAACATTATTAGAGTAAAAAAATATTGAATTAAGTTTACTTACCCATTTCAATCACAAGTTAATTAAAACAGCCAAAGAATGCTGAGAAATAAACTATTTTGTCAAAAACTCATATACCACTCGGTCAGTAGGCTGCCATGACACCGGAAGTATATACTAAAACCGCTAGTTGAACATCCGCTGTATCCTTCCGCGTAGTAGACGATCCATATTTATTGATGTAATTATAGGGATTTAGGGACAAACATTGGTTGATTTTTGGGGGAAAAGATACCAAAAGGTGTAAATAATGAAATCAGCCCAGAAATACGAGTGATAAATTGCTAGAAATACATTAAAAAGTAATTTTACATATCTGGTTTGGAGTTTCCGAAAGGATATTTTTCACTCGTTTCCGATAAATAATTTCTTATTATGTAAAGCTTAATTTACTAAAATTTTATCTAAGTCATAATAAATTAATGGAAATTTGTCTTTTTAGCAATATTTTTTTTTAACTTGAACGTGTCCCTCTTTGGAAAATAATTCCACTTTCATTTCTTTCTTACAAGAGTTGACGAAACTATTCTTTCGTTGATCCTTTCGAACTTTCAGGTAAATTTAATGGCGGTTTCGGTTCAGTAGGATGGTGTTTACGGTGACTTTAAAAGGAGGTACCCCCTGGGGATTAAGGATCCAGGGTGGAAGGGAATTTAATGAACCAATTCGAATAGCGAAGGTAAGACAATATTCGCTTCATTTGGAATATGTCCCACCACATAATGCCGTATCACATCCATTTAAACCCTCTGTACAGAAGTTTTGAAAGTTTGGCCAACTTCTGTCAACAGAGTAATGGGAATACGGCAGTAGCCTACCATATCCTTTCCAACTTAGAATGGTCTGGAATTTTTAACATCATTCAGTTATTTGAAGAACAAAAATATCTTATTGAATATTCTTTTCGTTGAACAATTTTGCCAAAATGTGAAGAATGTAATCAGCATCCTCAAGTATCCAGTCAAGAGTAGTCATGATGGTAAATGGAATCTGGAGCAGTGTCATAAGTAACTTAAGAACTCCATGTTATTTACATTGAATTAAGTTTGGATTAAAAAAAAATCTCATAATAAGGCAATTTTGATGAAGTTTCAAAAGTATGTTTAACAACATTGGTGAGTTTTGTTTGGTTGTCTATATTAAAATAATTTGGCTACGTTGAAATCCCTTTTGCTTGAATATATTTTTTATTAACTAAGTTAAACATTTTGAAAGCAGTATTAAAATAGAAACCTGAATTAAAAATGGATGCATGAATTTTACCCAGAAGGACATGGAAAAATCTTAATCAAAACAGTTGATAACCCCTCCCCATATTTGATTTTTCATACATATCAGTGTTGCATTTTGACAGAAATAGACACACATTTACAAACTCTTACCTTGACAAGTTGAAAAATTACAGACAGTGCATGTACTGAGCAGAGATGCACAACTTACACAATTAGAATTAAATATGTAAATCATAATGATCTGAAGTAGTTAAATTTATTTCTTTTACAATTGATTGTGGAAAGAAGTTCTATTACTAGCTTATATAAATCCCTCTGGATGGGTCTTAGATTGGTTCTTTGCATCTGGGAAGGTCATGAAAGGTTCTTGCCTATAATGGGGATCTTTTATTTTGTAGCTCAGGTGATAGAGATGTAACAAAATTAAATTAATTTCAAGTATTCATGTCCTGTTCACTAAACAGATTTATTAAATCATTGTTCATTTACAATTTTTTAATCTTAAATTAATAAAAGGATAAAATATGTACAGAGGAATATTTTATTTTGAAAATGATTAAATGGTGGAATGATATTTAGGATATGGTGCTGAAATCAAGGGTAAAAAAAGTTTTCTGTCAAGTACTTTTAAAAAAATCATAGGATTAAAATTAACATACACAGGACAGAACTCAAACAAGAATGTATTATTGATTACTTTTATAAAGTTTTTAATTTTATTACCATGGCATGTCTTTGGAGATACTGATAATACTAAGTAATTTTCAAGAATTTGACAATGCTGATGTGCTGTTGTATGAATTGCTGCCAGAAATATTACCAGACATACAGAGAAACCATATTGAAATTTTCTCAGGACTGACCTTTAAACAGAAGTAAAGATACTTCTCAGAATACCTCCTATATATCATTACATGACTGAGTAGTAATTTGTTTCTGATCTATGCCAGAGAGTTATATGTATTAATAATTGAAATCAGCTGGGAGCAGTATTGAAACTGATTTAGTATATTCCTATTAAAGGTCAACAAGTTAAGGTGGGCCTTATGTCCTGGTTCCATCAATTATTCATGTAAAAATTCATCATCATTATGTTGTGTTTAAGATGATATTTTACTGGCAGAAAATGACCTCACACAAGTCTTTCCCTCTGATCTCATGAGGATCTTTTGCTTTCTCATTTACTATTAAGTTAACCTGATTAACCACCTTAGAGCTATCAAAGACATTACTTGCATAACCTGTATGAATCGACCAACCTGTGAGTAGGTCATAGACTGATCAGGGTTTTCCTTATGTTCACTATGCTATTCAACTCTGAAAAACTTGCTCAGAAATACAACATTTTTTGGTTAGTCTTTCTTTTTTTTTTCTCTTGGTATAAAATAGCATGAAATCTCATTGGTAGTTTTATCACCCTCTCTTTATAGCTTCACCTGTCATAGATGAGTTGTGAAGTAAAAATAGCTAGAATGGAATTCATTCAACAACACTTAAAATATTTGTTTTGCCCAACATAACAAGGACTCTGATTGGCCCTCTTGATATGCTCTCATCCTCAGATCATTGAATGTTCACTTGTGCATTACATACATTCAGAAAATGTACAGGCCACATCTTACAAACTGCCCATAAAATATTGACTTAGTGGTTACTCATACAAAATACCTGGCATAGAAGTTGTAAGGTGAAAATAATGTGTCTCTCATAATCCTAAGAAGGTTTTAAATTAAACCACAAGGAAGGCTAAGTGGATTAGTATATTATTTTCTCACACATTGAAATTATGTATACACTTTTGGACAGTTATTTAAATGGCATTTAAATCTTCTGCAAGATTAACATAAAAGCCATGTAAAATTACACTGGACACGGTCACTTCACAGATTAGAGTTTAAATTATTGATACAATCGTTAGCTTCATATTTCTGTAAACCAATACTGTACATAAATACTGCCTGATATTTCATTGTCTTACATGAAACAATTGAATGATTTTTTACACAGGTAACTATCCTATTAGTCATGAACAAGTCTCATGTGACATAAATATTGAATTAATCAATAGATAAATGATAAAATAGCTGATAAATTTGATAAAATCAGTTATTTTCATATCATCATTATAGTTTTATTGGTTAAGGTATGAAGCAAGGTGTATAGTTTTTCCATTATCAGGTGTGTTAGTGTACCAGGATGTAGGTCTAAACTAGTTTTGATTAAAATCTATAGCAACAGCTGTTGCCTGTATATGTATTTTTTGTCTGTTGGAGATAAAATTACAAATCCTTATTTTATACTATTCTATTGAAAGTTTAACTGTTACAGTTGTTGCTTTTTTATATATCCAAGTATATTCTGTGGGGCAGTATTGTTAAAGGGGCCATAACCTGTTGGTTTTGGTCACGAATGAGATGCTATTATGTAATCATTGTCATTGTATACAGAAGTAACATAGCTTTCTCTTTTATTTATATTTTTAGTTATTTTGTACAGGTAAAAAAAGAATACCATTAAATGACCTTGTTTAAATATAAAACAATTCAAATTCATTGTTATCACGGAAGAGAGATTCAGACTTTACCATTATAGTAATGCTGTTGAATCAGTTAGATGGTCATCAAAGACTAAATAATTAACCCTTTCCCTCATATAGACTCATTTTGACGCACTCAATAGGTACCACATAAAGCCTGATCTGCAGAAAACCACAGTTAAAATTTACCAAATTTAATTACAAAATCCTCATTTCCAGACCACTGAGGAGCTGGTTTTATGTTGTTCGCTTAGGTCTTTTCTTGGTTTCCTCTATGAGGGAAAGGGTTAATCTATATATAAACATAAAAGTTCTTGATTGCACAGGTATAAGCAAGGTGGAGGCTTTTCATCCTTTCACTCTGACAATGGTGAACTTAAGTCTTTACCAAACTTAGTCACTCTGCATATAATGGCACAATTTCCTGGCAAAGTTTCATAACCAACCAGAAAGTCTCTAGACATTCCAGTATTATGGCCCTTGAATTAATAAAAAAAAAAATGCATCAAGTCCTTTGACCTGTAGCAGGTTTTCAGCTACTTGGCATGTTACTGTACTTCCTCATTAAATGTTGATTTTTTCCCCATATGCTAGACGGGTGTACCTTGCAATGGTCAGTGCATACTGATATATTTTGGCAAGGTCAAGGTATGATTGCGCCAATAATCTGTTCAAATAAATCTTGTTATGATGAAGGAAGTTATTTTGTTAATTTATCAAATAAGTAAAACACAGTGCACTTGCATTTTGACAAAGAAATTGCTTGTTACTTGTATATAATGAAAAAGGCCTTGATAGATCATTTTTTAGCATTTTTATTTTCTCATTGTACCTGACTTTAAAACTAGAAAAAAAATCTATATCATCTAATGAGGTAGTCCAAGAATGAACCTCCACAAACTGATTTCTGATATTGGGTTCAATTTAAATATATATTTTACATATAAACATAGACAGTATTTTGGGGTATATGGCAAATTTTGGGTGATGCTTTTTTCTGCTGTTTTATTGCCAATAATAAGCTAATATATTCCCAATGCCAGAAAGAATATATTTTCCCAAGTTGCATGTAAAAATTCCCAATGAAGTTTTCCACACAGGCAGCTGTAAAAAGTGATTATTGATAAACTGCTCAACATATTTTCTTTTGCATTCATTTTCTAGATTGGCTGTAATTTCTTGACTTTTTTTTCTCATTTTTGAAGGGTATGGGTATAGTCATCTTCCCAAAATTGTTGAAAAAATCCTTGAAATGGAGATACAGGAATGCAGGGGTTTACTTAAGGATTTGACTTTCACTTGTCCAGGGGGCAAGTTGCTTTGAATATCTATTAGCCTCATGTAAAAACAGGTTGCCCGATCTAGAAGTTAGTTGGTGTTTGTTAATGTTTAAAACTAAATATGTGCAGTATTAAGATGGATTTTACTTAATATGTATCAAAGACAATGTGCAAGCATTTTACCCCTGCTATACTATAGACAATAAAAAAAACCCGAAAGAAATCATTTACATAAATAAATTTGCCTGTCGGGCTATCTTCTTTGAAAAATCATTTGCCCGCATGGATTTTAACCCGGCGCGGGCAAGTGGGCGTCCACTTAAGAAAACCCCTGGGAATGTAATGGTTAACTCTACCAAGCCTGCTGAATATTCTGACAATTATTGTTACTCTCAACAGTACTGAATTATAATCTAATCAAAGTTAAGATTAAGTCTTATATAATTGATCCCTTTGAATAATGAAAACCTTCTTCTGACTGGTAACTACTGGTTGGCTTAATTGAAGTGTCACATGAGTTTGAACTTTGTTAAATTTAACCTAGTTCCGTAGAATAGCTGGGTAACTCAGTTTAAGATAAGATAGGAAAGAAAACTGCATGAAGCAGCTGAGTAAAGTGCTATTATTTGATTAACCCTGCTGTTTTTGAAATGGTGTTTTACACAGTTTTCAGCATTTTCAGCATTCAGGGAATTTGGAGACTGCAGAGATGGTGTAGCACAGCAATTTAGTTCCCAATCATTAACACTAAATTGCATAGTAATAGGAAATTGAATATTATTTGCATTTCAAAAAACAATGCTGGTGGCTCGGTGCATGAACATTATATATATATTTTGTTTAATTGAAAAAAACGTGAATGTGTTCTTCTGCCATTGGAATAAATTAAGTTTAGTTTTAGATAACCAATATACCAGTACTTATAAAGTTCTCTGAAACAGGTGATTTTCTCTTGACTTTCTTAAATTGATGTCTATGGTATTAGTGTTGAGGATGCAGAATGTCATTTTGATGGGTTAAGAGGGTTTTGTGTCCAGCAATCTGTGAACCGGACCTAGCACATCTTCCTGATCAATTGGTCAGTGGTTTGTTGTGCCCAGTGGGACTCTAGATCCCCGTGAAGAAATAATTGACACTGAACATCGGTTAGACACTGCTGTACTGCCTGGGTTGGCTTGTAGCTGTCGGACTAGTTAGCAGGTATCTTCTCCACTTAGGTTGCACCTGGTTACTTGATCACACATTGGATCACATGTATGGTCACACTTGGTCACATTTTTATCAGTTTTCATGGGGCCATAAATGATGATCTCACATGCGCCATATTTCTTCAAATGATCTAAACATTTTTTTACATGACTCTGCATGGCACAATTTTCATGGTACTGGGTTACATTGGTTTGACAGTTTGACAGACTGTACCCATGTTACAAAACATAATAGATTCATTATTATGATGAGCCCCATGCACATCTTAGCAGAACTCCTCAATCCATGCTAATACTAAGGTGTTTTTTTACACCCCCATCCCCCAACAGTGTAGATATAAAATGCAATTCAGTATTGTATTACTTTGTATTGACACTTATATTAATCAATTCTTAATATAGAACTGGAAAAATAGTTATGAATTAAACTTTTTATTAACAGAATAACTTATTTTAAAATTGAAAAATTTATTTTTATATTTTATTTGCCTATCCATTGCTGTCAATCCAACAGTCCGAACTGCATACATTTTACAATGATTCTACTTTATATTTGTTTTGGCATATAAAGGTTAGATTTATCAGGTTTAGGACTGTTAAAAATTGAAGTTGAAAATGGTGCTAAACCTAATCAAACAACAATATCACTAACTTTCTTGAATTCCGATGCAATATTAGACCTAAACAATGTCTGAACACCTACAACTACACCAGGTTTATTTGAACAGTGAAGAAACAGGCTGTCAAAATTAAGCCTTGTCCCTCCTACGCCCTGGTTTTCACACATTGGCCTGATTGTAAACAGACATGTTCAGTATGCTAATATTCCAACTTGCACATGTCCATATAAGTGGTAAGGCACACCTGGGCCTTCTAGTGGTAATCATATCAGATAAATATGGTAAATTACACAGCTAATCATTTTGATGATACTCAATCTTAAAATCTTCAAATTATCTTTGAAAGCTAACTAGTTAAATAGATCAGAACAACTTAGAATTGGTTTGTCGACCCATTGTAGTGTTTTACAACTGGTATGTTGGTATACTTGGTTAAATGTACAAATATGTACCCCCTGTATCGTACACTGTGATTTGTGTAAGGTACTCTCACAGGATGTCATAAATATGGAAATCTAATTCAGATTTTTGAAAGTTACCTGTTGTAGTTGTAAATTGTTCAACCGTATTAGAATATCATTGGGTAGTGTTTTGTTGGGGCTGTGAGAAACAGCCATCCATACATCCGGGCTCCCTAATGTGTCATTTGTATAGGGTCTTTAATTTCATATTAAGCATGAATGCTTCATCATTCTTGAAATGGGAGCTGACTGTCTTCCATTAAAATGAAATATACGGAAATTTGTTTAGGATAGACTAAATGTGAAAGTTATATGAAAACAAAGTTTCATAACTATAGGAAGATAGCCATCGAAATGTAGGGTCTTTTCTTTTAAGGTATTTTCTTTTAAAACTACACATAACTGTAAGTTCTGTCAGCTGTTATGGGAAAAATACTAGGAAGCTTTGAGTTAAATATCAGTGTCACATAATGGAGGAAAAATGTTAACAATCTGAATGATAGAAATGTTCCATTATTTGTTACAGTGATTACTAATTAATTTATGTTGGCTTGAGGAAGACTTGATATGCTATGAAAATCTGTGTTTCATTATTCTCACCACAAACAAAGCAGACAGAGAGACTTAAATCTGTTTATTATGGAGAGCTTAAAGTGATGTACAGTTCTTGTGTATTATTTATTGAAGTTATAATGCTTCAATACCAGGTAATGGCCATTTAATGTAAGTCCTTTTCATTTACTGAGCATTTAGTGCATGAATCCTTCAATTAACACAAGAGTGCACACAAGCAAGGTACTTCATCTGGAATCAGGTTCCCTATTATGTGGTAAAGCATATAGAACATAAATAGCTTTTGGAATAGTTACAAAATGTTCTTGCCAATTGCTACTGAAGGTTCTCACCATGCTATCCAGCCATTATGCTAGAACTTTTGCCAAATTCTCTCTCTTGAACCGCAGTGTATTATGATTCTTGAAGTGGCACACAAAAACGCAATTTCCAGCCTGCCTGAAGTCAGGGAGGAAATAAACTCCTGATTTTGAGGTCATACTTAGATAATTTCCAAACTGTTGGTGATGAATTGGGAGATAAATTGTTCTATCTGGCACCTGTGTAAAAGTTAGTAGTTCCTCTCTATCACGTGACAGTGATTTAGCGTCCTCTTATGATACAGGTATTACATAGTACAGAGAGAATTAGATGCTTTATTTTTCATGTGACACTTAATCTTTTACCTTATTGTTTCCTGTTTGTTTCATTTGTAAGTCTGTATGAAATGTTAGTATGCCATTATCACCATTATGGTACATGGTGGTGGACACTGACTACATATGAAAGTGCAAGCATGTCAGAGGTAAAATACTAGTCCAGCACTGGATCAATACAATGGAATCTAATAAGTTTAAAGTAAAACTGTTTCTTATTGACTAAAGGAATCAAGTTTCAGAGGAACTGTTTCCTCATAGAAGATGTTGGAACTGGAGGAAAAAGTCATCCTTTTGAATCAGTTTTCACATGAGCGCTTGGCATCCTGGTAATATGGTTTGCATATCTATGTTTAGTGTCACCTTATCCCCACACTTCATAACCACAGAAGTATTAACCCCTTTTCCTCAGAGAGAACACCATGAAAAGACCTATGCGAACAGCATAAAACCAGATCAGCCTGCGAGTAACTTGCAGGCTGATCAGGTTTTATGCTGTTTGCTGCTCCTCAGTGGTCTGGAAATGAGGATTTATAATTAAATTTGGTAAGGTTTAACTGTGGTTTTCTGCAGATCAGGCTTTATGTGATACCTATTGAGGGCGTCAAAATGAGTATATATGAGGGAAAGGGTTAAATAAGTTTACTTGATTAAATCAGTAAGATGATGCTTTGGATGAAAATTTCTGTACATGCTACTTCATAATTATGATATGGGTTTATGTTTTCCAGAATATTGTACATGCAAGATATTTGTGCATTTAATAGCATTGCACATTTTTCGGAACATAATGAATCCCATATAGTCTGGAAATGAGATAAGGAGCAATGCATATCATATACAATTGCTATCAGGGTGCTATGCCGTTAATTTAGGAAATAAAAATTCATATCATTTTGCAGACACAGAAAAAAATTCTGGAACAGCATATTTTTGCTGAAAATAATTTTTTGTGTAATTCTGTTGTAATAAAGAGAGACAGTTGAAGCCATCTTGATTACTGTGTTCTGTTTGTGGATCCTCTAGGCCTTTATCTTGCCTATCAGTGACTCAGGTAACATGAAGTGGAAGCAGCGTGCTGCCAATTTGCTGTTCACATGCCAGTTCAGTGGTTCCAGAGGTTGCAGGGATCTCCCCCTGATAAAACTCCCCCAGCTGGGAACCCAGGCAGCCCCTGTATCGTTTCTGATTAACTCCCACTGGTTGGGAGGTGTACTGTTTTCCCTTATCCGTAGGGGTAGGGGGATGGGTGTGTCTTCATCCTGTACAACTTGGATCCACATCGGCGTAGTCAAAGTTATTCTCATCCTATCTCAAATATAACATCACTTCATTTAATATTTTCAAAGATGAAGATTATGTACTGTATGACTAATTTCTTAGTTTCTACATATATCTGTTCTATACAAAGCATCTGAAGGTTTTATGCCCGCATAAATGGGGTTGGGGGCATATAGGTTTGCCTTTGTCTGTCTGTCCATATGCACGTCTGTCCGTCCGTCCATCTCGAA
>CM037778.1:30055218-30105218 GCA_021229015.1 Solen grandis
AATGATCAGAGCTCTATATCATAAAAGTATTTGTATGAAGCAATACAATACGTTTCATTTATAGACAAGATAAACCATATAACACAAAAATGTCTACAGGCTGTGACTGCCATGATAAATAATTCACTACTCATCATTCTTGTAAGTTCCTTGTGTTACCATAACCTTACCACAGCAACCTCAAGATGATTGATCTTGTCAAAAAATACAAGATAAAAACATTACATGTGGTTTCTGACGTACACAAGTGTCTTAAACAATCTATCTTTTTTTCCCCTTTTTTGTCTCATACATTTCAGCATACTGGAGAAAATTCACACTCGTACTAATTCCATGTACATACCAGTACACATTTCAAGCATTTACTTTATCATCAGTCTTTTGAATATTTTTACAGGAAAAAAGTTTAATGAATATTAAGAACAGACAAAAAGAAATATGTAAAGAATAAGAAAAATGACCAGACCTAGCTCAACAAATTCCATCTACCAATAAGTAACACAATGTACAAAATATGCCTATACATGAGCAAATGGTAAATTTTTTGTACCAACTTCCCTGCAAGGAGGCTAGACATTCAGCCAATTGTCTTTGTTACTGACATTTTCAATGTTTTTGCATGTGATAACTTCAAATGTAAATGCCACTGATCTCACATCTCTGAGATAACCCATACATAGAGTAAATTGAACAAACCCAATGGCCCAAAAATCTACACTTCAAATGCATTACGAGTAGAATTTGAAAATAAGTGTTACAAAACTAACAGATCGTTTTCAGATTAATCCAAGCTGATGCATCTTGATAACCTTTAGAGGATTAATTCAATAGGAAATATGTTTCTCACCTAGGACGATGTATATACCTTGCCCCCTACAAACAAAAGCAATTTCCAGGGGAAAAAAGAAACTTATTACACCGACTTCAATTTTCTTTCAACTGAGTTAGCCAGTGTGACCCCCATGTGGCTCATGTTTCTATCATAGAGATAGAGGTATTTGATTTGATATTGCTGAAAATAGTAATCACTAGGCACACAAGATATATGCCCTGTGTTTTATTTGTTCTGGCTGCTCTGTGATACTGTCCTCTCCCCCACCACACACACAGGATGTGTTTGTCAATCTTAAGGTAACCAAGCACATAATCTTACGTTGTCTTAGAGTTGGTCCCCATTAAAGTACCAGTAAATCCCTACTATATACAATGCAAGGGCCATGCACATTAACAATGCACCATAAGTAAAAGAAATGAACTTATGGTATGATTTTTGATGCAATGTACCGTATATCTGCTTTCTGATTAAAAGGTCTATATTGGTAAACATTTGTTCCTTTAATCTGGTAAATTTTAATTCTGGCTGTTCAGGTTAAGAATTCAATGTTTCAGAAAATACCAGATTTAAAAAATTCAATCAAAAGTAAAAAGTACCTTAAGATATTTAGTGAGTAAAGCCTATATCTTACCCATCTGTCATACTCTCTACAGTTATGACAAATGGCTATCACTATCACTTCATGTATATGACATTAACCCTTTCCCTCATAGAGGAAACCATGAAAAGACCTATGCGAACAGCATAAAACCAAGTTACTCGCAGGCTGATCAGGTTTTATGCTGTTCGCTGCTCCTCAATGGTCTGGAAATGAGGACTTTATAATTAAATTTGGTAAGGTTTAATTGTGGTTTTCTGCAGATCAGGCTTTATGTGGTACCTATTGAGTGCGTCAAAATGAGTCTATATGAGGGAAAGGGTTAAGCTGAGGTTTGTCACAACAATCTCATGGTCTAGCATACAATGATGTAATTAATCAAACCCTTTTGGAGCAAGGAATTCATCAATCTTATATAACATTCCCAACATTAAGTACTGGTCCGATGTCAGATACCACTGAAAATGTTGAAATATTTCATTTTTTAATCCTGTACTATTAAAAAAAACTCCATAAGCTACAATATTACATGACTAGAAATGGTGATGATGTTTTAAGAGATTTTTTTTTTCTTCTCACTTTTGACCTACTTAAGGATGATGATATACAACAATGACAAATGAATATTTACATGATTTTCACTTGGAAATGCCTATACTTTGGGGAAAAAAGTTACACACAACTATTTGTTGAGATGACATTAATAGCTGAAATATATGCTTTGTATTCACTACACTTTAATAAAGTATCCTTATTACAGAATCTTTGACAAATATATTGTTATCCTATCAATATAATTCCCTTAGATGCACTTAGAGACGTGCTTCGGGCTGAACGTTATAAACATATGCAGTGTATTATGATCTGTTCTGCTGAATCCGCTAAACAAAACAACAGTTATTGTCCTCTTCAATTCAATAATGTTAACTCCACTGAACAGCACTGATTGCTTATCTCCATTTCTTTTGATTTCCAAGAATGATACACTCTACAGATAATTTGTGCATCAAATAACTATCCTACATTTCTCTTACTTTAATCCCCATCAAAGCTGCTATCTTTTTCAGAAGATATTTCTTAATTATTATTGGTTCCATTCATGTAATTTTCTTCTAGATGAATCAAAATGTATGTGATTATTTCCCAGGTGATTGAAATATAATGGGTGGAGTTAAAAGTGCAGCTGATTCATTAATCTTCATATTACATACAAGATTGCAAAAACAGTCAACATTGACATGGAACATGATTGTTTGAATGTCCTTCATGTTAATCATGACAATAGACACTTAATGTTAGTTCAATTATATAAGGACTTAACTGAAAATTATGATACTTCATCAGTGTATGAACTACAATGAAATTGTTCATAATTGTCCTTTAGACTCGACCAGTCCTACCTTGTACAGCATGCACCAAATTATGTCTTGGTGCAAGACTATAGTACCTACATATAAATACAAAAGCATTTACAATAGTTGTGCACCAAGCCCCCACAATGTACAGCAAACTTTACAATACATCTCTTAACTTGTTGGAGTTGCTGTCCATGCAACTTTAAAGAAATGCAAATACATTTACTTTCATGTCTAAAAGATATAAACTTCAACTATGTGACAGCTACCAATAATTTTAGCTGATACATCTCTATAAGGTAGTATTGAAGTACATTGAGAACATCCCATAGTTTATTATGCATCATTGTAAACCTTTAATGGAAAAATGTGGGGTATGAGCATGATGCATTAAAGGTCTTGTGTACAGTTTCATATTGTCTTGATGCCATTTAGCACCTCTATTCTGCTGCCATCCTGTCACTAAAAACACCAACATATACTAAATTTTCACAGATGATAAATTCAGAAATTCAGAAAGAGAACACAGTGACAAACATCACTCATCTAGAACCTAATAATCTTGACAAATATGAGCCTTACTAGACAGCATCATGATGTAACTGGAGAAATAAGGCAATCTTAATGTTGGGACATAATCATTATCTTGAGAGATATGCATGAGGAAGGTTTTATGGCTGAGAACCATAATCTGTTTCTCAATGTCATTTTGCAGGAGTGAAAGATTCAGTCCTTTAGGAATATGATGTTCTCCTTTGTATGAAAAACAATCTACAATACTTTTCCTTGAAACATGTGAATTAGAAAACACAAAAGTTGTCAAAATATTTCTTATCTGCAGCATGTTGTTTAAAATTTAAAACTGCTGAAATGACAAACCAGCTGTTAGCCACTACTTAACTAAAAATTGTTAACAACTTGTGAGGAAAAAAAGACTTACTATAATATGTTTCACCCATCTGATAATTATTAACCAAGATTTACCCTATTTTCAATCATCATCAGTCAAACCATAATTAAACAATAGTAATTAACCCTTTCCCTCATAGAGGACACCATGAAAAGACCTATGCGAACAGCATAAAACCAGATCAGCCTGCGAGTAACTCGCAGGCTGATCAGGTTTTATGCTGTTCGCTGCTCGTCAGTGGTCTGGAAATGAGTATATTGTAATTAAATTTGGTATGGTTTAACTGTGGTTTTCTGCAGATCAGGCTTTATGTGATACCTATTGGGGGCGTCAAAATGAGTATATATGAGGGAAAGGGTTAATTAAACAATAGTAATTAATAACCTTTTTTAATCAATAGTTAATCATAACCAATGTAAATAAGCAACTTATCAAAATTAGAAATCAATTAAAATGTACTCATTGTAAGCTTTATATCACTTTCAAACATTACAAAAGTTGATACATTCTCTCTACTTGCCATATACACAAAAGGAAATATCCACTGAAGACTCCCCGCAACACAGAAAAGATGCCCTCCTTCAGCCTGGTTAAGGTAGATGGATGAGCCTACAGCAAGTGTTTTTCACTGAAGCAGGCCACAAAATGGTAATAATAAATGAGTAAATACCTAAATATATGATGAATGATGTCCAATCGCACGCACATGAATGACACAGGATGACCAAGAATCCTCATGTTTTGAATTGAGAGCTTGCTTCATGCCCCCGGGGCAACTGATCCTGAGGTGAACTTACTGACAGTGTTTGTTAATTGTTGTGCCTTCATCATAAACCATCAGAATATGACAAGTTACAACAGAGTGCTCACGGATTGTGTTTTTTCATTTGCACAAGAGAAAATACTGGTATGAGTAAAAAATAACACTAATATATATTATGTAGAATATATTATGTAGAAAAGCATATATGCTTCATACTTGGTTTATGAATCAAAGAAAAACTGTTATGAGTTTTAACTACTAAACTTTCCTATTTTGGCAGTTAAAAATAAGTCCCATATTTACCCATTACTAGAGGATTCTTTTCTGTTTCTGTCTAGATAAACTGTTCATAAACAGTGTCATTGTGTTAACCCTTTCCCTCATATAGACTCATTTTAACGCACTCAGTTAATTAGGTACTACATAAAGTCTGATCTGCAGAAAACCACAGTTAAACCTTACCAAATTTAATTACAAAATCCTCATTTCCAGACCACTGAGGAGCAGCGAACAGCATAAAACCTGATCAGCCTGTGAGTTACTCGCAGGCTGATCTGGTTTTATGTTGTTCGCATAGGTCTTTTCATGGTGTCCTCTATGAGGAAAAGGTTTAACTAGGTCAGCCAATAACCATAGGATATTCCTGTGAAGCTATTGGATAATCTAGCTGATAATTTCATTTGAATATACATGTATATCTATAAACACTGGAAAGGTCTGCTGCATTAAAGCCTTTGATACCACATTTTAGAGACATGTAGCACTTAGGTTGGTCAGAAAGCCAAATGAACTTGAAAATCAGTCACATATTTGAACTAGATGAAAACAAATGGTAATACAGATGAACACAGTTCATTATAATGCTTGAGTTGGGATTCAAACCTAGACAACAGATTATATAGAGCACAACTTTCATGCTGATTATATGATTATAATAATCAAAGATAACAGGTCCATGGTTTAACCCTTTCCCTCATAGAGGAAACCATGAAAAGACCTATGCGAACAACATAAAATCAGATCAGCCTGCAAGTTATGCGAACAACATAAAACCAGTAACTCGCAGGCTGATCAGGTTTTATGTTGTTTGCTGCTCCTCAGTGGTCTGGAAATAAGGATTTTGTAACTAAATTTGGTAAGGTTTAACTGTGGTTTTCTGCAGATCAGGCTTTATGTGGTACCTATTGAGTGCGTCAAAATGAGTCTATATGAGGGAAAGGGTTAAACTGTTTTTAATTTGCATTTTCATGATAAAAGGTAATTTAGTGATAGATCAACTATAAGTCTTAATGAAATAAGCTCCTTAAATAACGGCCAATAAATGAAGAGAAAAAAAAAGCTGAATAATTTTACAGATATCAAAAATATTGGACATCAAATTGAAAAACTTTTAACAATATTACTGCATGGCCAAAGGGTTGAGGATAACATCTGTTATTACTCATTGCACATATCAAACACATATACTGACAGATATGTCTCAACATGCTGACAGGAGCTGTCAATAAAGAATTTTTTATCCCTTCATCCCTATGGTGGCAATTCAATAACTGTTGGATAGCCTGCAGCAAAACTGACAACTGCATCGGGTAAAGATGATAATTGATTCATTTGAACTAGACAATAAAACAAGAGCTGTCAGAGGACAGCACGCTCGACTATTCAAAATGCTTGTTGGTAAATCAAATGAAATCTTTTTCAATTCTTGCCCTTCACATACCCTGTACATAATAATAGTCAAAAATGATATACCTTAATAGTCTGATACCCCTTAATATTTTGATGTCTAAAATCAATCCCATGCCTAGTTACTGAGACATAAGCACAATAACACTGTGCATGCAAAACTTTAACCAAAAATCCAAGTTAGAAAAGAGCCATAATTTGCATAAAATTCAGTCCAAAAGTTATCCTCCTTACTTTTCTGATGCCCCTGAAAACACTCCTTAACTTTCTAGTCAATTCCACAAGCAATTTCTGAGATATAAGCTTGAATGGTAGCTTGAATGCAAAAATTTTACCAATATTCTAAGTTAAAAGGGGGTCATAATTTTTAATATATTCCATCAAGTGTTTTCTTCCTTTATAGTATGATACCCCTAAACATATTAAAGATGTTTCAAATCAATCCCATGCCTGGACTATGAGATATAAGCATGAAAGTACCTTACATGCAAAACTTTACCCAAAATTTCTAAGATAAAAAAAAGGGGCCATAACTTGTAATATATTCCATCAAGAGTTATCTACCATGAAAGTATGATACCCCTAAACATATTTAAGATGTTTCAAATCAATCTCATGCCTGGATACTGAGATATTAGTATTAAAGTACCTTGCATGCAAAACTTTAACCAAAATTTCTAAGTAATTTAAAATTAGTTACCATGAAAGTATGATACCCCTAAACATATTAAAGATGTTTCAAATCAATCGCATGCCTGGATACTGAGATATAAGCATGAGAGTATCTTGCACGCAAAACTTTAACCAAAATTTCTAAGTTAAAAAGGGGCCATAATTTGTAATATATTCCATCAAGAGTTATCTACCTCGGTTGTCTGATGCCCCTAAACATATTCATAAACTTTCCAGTAAATACCATGAGTGGTTATTAAGATACAAACTAGATAGTAGCTTGCACGCAAAACTTTAACCAAAAGCTACAACGCCAACGCCAACGCCGACACAAGGGCGATTACAATAGCTCTCATATTCTTCGAATAGTCGAGCTAAAAACATCAAGAATATTGTTAAACATTTATGTAGAAAATTATGCTTTTATCATAATCATTCTGTACAAGTTTTTTTAACAGATCCATATCAAACAAACATTTCCAGACCATTACAACATTGATAAAATTAAAACAAGAGGGCCAGTATAGCTCTATATATCTCACATGGAATACAAATGCTCTTAAAGCTTATGTTAACCATTATATAAAAAAATCTGCTGCATTACTTCTGAAACCAATATGTTGAGGTGTGATTTTCTTTTTTAAAATTCAAGGCCCATAACTCTTGCCTAATGTATCTAAAATAAACCCTATTTGATCTTGGTCATGATCTATGGATATGTACATGTATTGCCTCCAACTGTTCAGAAGATGAGGATGCTAGCTCAAGTAATACTCATCCAATATAATTTATAATTGGACCGAGATCTAGTCATTGTTTATCTTGTTTTTTTATGTTTGATAAAGATTTCTAAAGAAATATGGATGCTAGATCATAAATTAAGTCAAGTTGACATTTCTTTAATTCAAAGTCCTTAACTCAAAATCTCTTGATCATATTCATGCATGGCCTAGATGTAATATGTATACCTGGGAAATGTTGCTTAAACAAAGAGTTTCCATAAGTTGCAATACAGTTTTCCTTTGATTTCCTATGCAACCAGATGTTGCAAAAATAAGTTTCGGGGTAAAAAAGGTACTTTTCAAAGCTGCCTCGTGCAGTAACATGGTGAATAAATATGGCCAACAATGTTTTTGACCTCAGATTCAGAATGCACTTTCGGATTGCTCATTAAATGTGGAAAATCAATATTTTTCTTTTATCCATTTCTATTTGGAGTTATCACTAGAGCACTGCAGAGCAGTGCTTATGTTCGTCTGTTTTACATGTCAACAACTCGGTGCTATATTTGAGATTTAAAGTTTGAACACCGTAAGGTATAAAGAGTAATTGTAAAGTAAATAATTATGAAAAAGAAAAAAAATATCTTACATTGTGTAGAAGAAATGTAATTGAATGACTTGACTTGACTATTTGAGTTTACCGTCACTTCAACAGTATTTCAGTCATATAGCAACGTCCAGCTATAACTAGAACTATCACTAAATGTGATTAATACCCCCACAATACTGCTTTAGAAATGATCAAGTTATTAGGATTAAGAAGAAGAGTATGAAAAGACATTTTTACATTAGTTTTTTTTCTCCAGATTTTTGGCCGGGTTACACAGGTGCAAACCCAGGTTATAGAATGGTAAATGTCACAGCCTCTTTATATTTGGTATACAGCATTAACACGTGGTCCCATATCGTGGGATTCGATTTCAGGTCTGTCACTTATCCACTTCCTGTTTACTGACTTAGTTATATTTTCAACATAATGGTCAATGGTAGGAAATTTTCGTAACAGTTTTCTCAGCAACTACTTATTACAGTCTCTTGATATTTGGTACACAGCCTAAAAATGTGGTCCCATATCAGTGGAATTGATTTCAGGTTTGTCGCTCATCTACTTCCTGTTTACCGACTTAGTTAAATTTTCGACATAATGGTCAATGGTAGGACATTTTCGTAACAGTTTTCTCAGCAACTACTTATCACAGTCTCTTGATATTTGGTATACAGCATTAACACGTGATCGGTTGGTCGGTCGAGCGGTCCGTTGCATTTTCCTTGTCCGGAGTAACAAAGGGCAATAACTCTGTAATTACAATACCTTTTTTTAACTATGGACAAGGAAAAGTAACAAAGGGAAATAACTTGTAATTCTAGTAGAGTTATGGTTCTTGTGCACTGCACTTCCTCATATTGTGGTTGACGATTGTATGAAATTGTTTTGAAATCCAACCAGTAGTTTACTTAGATAAGTTATGGTTCTTGTGCACTGCACTTCCTCATATTGTGGTTGACCATTGTATGAAATTGTTTTGAAATCCAACCAGTAGTTTACAAGTTATACTCTGGACAAGGAAAAGTAACAAAGGGCAATAACTCTGTTATTCCTATAGATAGAGTTATGGTTCTTGTGCACTGCACTTCCTCTCATTATGCTTGACCATTGTATGAAATTGTTTTGAAATCCAATCAGTACTTTACAAGTTATACTCCGGACAAGGTTACAAGTTATACTCCGGACAAGGAAAAAAATACAAAGAGCAATTAATCAAATGGATTATGGTTCTTGTGCACTGCACTTCCTCTCCATGTGCTTGATCATTGCATGAAGCTGTATTGAATTCCAACTGGTGGTTTTCAAGTTATGCTCCGGACAAGGAAAATGCAACGGACCGCTGGACCGACCGACCGACCGACCACCGGGTGACTCCTATATACCCCCCCAAACTTTGTTTCAGGGGTATAATTACAGGTGGAGGAAGAGGCATCCGGGTAGAACCACCAACCTACTGAAAGCCAGCCAGAAGGCTTCCTCACATGAAAATCCGAATGACCCTGCCGGGATTCGAACCCACGCGTGTAATTGAATAAAAACAATATTAAAAAAAAAATTCTAAGTTAAAAAGGGGCATAACATTCCTTTCAGAATAATGCCCCTTGTCATGATTTTCAAGTATATCAAGTTTTGTCGATATATCTTTCATAGTTTTCAAATAAATATACTGATTAAGCATTTTCATTAAAATTCTAAGCTGAAAAAGGATATAATTCCGAAAATATAGCTTTCAGAATGATGCCCTTTGTCTTACAACTGCTCATTGTCATGATTATCAAGTATACCAAGTTTTGTCGATATATCTTTTATAGTTTTCAAAACATTCTACTAAATAAGCAATTTTGACTAAATTCTAAGTTAAAATGGGGAATAACTCTGAAAATATAGATTTCAGAATAACACCCTTTGCCTTATCATGATTATAAAGTATCCCAAGTTTGGTGTTGATACCTTTGAAAGTGTTTAGTAATGGCCTACATTAAAGTTACTGCACGACAATGACAATGACGATGTCGCAGCCACAGTGATCATAATAGCTCGACTTTTTTTCGAAAGACAAGCTGAAAATTATTGTTCATATTTCAGATAAATGAAAAGATTGCAGAATGATATTTACTGGAAGAAAGATGTTGTCTATAGCAGAGGACATCTTAAAAACAGTGTTTTCATTAAAATAGTTGACAAGGAAACAAGTTATTACAACTTCACTGATTATTCCAGGGTTGGTACCTTATATTAAGTCATAAAAGATTCTTGATCCAAACAGTCTTTCAGATTAACAGTCATGTACTGGACCATATTGCCCTTGACTACTTACACCCAAATTACTGCATCTGGCACTTCTTACTACATAATGGCACCATCCTTGCTGCAATAACTGTAAAGTTGATGAAATTGTAAGATGAACGGTGATTAATACAGATGTAATAACTGAATCTGTGTAAATATGCAGTTAATTATAATGATGGGCTTCCTAATATAAAAGTCTGAAAGTTATGGTGTTGTTTATTTTACATTTTGACATGGTGTTACACTTGACACAGGTAGGTTACAAGCATATGCCTTCCACCAGAATGTAAATGGTAGATATACCAGTCTAAGTGTCGTCAAATATCACCAAAATAGCACTTGTGATTATCTAAATAAGTCCATCTTACATGTAAGAAAACCTTTTTGGATACATGAAGTTAGAAAAGCTTAATCTTATTTGCTCAGATTTAACTAATATCTGTGACACATATATCAGGAGTTTGAAGTTTCTTTTTAACATGAACACATGTCACACACTGTCATGTGCTAATCATTTAAACAACAGGTAAGCCAAACAGTAATATTCAGTTTCATATTTTTTTCGTATGCACATGCAAGAGGGTGCTCTCTGTAGCACTCACTTGAGAAAGATTTATGATGTAATTTTGTTACCCATATCTTTGACGAATATCAAGCAAAAAGTGTCTTGGTGGTCATAAGGTTTGCACTGGTGACCTACATTTTGACTCCTAATGATCCAATTTTTAACTCATCTGTACGGTAACTCATGAAGATAAACATTCTGCTTAATATAAGATTGGGAAAAACAATGAGGGCTCTAAAGTGTTCACAAGTTGTTTTTTTAATATTTACCCTCGTGACTTACTTTTTGATTCCATGTTACCAAGGTTTAATCTCAATGGAAATTTTGCGAAAATGTGGCCTTTATAGTGTTCACAAGATTTATTTTTTTTTGGGGGGGGGGGAGATTTTCTAAAAATTGACTTAGTGACCTACTTTTAACCCCTATATCATGATCCAATTTGGGAAAAAGTGTGGACCTTGAGTGTTCTTTTTTTTTTTTAAATAATTGCCCTCTGACCTTCTTTTTGACACCCTGTGATAGTTTCAAACTCATCTGACATCAGAGTCTGACATTTTTTGTAGACATACATCCTGACCCAGTTCCATGGCAGTTGGGCCAAAAATGTGGCATCTAGCATGTTCACAAGGTTTTTCTGAGATTTTTTAAGATTTGACCATGGCCTACTTTCTGATCCCATGTGACCCAATTTGAAACTAATCCAAGATATTATGGAGACAAACATTCTTACCATATTTCATGATGAATGGGTCCAAAATGTGCTCTCTAGAGTGTTCACAAGCAATTGTTGACAACAGACACTTGACGGCAGATCACCAAAGTTCAAACTGAGCTCAGGTGAGCTTAAAATTTGTCTACGCTTATAATTATTGTATATTATTATGGCTTTATACACGTTTTGCTATTATTAGTAATAGAAGATAACAGTTATTAATTAAGTTTTTTATAAATGAATGGATTGCAATCAAAATCAAATAAGACCTGTATTTTGATATAAAAAAAAATCCAATACTAAGTATGAATTCAATACATGAAGTCATTCAAAAGTTTTTACGCAAACTGTCATTTCACATAAAATTTGCCTATAAAGGGAGCATAACTCTAAAATGAACCTGTGCATTGTAACCAAATTTGATTTTGATATTATATAATTGTATACCAAAAATGAATTCAATAGATAAACTTTTCCAAAAGTTATTACCAGAGATGTAAATACCTAAACCTTAATGTAGCTCCATGTTATTACATAGAAACGGCCATTTCACATAAAATTTGCCTATAATGGGCACATAACCTATAAGGAAACAGTGAATTGTAACTTGGCCAGTATTTTGATAGCATATATTTGCATACCAAATATGAATTCAATAATGCAGTCTTGCAAAAGTTATTGCGAAAATTGCCTATAAAGGGCGCATAACTCTATATTAAATAGGTGGACTGTAACTATAATCAAACCCGAGTTGTATTTTGATATTAAATACTTGCATACCAAATACAAAATCAATAAATGAAGTCTTTCAAAAGAGTGCATATAGAAAGTCTGAGTGATATGAATAGTGATTTCTGTTAGTCACAATCTTTTCACATAACTCTTCTTGACAAATAAACGTCAGCCTCTATAAGGGTTGTGACGGCTGAACACTGATATCTGGAACCATGTTGTGGTCTGTTAATCTCTACATAATAATATATAGAACTTATTCTTTTATTAAGGAAATATTTTTTAAGATTACATTCCTATTTGAAAGTTAAGAAATGCATTGGAAGGAACATTCTGAAAGCAAAAACTTGTAATATGAAGAAAGATGATGTTAATCACAAACTTAAAATTTTGATTGGTGTGTCAGCAGATTGGTAACATGATCATGTTACAGTGCTTATTAACACACTTCAACTGTGTTGTCTGAATATGTGTAACCTCATGTCCTGAAACAAAAGAGTAGGTGGTATTTACCGAAATTAAAAATTATGAATTAATGTCACTGAACTATTTAGATATTTCAGTTTTTAAATCTTTCTTTTATGTTTTTAATTGCACGTTTTAAAGTATTTATCAAGCTATAAGTAGATCAGCAAAATGGAACATCAGATTTTTTTCATTTAAAAATGAAACTATTTGAATCAATTTAAAGTACATATCTGTAATAAGGCATATACCAGATCATTTTGAAACAAACTTACAGAATCAAATATGTTCATATCAGACAGATTGTGTTTTCCTGTGAAGAATGGCTTAACATAAATATGTCATTGCCACACCATTAAGACATGGAACTTAAATTTCCTTTTATCTTTAATGTCAAACAAGGAGGTTTTCAGATCTTTGAACTAATGAGTCACACCACAATCCTCCCAATCCTGGGGAAAAACACTTCAACCAATCAGAATTGATATACATAGGTCTAAAGGCAGCAAATGTATGGTAAAATGCACTTTCTTGTAGTAATTAAGTTAGTTCTCTAACTAATCTGATGACATTTTATAAAGTGGGAATGTGAAATAGTGTCATGTAACATAAACTCTTCTAACAATGTGAATTGACTTGTTATAGCTTGCAAGTCATTGTATTCACTGGGTCTATCTTGAATGTGACTTTCTTCATTTTATGGATTACAAAGATCTTGTTGCTTCTTGAATAACACTGTGCATTTGTTATTATATATATATGTTAGAATAGAAATTAAAGTAAAGGCACAATATAGATTTCCTTGTTTCTCACAGCTTTTTTACCAGTGTCTTCAGATCAAGAATAGGCTGATTTGCCTGTAGTGATCAATTTATATCCAGTTTTCCTTTTGTACAGTTTGAAAGGCATATTCAAATTTGTTGATTTTATGCTTCCAGGCACTGTTCAGTTCATTTTATAAAATATTTACAGTTTAACTGTCTACACAGGCAACAAGTACGGCATTCCAGTCAAGCAAGTTGCTCTCAGGATTAAGTTGTTCATAGCTGATTTGTAGTTGTAATGTCTTTTTTCTAACATTTTCCTGTGACCTCTAGTGATTTTATTGTTTTCCATTATCAAATTTTGCAGATGTCCATGGACATCGTCGAATTTTGGGGGGATTTTCCCCATGATTTTAATTTACAAATTCATGTCAGCTCTTCCTCGTCTATATCGGTATTACCTCACTCTCTTAATCTTTCCTCATATGAAAGCATTTGGATGCTTTTTTTAATAGTTTTGTCACTCTACACTGCACCTGTTCTATTGCTTTTTAAACCAAGGCAACTAAATCACTGTTGTGTATTCTAATGTTGGCCATATGAGTGTTTAATAAAGCATAAGGAAAAAAATTGTCTTTATCCAGATGTACAAATGTTCTATGAACAAGTCCGAATCATTGATTTGCTTTTTTAACAATATTTGAAATGTGAATCTTTTTACCTCATTGGCTCCCAATGTTTCAATGATTTTTTAAAAAAAGTTATAAATTCCATGGTACTTGGGAACAATTAGTCCTATATGAATATTCTGTCACTTTGTGATATTTTGTAGTTGGGGCAAAGTGACATCCTGACGTAACATGGAAAATGAAACGTAAAATATCACAAATAATGAAGGAAAAAGGTGAAATAAATTACATCTAGGTCTTATGATTAGGGCTAGGGAACAAACAGTTAAGATTATGAGTGTCAGGCACATATTATGAACTTCAGATTTTCTGCATCTTTACTAGGTTTTATCATAACTACTGTTTTCCTCCCTAATAAAGGATACATGGTAACATCATGGGCATATTCCCATCTGAAAATTACTTTTCTTTTATACAAGAAATGCTGCTTTGTTTTCCAAAATTTTTATGGCCCCCTTCCTATATTTGATTTGCTTCAATGAGGTTTCCAAACAAATTTTTTGTTTAAAATGGCTTTAATACAGTTGCTAGTTTGTGATCATATTCCAGGCGTTATAACAGCCCCTTTGTAAGACCATTTGTAAAGTTTGAAATTAATTAAACGTGATACCATTTGGGTCTGATCTTTCTGTAGCTAGAACTTTGTTTACATAGGATAAATAACTGAAGGCATTTTTTATACTTACACCGATGGTTATGTATCGCGATTTCTGCCCTTTAAGAAATGCTTTATGACCATACAGGGGGCTATTTGGATATTGGTGTACAAAATAATTGAATTGACTTTCATGTTTCGTGAAAAATGAGATTATCAGCTTGTACACGACAAGGATATGTAGAACACTTTTATAGAGACATTTTATTGAACCACCGTTATTTGTTAGAATCGTAATACTTTCTTGTGTAAACGTCATTCCCCGCGCGCACGTGATGAATTTGTTGTCACTAACTACAACATACGGGCACCGAAATTCCTGGGCAGGAAATAATCTCAGTCCACCATATTGTTGTTATTTTGATACGGTGGAAGGGGAGTGCTTGATTTCATAACATTATTTCTGGAGTTTTAGCATTATGTTGCGTGATTGCATACAGTTTTAAATAAATATGGTCATTGATTTTCGAGAAGGACAGTGATTTTAAGCCGAACATGGCTCAGATTTGACAAGAACATAGATTGAATATGGATGTTATTGTTCATCTTGGTGCTCTCTGAGGTCAAATAAAGAATGGATTGAAGTTTGTCTGCTTGATTCTCCAGTATTTTAGCCGTTTTGGCTACCTTCTACGATGGAGCTGTACATTGAGACACTGACAGGAGCTGCTTTTGAGCTGAGAGTGTCCCCATTTGAGACAATTATGTCTGTCAAAGCAAAAATACAGCGCCTTGAAGGTATATTTTATTGCATGTTTTCATAACAAAGACTATTGTTGTTTTACAGTAAAACTAGAAACATTGTAAATCTGATTTTTTTTATGGGCATTTTATAGCATCTTTCCAACTGTGTACAAGCAAGCATTATTTTATTCTAGAAATATTAAAAAGAATCTCCCTTTATACTCTTTTAAGACCCATTATACCACTTGTTTATGTTGGATATGAACAATTCAGGTAAATCAATCCTATGAAATATTCGATTAATATTCCATTGAGCTTTAATGAGGGGCACCATGGTCAGTGGTATTGTTAATCTCTACTTAGATCCGCTCCGGTTATATTTTTTTCGTATTGGCCTCCGCTGGATCTCTACCCAGGCCTTATATAAAAGCTTCGGGAAATTTACACCAATGCCCCTAACTCGTTTCGGCCATTCAAATCGATTGTTTTCGGATGCACACCTAAAAATCCATGCATGTCTAGTAAGAAGACATATTTTTCTTTCCATTTCATTCAACATCATTGCCTTAGCTTACCGATTTCACCAGTTTTACAGCTACAGACTCACGAAACCTCCAAACTCGCTGTTTAAACCGCCATATTGTTTACATGCGATGGTTATCACGTGACTAATCCGTGATTTGATAACTACAGTTAGGTTTAACTCGCGGGTTATGCGATACAGAGCGGTGTGTGGTTTCCTCGATCTATAAGCAAATAGAACGTATTTCACATAAACTTTCTTTTGAAAAATCGTTTTATACAGCAAAATGTCTTTGACTTCGCCAGGGCCGACTTATTGGCAAAGAGTACTTATCTTTTGCTGTTGAACAGTCCTAACTGAACGGAGCTGTAGTTTAAACTGTTTCGCCACTGGTCACGTGATCAATATTTACAAAATGCTTTAAACTATGAGGTGAGCGGTTTGGTGTTTTCCGTCACCGTATTTCATGAAATCGGCAAGCTAAGACAATGATGTTGAATGAAACGGAAAGAAAAATATGTCTTCTTACTAGACATGCGTGGATTTTTAGGTGTGCATCCTAAAACAATCGATTTGAGCGGCCGAAACGAGTTAGGGATATCGGTGTAAATTTACCGAAGCTTTTATATATGGCCTGGGTATAGATCCAGCGGAGGCCAATACGGAAAAAAATAACCGGAGCGGATCTCAGTAGAGATTATGGTAATGTACGTTTGTGCATATGGATGCTAAGGTTGTGGGAGATGTGCTAAGAGGTGTGTGGGTGGGTGGGGGGGTACCCAACCTCTTTAGGGGTTGAACATTGGACCATCAGGTCAGTAGTCTTGACAATGTGCTGTTAGCCAAACAGTCAAATTACAACAGTATCAAGTCTTCATAATATTTTTTTTTTATTATTATACTACCTGTGGAATATCTGCCAGTGACATTCTTGTTTGCATTATGATAATTCTATCTTACCTTGTTGTATTTGAAGAATTGTTTTCTAAGTTTTCATGTGAATTTTCATTTAAGAATTTGTAACAAACAAAAGTAAACTCCAAACTTAAAATTTTAATGCAAATATGGAAAGCAGAAATTTGTCATCAAAAGTGTAATTTTCAAGTAACAATTTTAAGATTGTAATTAGAATTTTGAAAATGTAATAATCATTTTGAACCCTCAATTAGAAAAAAAATGAACTGGCAGAATATTCCATATATTCCCATATGGTTAAAAATATTATATGGTACATAAATACATTCTGGCATGCAGCCAAAGGTCCTAGAATCTCAGTTTCAGACTCCTCTGCACAGTAAATAAGAAAAAGAAAAAAAGAAAAAAAAAACCTGGCTTTTGTAGGATAGTGGTAATATAAAATAGAAAGTAGATGAAATGTTAATGATGACAGAAGTCATTCATATCAACACAAACAAATAATAGAACTAAGATGGAAAGAAAGAGGAAATCAAATTGGTACAAAAACTAGGACATTAATTTGTGTTTCATTTTTGTTTCCCTTTTTCTTTTTTCAAATTAAAAAATCTTGATATTTGACTTGTTGGTGATCATACATCTTTTATGTACTTGAAAGTTTTACATACAATGTCTTCATTTTTCATGTGATCATCTGAAGATCACATTAATTTGCATGTACACACAAATCATTTGAAATTCATTGCATAAATTGTTTTATTAAATGTCAGTCTCCTTACTACATGTAGTAATATGAGACTACCAATTATTGAAATGGAGTTTTCTTTTTTTTCTTTTTTTAAATTTAATGAGCTTGGGTTGGGGCGGGGGGGTGTAAATGATTCTGTACGATCAGACCATTGATAAATAAATGTAAATTCTAACTCATAGGATGCAAAGAGCAATTCCCTTAAAGGTATAACAAGGGTTCTCTCTCGGATTTTAAAAGTTGGGGGGTCATTGACAAAGATTCTCCATATATAGTCAGAGTCCTCCAATATATTTACATAGGATCTGGAATTGCTTTGAAAATCAGGGATTTTTTTCCCCAAAAATTGGTTTTCAGGCCCTATGTTTTCGAAACCATGACATCAAGCTCATATCTGAGTATCCTAGTAAATCCTTGTTGAAACTAATGGGCATAGTTTGAGACTGAGTATGAAAATCATAAAATCATTCTTGAGTACCATTTTGTTTTCAAGAACATCTTAGAATAGAGGACAGGGACCCGTTTCATGTAACTTTGTGTGAAAAAATCTTGGTGAGTGTAAATTTAGTTTTAAAATAGTATGTTTCCTTTGATTTTTTCCTTACAAAAAGAGTTGTAAATTAAACTAAATAAACAGTCACTTGACTGTCTGATGATCATGTTTATAGTCAGTGTGAGGGCATTTTTTTCTGGGATTTGATGGCTGACTAATAGCAATTATGATATACAAATAACATGTACTATCATAATTGTATCATGAGTTTTTTGGAAGAAAAAAATAAAGATAAGTTTAAATTAAATTGGCTGTTGTTTTTTTATTTATTCAATTCATGATAACAAATATGAACAACAGTTACTTAGAATATCATAATCATTACTATTTATAAATTTCCCCTTTTTAAAGGTTGTCACGCTTATTTTCCCCTTTTACAGGGCATGGGTAGTGGGAAAAAATCCAAAATAAATCACTGTATTACAATAAAATGGGTTAACTTTCTCCTCATGTTTTATTGTGCAACAACAGGATTTATTGAAGACTTACAACTAAGATCAAATTTGTACTACGTTAAGGGAATCAGGCCGTAGGACACCATCTTAGGAATAAGTGAGCACCCTGAAAGCCCAGTCAAAAGTTGGAATCCTTTATGAATGATTATGAATGCCATACAAAGCTATCTTAGAAATGATCAAAATACCTAGGCTTCCAATTATCCTTTCAGACTGCTTAGTTTTTCTGTTGTATGAGCCGGAATGTCTCCTGTGTTTAAAAAAATAATAATTGCAGATTATTATGTTTCTATAGAGTTGCATCCAGCAAATTAATTAATGGATTTTCTTTTTATCCCACATATTGAAGATATCCCTTTAACACAAGAGCAGTATAGTGTATGGGTTGTTTAACTATTGTATTGTCAAATATGCAGTTAATTTTCTTCAGGTTTTAGTTCATTGCTCTAATTTTAAGGCAAACTTGGGCATACATTTCGTGATGCATACAGGGCTACAGATAAGGTTTGAAGTCAATTGCTTTTTTTTTCATCAACTTAATTTTGGAATTGAAATAACAGTTCATGTTCTTACTGGTATATGCGCCTGCTGTCCTTGTATGCAACAATGTCAATTTAACAATTATCATATGCAGGATTTATCATTAACTCCTCAGCAATTAAATTAAAAAAAACATTCAATCATATTTGATCTTCCGATCCAAAGATTTAGCACTTTTAACTATTGAATTAAAACAAATTATTTACATGGAATTGGATGCTATCGACTCTATCTCAACTTCCAGATCATCAATTATTGCGACACAAATGCCTGATGTTTGGTTTGCAGTGCTAGGTATCTACTCAGTGTTTTTTTAAAACGTTTACCCGTTTCTTCCTGCCTTGTGTAACCATATTTGAAGCAAACGAATAGAAAATCGTCAGATGAACAAATAAGACAGACTGGATTTATGTTTTACTTGAATGGAACCCAAAGTAGGAAATTACCAGAAATCGTTTGAAGTCTATTTTGCGGATTCGCAAGTAACCAGTCAAACATATACGAGTATTTGTAAACATCACTCGGTTTCAAAATGTTGCGTACCAGTACGCTTTAATATTTTGGATATTTGAGTAATCTAATTTTTAATTGCTTTTTGATACGCTAGAATTTTAAAAGAATTGGGTTTTTATCTATTTCATTTGCGTAATTATGCAAATACGCACCTTATCTGTACCCCTGTGCATACTTCCGCAAAGTTGAGCAGTGCATATACATGCCAAGACGAAATTGACTGAATTGTTGTTTAAACTGGAAATTACATGCCGACTTCCCAGGATAATTTACCATTTCCTGTCCTGGACAGCAGAACCAGTAGCAAGTGGCTGTGTATGGGGAAGTCTATAATTGAGAAAACACAGACTGTCCCCAGGTATTGACATTGTAACTTGCACAGACAAGGCAGCAACAATCCAAACTGTTTGATCTACCTCCTGCAGAGATATTTGTCTATCATTTGGTATTTAATCTGAAAATTGTATTTCAATCAAAGTATTCACTAACACTGTATGATTAGCAATGTTTACAGTGCAGCTAGAGTCAGTTTTGTCAAATTGGTTTCTATTAGTTAAAGATTATGTGCAATTAAGTAAAGACTTTAATAGGGGTATGTATTGTAGTCTGAATCTACATGTTCCTTATGCATGTGTTATTCTATGCACTGTTGTAAGATGGGTCATATAAGATATTAGATAATATCAAAGCCTGAAGGAAGACCTGTCAGTATATATATATATATGTGTATTTTTTTTTTCTTTGAAGTTATTTTGATTTAAAATTGGATATTTAATTGAGGTTTTTCTGAGTGTACTTGCATCTAAGATAACCTGTTTACAATGCATATATTTGATAGTGTTTAATTGTAATCCATTTTAGCTGGGAAAGAACTACAGCAGTATTATGTAAAATTGATCCAAATCCTTATTTAATCAGACACTTTTTTTTGTATTGACGTTAGGCTGTGTTTGTAAAGATTCACTCATCAGTCAGAATTATCAAGATTGATTTAATAGATTCATATATAAAACTTTTTTAAACATGTACTTTTTCATGATTTTCTGGGCACGTTGACTGCTGTGGAGAAAATAAAATACAAGACTATCTTTAATAAGCATTTAATTCCCATTCTTTCATTATATTATTAATCCCCCGCCGCGAAGCAGGAGGGGGGTTATAGGAATGCCCTTCATCCGTCCGTCCGTCCGTCCGTCAGTGTGTCCGAAACATTTTCGTGTCCGCTCCATATCTCATGAACGCTTAGACACATTTTCTTCAAACTCGGCTAAAGTGTTAACCTCATTGACCTGATGTGCAGAAGGCATGTGGGGGGAAGGAGGTCATACTTGAAGGTCAAATGTTATTTTCGTGTCCGCTCCATATCTCATGAACGCTTGGACACATTTTCTTCAAACTTGGCTAAGGTATTTACCTCATTGAGCTGATGTGCAGAAGGCATGACGCGGTCACGCTGGCTCAAGGTCAAGGTCATACTTGAAGGTCAAATGTTATTTTCGTGTCCGCTCCATATCTCATGAACGCTTGGACATGCTGGCTCAAGGTCAAGGTCATACTTGAAGGTCAAATGTTATTTTCGTGTCCGCTCCATATCTCATGAACGCTTGGACACATTTTCTTCAAACTCGGCTAAAATGTTAACCTCATTGAGCTGATGTGCAGAAGGCATGAGGCGGTCACGCTGGCCCAAGGTCAAGGTCATACTTGCAGGTCAAATGTTATTTTCGTGTCCGCTCCATATCTCATTCAGGAGTGTTCCCCTTGCCTTACACAGACCACTTCTTGACCTGGATTGCACTTCCACAGTGATTTATTGTACTCGGTAAATAATAGTATGTCATGTTCACAATCATACAAATTATGTCATGATATATAAAGTTTTTAATTGAGTTACACATGTATTTTGTGGTTACCTAACACATCCTATACTTCATTGATGGTCACTTTTTGTACTGTTTCCCATGTAAAACTTGTCAGTAAACTATATATATGTGCCTCCGAATTCTGAGATTCATACATAACTCCGGAAAGTTAAATTGTCTTAAACTGATCTTCTATGTCTGCTACAACCATGCCAGGTTAAGGTGAACATAATCCTATGACCAAACAAATTCTAATATTTGGCCAGCGGCGGGGGATATAGCTGTCCTTTGGACTGCCTTGTTTCATTTAGAGTGGACGTCCGTGGCCGAGAGGGTAAAGTCACTGACCTTAACAATCACTCAGGCCGTCACCGCGTGGGTTTGAATCCCAGCAGGGTCATTAGGATTTTTATGTGAGGAAGCCTTCCAGCTGGCTTGCGGTGGTTTTACCCGGATGCCTCTGTGCATTCGGGATCTTCCTCCACCTGTTATTAGCTGGATGTCGCTATATGACTGAAATACTGTCAAAGTGACGGTAAACTCAAATAGTCAAGTCAAGTCATTAAGAGCTTAAAATGAATTGGACATTCTGAACAGACAGAAACTCAACCAAGACAAGAGGGGAAAAACCAAAGCTCATTTGGAGTGGAATAGGGTGGGAGAGACAGAGAATACAGGTAGTTAGCCTCTGTTTCACCTGCAACTTTCTGTTAGATGGATAAACAATGGCATTGATTAGCTTTCAACACAGGTAAAGGTCAGTGATGGCAATCTGATGGTACCAAAGTACTCCTGATGTAGATGTCAAAATTGAGGTTTCAGTTAATTAACCCTTAGAATATGCATATAAAAGTAAGATTTTAAGATACAGCAACAACTATACAAACATAGACAACCCAGATACCTCCTGCTCTCAGGGTACACAGGCCTGTGCAAGTTTCCTTCATTTGGATACTATTCATAAGTTAATGAATGAACAGTACTGGTATTACTAAGGTCTTTCTCTCAACGTTTTTTTTTTTTTTTTTAATAAGTTTTCCTAAATCAAACTCAAAGACTGGAAGACTGAGGGAAAAAAATGACCTGACAAAAAAAAAAAAGAAGCTATTTTAATAATACTATCATTATTTTCACATAGATTTAAAATAAGAGGATTATTAGCAGAAATGGCTTTAAACTAATAAACATGATACTTAATGACAAGGGCCCATCACACTCGAAAGCTGGAAAATTGGTTATAGATAGATGACGCTGTTGATATTTGATACAAGTATAATCATTACTGTCAGCTGATACTTATCAAGTCATTCCCTGTTTATTATATCCAACAGTGATTATCATTTGGTCCGCAGTCAGAAAATGGTTTGTGATATTTGATACAATTATTTTCCATGGGTTGTTATGTGATAAGAGCATTATGAATATCTCTATACTAATCTGTATAAATTAATAATTGAACCAAACTGAATGTTCATCACAATAGCCTAATAAGCCAAACATTTGCTCATGCCTGTAGCTGATATCGTAAAGGCAATTCAATATCATATTTAATCATGACTTTTTCAAAGAATTATTTGATTTCACCTCCAGATGATTTCTTTCCCAGCCTAGAACTGTTGTTGTTTAAAGTTCTCATCTTCTGGGAGTGTTGAGAATGTTTATAGTTAATAGCCATTTTATGGTATGTATTTTCAGTTAGCTTCCAGAGAAAGTGTGTAAGGAGAAAAGATTTGGCAATTACTTCAAAGTGGGGGACTAGAACCCTTGATTTGATTACAGTATACTGTTTACATTGAGTTTTATGTCTTGGATGTTATTTTAACACAATCGTACACTTGCACTTGCCATGATTCAGAAGTGAGTACTCCTAGAACAGGTGGTCTGATCATACATCTATGTGAACTTTAGCAATGTTTAAAGAAATATTATTTTTGTTTTAGTTTAAATAATTTCTTCAAAGTCAAACCTCTTTTAATTTATCATTTTATTTTGAGACAATGTAGTGAAATTTCTTGAGATTAAAGTATTTTATTGCATTATGTAGTTAACTGTTAATCAAGCAGTCACAGGAGACAATAATTGTGACCCATATTTTGATTTCGAGATCAACCAATTATGTACTTTCCACTGTTCACTTTTATGAACCAGCACTAAGCATTCTTAAAGGACAACTGGCAACAAAGAAGTTCCATTTTCACTGATAATAATTTCACTGTTGATTATTTATTTTATCTGTAAAATTCAATGAAATTCAGATTGCACTATATGAAAGCTGCAACATTAAATGTTGTGTTTACACATTATATGAAGCAGTTGGGACTTAATGTCAGAAAATCTCTGCGATCTAACAAGGCAGTAATTGTGAATCCTTCCAATCTGTGTTGCTATTCATTTGCAAGTAATGATATTGGAACATTTCCACTACACCACACTTTCCATTTGCATGCAAGGTGTAGTTAAAAGATCCTCGTGAAATAATGAACTTGAGCTTATTGGCAAGATTTGATCTGATCTAATCAACCAGTTCACACACACATTTATTCATTTTCAAACTACGCAGTTCTACCCCTTTAGACTTTGAGCTGGATTTGTGACCCAGATCAATGATAGATAGATCAACAGCCTATTCTGCAAGGTTTTGTGCAGGAGTTTGTGGTTTATATTAGTGTGTAAGTATAATGGTGTGTAAACAAAATTTTTCATGACCTTGGTGTGTTGTTGTTTTTTTTTGTTGTTTTTTTTTGCTTTCAATGTATCCAGATGAATCTAAATAGAAGAGCAACAAATTTGTCATGTGACTTTAAAATAGCATTTGACTTTCATATCCAGTTTGAATAGCAGTTGAACTACTCATATCAGTTACCAAAGAAAAATGATAAATAGTCGTTGCTGCATAAAATATAATGATATGTATTCCCTCTCTCTCTCTCTTTTGTGGATAATCTTTTAGTATTTTGATAAAAAGGTTTCAGACTTCTTTTAGCAAACTTACATTTGCAAGACTACTCAATCACTAGATGTGACATTATTGTTGTTTGTAGAAAAAAAATAATTATACATAAACATACACTTGATGTTACCTCTTAAGTGGGTCATTTTTTTTTGTATACTAATGTTTGATTATATAATTATCCTTTATGCGAAATGTTATGATGTCAACAAGCACTCAAAAGTAAATGTTACATAAATAGGAATATCAACTGTTTAAATGATGAATTCAGATATCACCTGTCATTTAAAAAGGTTTCCGACAGTGTTGTGATTTATTCTGGTTGAGACAGAGCCTTTTTATTCCAGGTAGAGCGTTTTATAATAGTGTAGACTGTGATCAATGAAATCAATTGCCCGTTTTGTGATTGTCTTGTAGATTCTTGTTGTATTGATCTGCAGACAAACAAGATCAAGTCTTAAAGTTTTCTACAGGTAGGTTTGATATTCACTCACCAGCAGTCAGTTGCTGTTTTATCAATATATGATCTTCATAACGGGCTTGTAAGATCAGGTGTCTGTCAATTCTTGCTTTTATCCTAGGTCCTCACCAGATTGCCTCCTGGTCATTGTCGTAAATAATTCAGCATCATGAAATTCAAATAGCTATGTTTTTCACTGTTTGAACCTAGTTTTGCAAAAGACCCTAGAGCGAAACAAATTGTCGTTAATAATGAATGAATAGACAGAGCTTAAACCATACAAAAATTAAAGGTATGCTTATTGTCCCCAACGGTGAAACTGGTTGAGGACTATAGGTTTGCACACGTCCATCCATCATTCCGTCCGTCCGTCTCACTTGTGTGTGCGCTCCATAACTTAGACATTTATGGATGGATTTCAAAAAAAATTAAGAGGTATTCCTCATAGCCAAAGGTTGTGTTGCATGCATCAACCATATGCACCCTTAAAAGGTCAAGGTCACAGGATTTGTTAGAAATTGTCTTTGATGTTCATAGGTTACATCTTCATATCCACTCTATAACTTCCATATTAATAGATTAATTTTTATAAAACTTTACATAAGTGTTTGTCGTAACATAAAGTGTGTCATGTGTATCAACCATATGCTTCCTTGGAAGGTTGAGATCACTGAATTTGTTAGAAATTCTGTTTGGTATTTATAGGCTACATCTTCGTGTTGGCTTTAACTTCCATATCTATGGATGGAGTTTCATAAAACTTAACAGAAGTGTTTGTCATAACACAGAGGTTTGTCGCGCGCATAACCATAAGCATGCATAAAAGTTCCAGGTCACTTGTGTTGTAAGAATTTCTCTTTGGTATTTATAGGCTACATCTATGTGTCCACTCAGTAACTTCCATATCTATGGATGGATTTTCATTAAACTTTACCAAAGTGTAACTATGTCATTACATGGAAATGTATTGGTGCAACAACAGGTCAAGATCACAGAAGGTTTTGGAATTGTTTTATTATTAGGTATTCATAGGCTTCTTTTTCATGTCCGCTCTATAACTTCCATATCTATGTTTTGATTTTCATAAAACTTTACAGAAGTCTTTTTTATGACACAAAGATGTGTCACATGCATCAACCATATGTACGCTTGACAGGTCAAGGACACAGGCATTGTTAGAAGTTGTCTTTGGTATTCACAGGTTATATTTTCATGTCCGCTCTATAACTTACATATCTTTGTTTTGATTTTCATAAAACTTTACAGAAGTGTTTGTTGTGACACAAAGATATGTCACATACGTCAACCATATGTTCATTTGACAGAGGAAGGACACAGGAGTTGTTAGAAGTTGTCTTTTGTATTCATAGGTTATATTTTCATGTCCACTCTATAACTTACATATATCTTTTTTTCTTTTTTTTTTTTCATAAAACTTTACTGAAGTGTTTGTTATGATACAAAGATATGTCACATGCATCAACCATATGCATGCTTGATAGGTTGTGGTCACACGAGTTGTTAGAAGTTGTCTTTAGTATTCATAAGCTTCATTTTCATGTCCACTCAATAACTTCCATATCTCTGTTTGGATTTTCATGAAACTTTACAGAAGTGTTTGTCACAACACAAAGGTGTGTAGCTCGCATCATCCATATGCATGCTTGAAAGGTCAGTGCAGTTGGGGGATCATAACCCATTTCCTTTATTTTCTTGTTGCTATCTGGCACAAATTGGGGGTTTTCAACGGTGGGAACTCCTGACAGTATTACTTGTGCCTTACAAAGCCTTGTTTATAGCTAGCTATAGAACAGATATATGTTCATTGATTGGAAACCTAATATACATGTTTGTTGGCAATATCTACCAGTTGTTAATAAAAAATAAAAAAAATGTTTTGTCAATGCATCCAAGTTTCAAATGATGCAAAATGATTTATACATGCCAAACAGTTTTGGGTGGGGAAACTGCTTTTCATTTCTTTCATCCTTTCAGTCTGAATATTATCAGTCATGCAATCACAACCTGGGTTGCCAGCATCCAGGAAGTGCAAGAGATTTCATGTGAAATGTTTACTTTGCACCAGTTTAACACATGCATAGCAACTTGTAAGGCGAGATGCTGAGCTTGTGAAATGGGGTCTTGAATTCTCAAATTCAAACAAAAAGTTGAATTGTTCTTTCAAGAAGATGTAACTATAGAATAGGATGTTGCCATATTTCCTTCAGAAGCTGTTAATATGTATAAAGAACAACACAGATTTTCTTAACCTATGAATACAGAAATGCTAGAATGGAACACGAGGATAATGGATTAGACCAAAGTAAACATTACATAGTGCAATCATGTATTACACTAACATAGTGACCATCCCAGGTGGCCAAGTGCTTAGAGCATCTGCCTTAAGAGCAGGAGGTCATGGGTTTCATTCCGCGATATACCAAAAAAAAATGGTACTGACATGGCTCCCTTGCTTGGCACACTGCATATACGAATAGTTCCAGGACTGGATGGCATGGTCAGGATAATGTGACTGGGTGTGGTATAATGATACATGTCTACAGCGTGATACTGCAGTGTGGCAGCACTTAATCTGTCTCAAGTAGATATAGTCTCCAAATAACTGATATACTGTACATGGGATGTTAAACACAACAACCACTGAAATAAATTCAATAGAGTGCTTTTTATTATCTGCATTTCATGGGTTATTTAACTTGACTCACTGAAAGTAGCAAAATTTATGATTTCTCCATTAAATGAGTCAATTAGTGGTTAAATGACTCACTGTGCTTGAACTGCTGAGAAAAAGACTGATGCAATTTTATATGACCTAGATCCAGGGGTACACTGTTGTTGACAAGTTCTAATGATGCATGTATACAACTGACAAAGCCAGGTCACATTAAACCCACTGACCTATAACTCCCTGTATTGATCACAGATAATTGTTCTCCCCACTATTGTGCCTTTTAAATCACCTGGGCTTGATCAGAGGATTTTCACCGTTCAACAATGAGAATTTGATGTAACATCTTAGTACAAGTTTAGTAGCTTAGGAAGAATTATATAATGATAAGTTGGTCTGAGAGGATACATACATGTACTTGGTATTCAACTGAATCATGAATAACAAAAATGTCATCTTGGGTGTTTCTTTTGTGTGTTTTTTGTCGGACACAATAGATAGAAATTGAAAGTTTTAACAAGACTGATTAGATGTCTGGATGATTTGACACGATCAAGTAAATGTCTTTCACGGGTGATAAATTTATGTTACCAGCTGTAAAGACTTGTTTAATTTTGCTTGATAGAATCAGTGAACTGTATAATTAAAGTAGAGCCAGGGAAATAAAAACATAAACATTAGAAGGTAATTCATAATGACAGGATAAAATAAAAAAAGAAAAACAGCAAATTATCTTTAAAATTTTTATCTTTCAGGCTGACTAAGTTTAATACAATACTACTTGTCTTTACTACTGAACTATGTGATTGGTGATTTGGTGGTCATGATGACAGCTTTCTCTCAGCACAGCCATTTCTCTAGTGTGCCATTGTATGAACTGTTGTATCTGAGTAGCAAAAGGTCTAGTAGCAAAAGAAGAGCCAGCTGCTGGCTATTCTAACATAACAGAATAACTGAGCTTAATGTCAGGTCCTGTAGATCAATTAAGATCAAGGACAGTATTAAATATAGAAGACATGTTTCCTTAAGACCATCCTGTTCGATGACGTAAAATGTATATGATAACAAATTAATAGTACAGAAAATTGTGTGGCTGACTCCTTAGGACTGACTCTTACCAATTTACCTGAGGTCATGGTATTTACACTGAAGACCCTTGAAGGCAGTTCTAGAATTCAAAGCTATAGAGGTTTTCTTTACTATTGATTGTAATTGGTATCAAGTTGTTGATGTACCTTTAACATGTAAACTTGGATGTTTAACTGAAACAGAAAGGTCAGGGGAACTTAACCATAAGTGGGAAGCAGAATTCTTGCAGTTACTATACACTCCCTCTTATACACTTTCAAGAATAAAGACTTCCCTATAAACAGTGTCAGTATATAATACAGATGCTCAATTAAACACTGCGTGCCTTTACACAGATTTAGTTTGTCTTATATACTGTTTCGAGTCAGGGTTTTCATTATTAACCGATTAAAGATTAAAATTGTTGGTTAAAAAGCAATGTAAATCAGTTATTTTTGGCAATATTTGAAATTTTGAATGTCCAAAATCCCTCTTGGCCACAGCCAAATTGGTTTATTTTTTTTGTTTTTGTTTTTAAAATTGTTGTTATATTTATCAATGAAAACACTGTGAGTGAAATTATGAGAACTGGTAAATCATGTTTTTGTCCTTTAGAGAGGTTAAAGAAAAGGTTCTTAGCAGGGGAAAGTCATTTTTATCTATTTAAAGACTTCAACAGATAAAGATGGTTTTGGTGCATAAATGTTAGAGTTGGAAAGTTTGGATTTACAAATGTTAATTCCCAAGAGACAGTTACTGTAGTGTGTCACATTTGTCATTTTAGAAAGGACTGATTGTGAATTGTTCATTATAAATATTTTATATACAGGTCAGACAGAATTTTTTAATGCAATAATGATTATACATGTGTACATATTTACTGAAAATTCACCTTTGATCTACAATGTACATAAACTAAAGGGGGGGGCGCCGTGGCAGAGTGGTTACAGTCGTTGACTACAAATCTCTCAGCCCCTCACCGCTGTGGGTTCGAATCCCAGTAGGGACTTTGGATTTTTCATGTGAGGAAGCCTTCCAGCTGGCTTGCGGTAGGTTGGTGGTTCTACCAGGGTACCTCTGTATACTCGAGGTCTTCCTCCACCTGTAATTAGCTGGACGTCGCTATATGATTAAAATAATTTCGCAGCGACGGTAAACTCCAATACAACATCATGAACTAAAGTTGATCATAATTAGGGGTGTAAGTAATGAGGCCATGAATCTTCCATTTGAACTCATTATGTAAGTCGTAAGTGTTTCAAAGATCATCTGACAGGAAGATAAAAACAATGTAGTTATGATAAACTCACTGTATGTAATGCATAAATAGGAACTAGTATGAATAGATATTCATGTTACTACTTTTTGATGCACAGGGACCTTTTTTTCCCCCCTTAATATAATATGAAGGAGAAACATTTATAATCAAAGTATTAAACAAAATCATTGTATTACTAGCTGAAATAGGTGCTTTACATCTTTATTATAGCAGCGGAATGGGTCTCTCTGACAATAGAAACCTATGCACTGCTCATGATGATGTTCTCTTCTCAAACTGCAAAACAAATCTTTCTCTAGTACAATTAATGTGTATTTATAGATTTGGAGAACTTTCATTCATACACTGAGTAGGTGTCAGTTATGAAAAAGGTGCAAAGCAGATCATAGAACTTAATATTTCTGAGTAACAGGTTCCCAACAAAGGTTGAAATGTTACCAGTATTGTTCAATTTCAGAGTTGGAAGTTTAATGTCACATGAAATCTCCTTCTTGGAGGATATAATGGTATATTTTTTTCAGCAGTATATCATCCCATTTGATTTAAGAAATACCTGTCTCATTTTGTCATGTATATGTTGTGTGTTGCAGGAATACCAATCGCCCAGCAGCACCTGATCTGGAAGACCGTGGAGCTGGAAGATGACTACTGTCTCCATGACTACAGCATACACGATGGCGCCACACTCAAGCTTGTTCTTGCCATGCGAGGCGGGCCCATCAACACTCGCAGGAGTAAGTTTGAGACTTTTTCTTTAGGGCCATACCCATGTGTCACATGAGTGTGCAGTACATTTAGGATGTCGTAATATCTTTCATCAAAATCAACATGTCTATTTTATACCAGTCATAGACCTTAAGGATCTATTTTTTCACTGTGATACACATAGCAACTATTACCATCATGCCAGTGGTGTTAGATTTATAGGCCACATACGACACTAATTTTGATCTATAATAATAATGATGCTGTAACTGTTGACCTTACCTCAGTTCCCATGGAGGATCCAGCGCTCAGGGAGATGGCTGAGTATGTGGAGGCCAACCGAGAGGAGATCTGGGAGAAGTTGCCTGGCAACCGGCAGGTGACGCTTCTGGTGTTTCGGGAAGGGGATCAACTCAACTTCTTCAGGGTAGTGGACAGAGGGGACGGCACACTGACCCCACTGTCAGAGTCTCTCAGGTATGTTGTTGGAATTATGAGAGGCCGTTCATAACTCGTACCTATTCCCCGCATCACATTAAATATATTTAACATTTAATGTAATATTTATTTTTCTTTTCACAGTAATTCATTATACACCACTACACTTTGAAATAAAGCGATACTGGAAGAATGCATGTTGTATTCAGTTTGGTCAGATTTCCCTGTTAGTTGTAGTGTTGGCTGAATTGTATACCTGATTATGGTTCTTGTGTACTCCCTGTGCAAAAAAAAAAAAATAAGAATGATTTTATGTATTGTTTTGATGTAGTTTTATGAAACAGCTTAACTATATAGATACTCCCCAGGGTAGAATATATTGAGGGTTACATTAACCCAGTTGATAATTTATCAAGAAAGTTTTTGCATACAACCTGTTCCATAGATAAATTTATAACTGCGTATATAAGACCTGTTGCAAATCCATGATATAAAATTGGTGCATTGCCAAGGAGGGAGTGCAATCAGCGTGATAAGTTGATCCCCTCCTTGTCAGTGCTTGATACAGAAATGATTATTATAAACTGACACATAAAAAAAAAGCAAAAATTAAAAAATCTGTCTTCAATGAAAACGATCAGTACAAAAAATAGTTTCCTGTGGTTGTATATATATATCCGTGTATTTATTTCTTGATTGAGTTCCATTATGGCTGAGATCGGTCAATTAGGTAAGGAGTAAAGCCCCTTTTAATATTCAAAAAATGCCCATCTTCATCTTTTGAGCAATCATCTTCAAACTTAATGGCAATGCTTATGACCATAATGTCTCAATTTAGTTTGATTATGTCTGCAATCGGTCAGTTAGGTCAGGAGTTATGCCCCTTTTAATATTCAAAAATGCCAGATTTCATGATATTGACACTCTAGCATCTTCATCTTTTGAGCAAACATCTTCAAAATTTATGGCAATGCTTATGATCATAATGTCTCGACTGAGTTTGATCAAAGCTGAGATTTGTTGATTAGGTCAGGATATGCCCCTTTTAATATAAAGAAGGCCAGATTTCACTTTGATTACACTCTAGCATCTTCATTTTTTTAGCAATCATCTTCAGACTTTATGACATTGTTAATGACAATAATGTCTTAATTGAGTTCAAGCTGAGATGGGCAATTAGGTCAGGAGTTATGCCCCTTTTAATACAAAAAATGCAAGATTTCACTTTGTTTACTCTCTTCCATCTTCATTTTTTTAAACAATCTTTTTTAAACTTTAAGACAATGTTTATGCCCATAATCTCACTATCGGGTTCAATTATAACTGATATTGACCAGTTAATTTAGGAGTTATGCCCTTTTCACCATAAAAAAAGCCAGTTTGCACTTTGTTTACACTCTAGCATCTTTATTTCTTAAGCAATCATCTTTCTCAGGTGAGCGATCAAGGGCCATCTTGGCCCTCTTGTTTAATATTGTTAATCAAATGTAACAATTTTGATTGGTATGCATCTATTTAAATGTAAAAAGGTTGAGAGAAAAAAAGGGAGAGAAAAACTCTTGAATTACTTGATGGTGAGGTCATTTTTGGAATTCCTTAGATCTGTCAAAATTCATCATTGCAGTAATTGAATGAGGGGTATTTGGAAAAAGTTCTTCTTAAAAAAGTGAATTTAAAAAAGCAAAGACTATTTTAATCAACAATAACTACAGTAACACACATTCTTTGAATTGGAAATTCATGTAAAGCAGATAATTGTGACAGTGATTCTTTCATACTAAGATTGTACATACTGGTCAAATAGTTTTTGTCTTGTTGTTGTTTGTTTGTTAGATAACTTTTATTGAATATTTAGACTTTTTTTTTAAAAGATGTAATTAGTTTGAAATAAAATGCTTTATCAAAAAGTAATTCTATAATTGTACATTAGTTTATGTACAGTAAAAATGGTGAAATTTGTCCATGGGGAAATTTCTTATATATAAATTGTGGGATTTGTTTTCTTTGGAAAATGTCCTTACCTGTTCATTTTTAGCTCGACTATTCGAAGAATATGAGAGCTATTGTAGTTGCCCTTGCGTCGTTGTTGGCGTTGCAGCTTTTGGTTAAAGTTTTGCATGCAAGTTACTATCAACCTTATAGTAACCGTTTATGGTATTGACTTGAAAGTTTATATATATGTTCAGTGGCATCAGACAACAAAGGTAGATAACTCTTGACTGACTTTAATTTGAATTATGGCCCCTTTTTAACTTAGAAATTTTGGTTAAAGTTTTCCATGCAATAGAAAATTTGGTGAAAGTTAAGCATGCAAGCTACTATTTAGTTTGTATCTCAATAACCATTCATGGTATTGACTTGAAAGTTTATGAATATGTTTAGGGGCATCAGACAACCAAAGTAGATAACTTTTGATGGATTATATTACAAGTTATGGCCCCTTTTTTATTAGCTCACCTGAGCACGTGTGCTCAGGATGAGCTTTTAGGATCGATGAATGTCCGTCGTCCGTCCGTCCGTCCGTCCGTCGTCGTGGTCCAAATTATGTTCGTTTGCACTACTAGATCTCATTTTATTTAGCAATTATCTTCAAACTTCAAACAATGTTTTATAACCATAAATCTCGGCAAGTTCGATTAAGGCATGATAACGGAACATTAGGTAAGGAGTTATGCCCCTTAAAATTAAAAAAGCAGATTTCACATTGTTTGCACTCTAAGCATCTTCATTTCATGAGCAATTATCTTCAAACTTATACAATGTTTATAACCATAAAATCACGGGCCAAGTTCGATTATGGTGACATTAGGTTCAGGAGTTTATGCCCCTTTTAATAATTCAAAAAAAGCCATATTTCAGTTGTTTACACTCTAGCATTCATCTTTGAGCAATCCTTTCAAACTTTATGGCAATGCTTATATGACCATAAGGTCTCCGATTGAGTTCGATTGTGTGAAATTCATCAATTAGGTCAGGAGTTATGCCTTTTTATATTAACAAAAAATGCAATTTCACTTTGTTTACACTCTAGCATTCTCATCTTTTGAGCAATATCTTCAAACTTTATGCTAGCTTATACATAATGTCTCGATGAGTTTGATAATGACTGAGACAGTTGATAGGTCAGGAGTTAAGCCCTTTTAAATATAAAAAAATGCAGATTTCACGTTTTTACACTCTAGCAATTCATCTTTTGAGCAAATCTCTTCAAACTTTATGACAATGTTTATGACCATAGGTCCTCGATTGAGTTTCGATTAATGCTGATGATCCGTCAATTAGTTCAGAAGTTATGCCCCTTTTAATATCCCAAAAAATGCCAGAAATCACTTTTGTTTATCTCTAGCATCTCATCTTTGAGCAATCATCTTCAAAAATTAGGACAATGCTTATGACCATAAGTCAGATTGAGTTAGATTATGGCTGAGATACCGTCAATTAGGCTAGGAAGTTGATAGCCCTTTTAATAATAAAAAAAAAGCCATATTTCACGTTGTTTCACTCTAGCATCTTCATTTTTTTAGCAATCATCTTCAAACTTTATGACATTGTTAATGACCATAATGTCTCGATTGAGTTCAATTGTGGCTGAGATGGGTCATTTAGGTCAGGAGTTATGCCCCTTTTAATACAAAAAATGCAAGATTTCACTTTGTTTATTCTCTACCAACTTCATTTTTTTAACAATCATTTTTAAACTTTAAGACAATGTTTATGCCCATAATCTCACAATCGGGTTCAATTATAACTGATATTGACTTGTAAATTTAGGAGTTATGCCCATTTCACCATAAAAAAAGCCAGATTTCACTTTTACACTCAAGCATCTTTATTTCTTAAGCAATCATCTTTCTCAGGTGAGCGACCAAGGGCCATCTTGGCCCTCTTGTCTTAGAAATTTTGGTTAAAGTTTTGCATGCAAGGTACTTTCATGCTAATATCGTAGAGTCCAGGCATGGGATTGATTTTAAACATCTTTAATATGTTTAGGGGTATCATACTATAAAGGAAGATAACACTTGATGGAATATATTAAAAATTATGACCCCCTTTTAACTTAGAATTTTGGTTAAATTTTTGCATTCAAGCTACTATCCAGTTTATATCTCAGAAATTGCTTGTGGAATTGACTAGAAAGTTAAGGAGTGTCTTCAGGGGCATCAGAAAAGTAAGGAGGATAACTTTTGGACTGAATTTTATACAAATTATGGCCCTTTTCTAACTTGGATTTTTGGTTAAAGTTTTGCATGCACAGTGTTATTGTGCTTATGTCTCAGTAACTAGGCATGGGATTGATTTTAGACATCATAAAAATATTAAGGGGTATCAGACTATCAAGGTATATCATTTTTGACTATTATTATGTACAGGGTATGTGAAGGGCAAGAATTGAAATAGATTTCATTTGATTTACCAACAAGCATTTTGAAAAGTCGAGCGTGCTGTCCTCTGACAGCTTTTGTTTTAATTAAAAATGATCTTACTTTAAGCATGCAATGAAAATAAAAGCTAAGTATGATGATTATAATTACCGTATTATTTCAAGACTGTGGTTACATGATTGTACCTAAAAAGAACTTTAACAAGAATAAGTCATTACCTAATATTTTAAAAATCCTTGAAATTTTTATGGTTAATCTATATAGAAATGTGCATTTTTATGTTTGATAACCGTATATGAATGATTGTTGCACAGCTTGTTCTGAGAAATTTGTATAAATTTATGTACTTTACGAGGAATTATAGTTTTTTTTTTTTTTTTTTTTTAATATGTTTTCCATTTGATATATCCCTTAGGTATATCATAAGTAAATTCGTGAGAAAAAAATGGAACATTGGATTATATGTGTAGCCAACAAAATTTGTGTAAGCATTTCAATACAGGGTTTGATAGATAGACTAAAAATAATATTTTTTTAGAATCTGCTTTAAAAATTTCTTACATTGCACAAAATGCTTTCTGCAAATGTGTAGAATAAAAATAAAAATAAATCCTGCATTAGGGTTCCACTACTTTAAGATTCTTTCCTAAGGACAAATGTATTGATGATATTGGATGTTTTCTGTGTTCATTTACATGTGTATGGCCAGCTGTGTGTGTACACCACAGATCTTTTACTTAATTTCCCATTTATACAAAGCAAAGGTTGATACAACACTGTAATATCGGCTGTTTTTATATTTGCAGTGGTGCTTCAATGTACAACTTCAATGATGAAGAAGAGGAAGAAGATTCACCAACCAAGGAAAAAGTAGAGGAAAATGAACAATTACGTGAAAAAATGAAACAAATTAGGTCAAAAATGGATAAACTGAATATAAGCAAAAAGGTAAGTAATGGGAAATAGTTGTTTAATTAATAAAAAAAATGTTATTGTCAGAAATAGCGTCTCGGATATATTAATATTAAACTTATTCATTTCAGTGCATGCAAATCTGGACATATGATATTTTATTAAGATTTTAAAAGTTAGCAGTATTTACAGTAGACCTGATTAAATCATAGTCACTCATGCAATTGAAAACATGGCCTCATGAACATATTTACTGTAGTTCAGAGTAAGAAAGGAAATGCCAATAATTCTTACGCATAAGTTGTATATAAAAAGTTTAAGGAAGAGAGAAGCTACATTTTGTTGATATTTCCTCCATGTGTTGTTTCAGCCACTACGTAAGCCCCATCCCCCATCCTCAGGCCGAGCAAGCAGCCGCACCTCTCGTCTCCGCCACTTGCCCACCACCAGCTACAGCCTGGGTCCCACTCTCAATCGTAACCTCTGCTTACCTCCTGTTGGTCATTCCATCGGTGGCATGAGTCACTCGTTAGCCCTTCAACATTCACTGGTGAAGGAGCGCATACAAAGACTTGACCAAGATGATGAGAAGGACGTGTCTACAGGAGCATACGCTTCATCATCAGTACACACTGTCACTTCCTCCTCTCTCCATGCTGATAAAGTGACTGAGCTGAGCCATGACTCTTCACCTGAAGGTCCGAATGTTGAAGAACTGTCAGAAGCTGCTGCCAAGCAACTGGACAGTATAGAAAAACTTAGTCAAGCTTTAACTAGTGTTATAGAAGATGATTCAGAAAAATCTGACAATAGCACACATGCTCCCACAGATAAGGATAAACCAAGTCTGGCTAAGGGGTTGTGTGGTGAGAAACCAGTATGTGATAAAAGTGATATAAGTGTAAATGTGCTAGGTAATACTACTGATAAAGGTGCTGGTGGGCAGGAGGCTGCCGGTCCAGCAGAAGCAGCAAACTGTGATAGTGGCGGCTCGCCCGTCACCTCCTCCTCCTCCACTGTGAAGAGGGACTTACTGAGGCTGAACAGCCTGGCAGCAGAAACATCTGTCTCAACCTCCAGGCCAGTCACCTCCAGTAAAATAAAAGATGTGACTTTGGAATCTCTAGGGGCCTCAAGCTCTTCTAAGGGCAAATCTAAAGTGAAAGCAGATTATTCACTGCTTGATAGTCTACGAGAAACTATAGGAGCAGCTTCCTCTATGTCACGACACAGTTCACTGGATAAACGTAAAGAATTCACACTTGAGAGCTTAAGTACCAGTGAAGCACGGGCGATGTCTGGACTTCTACGTCAAGCTTCCCTTGAAAAAGTAGGCTCTTCTCGTATCGGGAATGTAACTGTCACAAGTGCTAGTAGAAATCGCTTAACTGGAAACTATACCTTAGGAAATTCAACATTCCCCGATGGTCGGATTACAACACCAGAAGGAAGGCTAGTGGTATGTGTTTTTCATTATACTTTCTATACTCCCAAATACAAAGTATAGTTGGACAATATTGTAGGCCAATCCATCTGTAGACAATATTTCTCAGCTACTATGAGATTTTAATGAATCTTCACAAGACTTATATATAAGTACCAAGCCAAGATGTGCATATTGTCTGCATGTCATATTCAGAGGTATACTGAACATTCCTGAGGTATTGCCTTTTAAAAGTTTTGGTGTGTGTGAATTTATTTTTTTTCCACCGCACTATTTCTTTGCCACCTTTGGTTGGATTTCATTGAAACGTCACAAGATTTACAAAGACCATAGCTATTTGTGCATATCATCAGCACATCAAACTCAGATGAATTTTCGCGGAGTAATGACCCTTTTCTTTTTATCTGAAGCTTTGCCTTTGACAAAATAAATATGAAAATAAAGATTTTAACTGTCACAGTGGTACCCTTTTAATGTGTCATTCTTTGAAAGGGTGACAGTACTAACTGCAAATGTTTCAATATGGTATCTTGGGGTATTCATCATCTTTAGTGATAGTTCTTGTTGCGTTTGATTAACACAAGCTCTATGGCCTTGACTTGATTCTGAGTTAGTTTTTGTTGCGTCTGCTTGTGGTTGGCACAATATCTGCACATTGTATGTGTGTTAGTTTGTCAGATCATCCAGATTTGCTTGTGCAGTCTGTAACTTAGACATGACTGTATCACATGATTTTCAAATATCTTGGCAGTAATGTTTGCCTCAATGAGTCTAAGTTCCATGCACAAGAGTTAGGTCCCTAGCTCCATGGTCAAGGTCAGTCTAGATGTCAAAGATCATGGTGCTAGATTTGCTTGTCCACCTGGATTTGCTCTTCCAAACTGTAACTTAGACATGGATCAAATGATTTTCAAATATATACTTGGCAGTAATGTTTGCCTCAATAAGAGTTGGGTCCCTAGCTCCAGGGTCGCGGTCAAGGTCATGTTGACTGATTTGCTTGTCTGGGCTGTAAATTGTTATTTATACAAAGAAAGCAGGATTTTCAAACATCTTGGTAATAATGTTTGCCGAAATGAGACAAATTGTCGTGCACATTGATGGCTTTGCTTGCCCAGGCTGTATTTTATCTCTGGATAAAAGGATCCTCATTCTGATCTGACAGTAAGATTTTCCTCAATGAGAAGATGTGTTATGCCCAGGAGATGGATTCCTGGTGAAAGGTGCAGCTTAGGCCTTTGGCTGGACATGTTTCCCTTGTGTCATCAGAATCTGGGACAACCACAGGAGATGAAAATTTAACTCAGGATCAAGTTAAGGCTATTAGCCCTGCTGTACACTGTGCTTGATCATATGTCTTTTGGGCATTTATTTTATTCAAAGTGCAATACTAAAGATAATTTATTATACAATGATTGAACAGAAAGCAAATTTGCTTATGACAATGTTAGTTCTGAATGTGGCAATATATATGTTAATACTTGATGTTGAACAGGAGAAAAATACCCTTTCTGTTATTCATATGTCTGACCCAGGATCAAAGTCTGATTGCACTTGTGAAAGGCTAGTGCATGAACCTGTGTTATCAGGCTCCAATTCACCAACAATTCTTAGTGCTAAGTAATACTTAAGATGGTAGAAAGCATTCCAGTTTCCACAGTATCTGTGTAATGAAATATTGAAGTATATATTAATATTGACATAACTTACTATGATAACCATGACATATTTGGGCATTTTTATCAAAAAACAAGATTGGTGAAATTCGCCTGTAAGTTTAAGTATTACTTAGTGCTATGAGGTTGTTCAAATTTGAGCCAGGTCACCCAAATGATGTGTGTAAATATTTTATAAATTGAAATTTTGTTTTGCATGATGTGTTTGGCAGGTATTGGGTAACTATTAAGATCAAGACATTGACCTTTTTAATCATATCAGTTATTCAACAACCTTGAATTTGATATATGTGTCTGCATACAAAACATCATTTGTATACAATTACAAAGAGCCCCTACATATTATCTGAATTATGGGAAGTTTTTCTATGATAATTGTGACATTTTTTTTCTATATAACTTTACTAATAGTTGAAAACATGGAAGTGTCTTCTGTTTGTTTTCAGTCGGCACGTTTGCAGAGGATGACATCTAGTCGGGATGGCCGTATCCTCTCCCCTACTCACCGTCTCCCTCCTGTCAAGTCCAAGAAGAAGGCCTCCAAGCGTTGCTTTGTGTGTGCCAAGAAAACAGGACTCGCTTGTAGTTACACCTGCAGGTAAAAGCAGTTGGCTTCTTTTGAAACTTAAGTATATCTACTAGTACAGCAATGTCAAAAAGGTGGAGGCGGGGGAGGTCATTGTCGACATATATGTAAATATTCACTCATTTGGAATATGAATATGAAGAGTATGCGTGTTGTCTGGGAAGGGAGGGTGTGTCATTCAATACATTTTTATATGGCAATAGTTTTATTCTTTCCTAAGGCTTCATCCCATTGACTTCAGATTTACATGTATATGATTGAAAAGTAATGTAATATCTAGCTATAGAGGTTTGAAAGGCCACGTGCCCAACTAATCTGTATAAAATAAGCCATGCTTTCCGTTCAGACTTTTTAACCAAGAGTTGATCTGCGATTTGTTTCCATTCATTTGAAATCACTCATGGAAAGACTAAGGTATAACCCCTGTAATGTTTCTGCTACATTTCGCACCTCATGGCCTTTCACGGAGATAACCAAGGTTTCCTAGTGTTTCATGAGGATACCATGGTTATCTTGGTAGAGGTTAAGTGGTCCATGACGTAGTGGTTTTTGTCAGCTTAGTCGAAAGTGAATTACAGGGCATAATCCTTAATCTTAACCCTTTCCCTCATATAGACTCATTTTGACGCACTCAATAGGTACCACATAAAGCCTGATCTGCAGAAAACCACAGTTAAACCTTACCAAATTTAATTACAAATCTCATTTCCAGACCACTGAGAGCAGCGAACAGCATAAACCTGATCAGCCTGCGAGTACTGCAGCTGATCTGGTTTTATGCTGTTCGCATAGTCTTTTCATGGTTTCCTCTATGAGGGAAAGGGTTAATATCTTAGTCTTTAATCAGAATATTTTAGAGCAAATGGATCTCACCAAACTTTATTTGACTGAGCAGTGGTTCTCAGGCTAAAATACAGTATCAACATAATTTTCTTGAAATTAGCTTATTTTTCTGATAAAGATATGATTATCATAGTGGCATGTTGCTTTTACTCATAATTTGAGATTGTAAATGAAAGACAATTTGGAAAGGTTATATGAATGTTTTTCAAAATTTATTTTAATTTCCAGATTTATTTGTAGGACTCTTATATCCCTTACCTTATCCCTTATATATCTATTGTATATTTCAGATGTGGGAATAATTTCTGTGCTACCCATCGTTATGCAGAGTCCCACGAGTGTACTTTTGACTACAAGACAGAAGGACGGAAACTATTAGAGCAAAACAATCCTGTGGTCAGTGCACCCAAACTTCCGAAAATTTGAATGGAGACATTGTCTGCAATCATATTGAAAAAAAAAAATGTTGAAAACTTGAAAAAGAAGAACTGACTCAGATACCAATTATGAATAATGATCTTTAAATTACTCAAATCAATTTATAGGAATACTAATCAATATCAAATCCTTTTTAGTATACAAAAACATCGGTGATGAAATAGTTTTTTGTGTTTTTGTTTTTGTTTTTTTTTATCAGTGAAATCATGCATTTTGTTAATTGAATCACAATCTGTAAAGCAAAACCAGACCTATGTTGGTGCTATAAGAAGTGGTGATTTGAATGTTTATGAACATGACCAGTTGCCATTTTGACAAGAGATGTTTGAAGGGAAAGGCCATATCTGAAGGTTATACCAGGCAGTTTAATTCTGTGCTGTGTGCTCTGTGATTTGTATGCAGAATGTCCCAGATTTTTGTCACAAGAAGTAAATGAAAGCACTTCAAATTTTGAATTATATAGCATTTGAATATTTTGTTTAATTTTGCTTATAGATATATTTTTTGTTGAAAAAATATATATAAATGCTTTTCTTTGTGTTGTCTTTCAAGAAAAAACTTTGAACTTAACAAATTTAGATTCTTTCACTTGCCTACAAGAGCTCAAATAGATCTCAATATGTGGGAGAAAGTGCAAGTTGATTGCTGGATTGAATATGTAATGTTTTTGTTGATTTTCTTCTAGCTGGCTCTGGGAGACATGGGGTAGCTAAAGTGTGTATGTCACCTGGGAGACATGGGGAAGCTTAAGTTAGCGTTTGTGTCACTTAGTCATTGACAACTTCATACAGTACTTATTCAGAACATAGAACTGGCATTTAGTGTACTTAACTTTTTATCTACTTTGATATTTCATATAATGTATAACTACTATTAATGATACAGTTTAATTTTATGATAACTTGTATGATACAATTCTTGATGAAGTTTGTTTGTTGCCATTATGTATTGAAGACTCACTATATTCCTGTTAGTTAGAAACTGTGATTTGATTTAGTATGAGTAGCTTTTTGGTTTTTTTTGTTAAGCTATATTCCGGGGAAAAAGTATAAACAAATTTATATATAATTCATTTAACAAAAAGGTATTTTTATAACCACATATTTGATTTAAAGCATCAGTTAAAATATAAAATGTAAACACAAACTCAAATTGGCATCTTAAGGTATTCTTTATTTAGTGAATATAAAATGTGTTATGGGGATTTGTTCAATCAGTGCTTTTTACTGCTTTTTTTCTGTGTAGTGTATATGGTTTAAAATGTATTCAGAGTTCAAATAAGTGCAGCAAATTGCTTCAAATATAGATTTTTTTAAGATTTTCATGTTTAGCAGTATTACCATTGTATCTAAGAGCTAAAATAACCTGTTTAGAAAGTTTTACGTCAGTTCTTTGTTCAGTCAAATGTAGATTTTTCCTGGTATCTTCATTCTATGTCCTTAAAGTTCCCCCCTAGTCAGTTTTTGGCTAATCCAGGGTAGTAAACAAGGTATTAATAGCATTAGCTTTCTTGTGTGTGTCCTTTTCATTTTCTTCTTCAGAATAAACTAACAACCAGCTTAAGTTAGCTATGACTTAACATTTAACTTGAAGTGGTAAGTTAGGTTTCAAAATTTGTTTAAGAAACAAAGACACGGACATAATTGTAATCTCTCTCTCTGATACTCATGCTTCCTGTTTTGTGGTGCCGATAAAGGGGAGTTATGTTTGTTGTTGATTATTGTTGTTGTTTTGTTGTGTTTATTGAAAAATAATAAGTTTTTTAACTACAAAAATAGTTTTATTCCTTTTGGAATTACTGTCTTATGGCAGTTGTTTTGCTTTGGTTTATATGCACTCTTTTATTATTATGATATTTAACACAAACAAACAAAATCTGTTGACCCTAATATGGTTTGATTTAATGGCAAAACAAACAATATGTTGCTATATGTGATATTAATTTTATCATTCTTTTAATTCATTAATTTTGTACTCAGGTATGCCCCTCAGTTACTTTGGGCATATATATCAAAGTTTGCGTTGACACCTTGCTCGACATAAGAGACCCTCAGTAACCTTAACAGAAATCAATCAGAAGCTTCAGGTATTCCCTTCCAGTCATTTTCGTTGTGTGTGTTTATCTTCACTTAATCATGCTTCAGTCTCATTTGTTTTAGCCTTCCCATTTATATATCAGCCAGTGGTAAAAACTAGTATCACAGTATTCTTGATGGAAGGATTCAGTATATCAAGTTTTTTTACCTATGATATTGATAAAACTGCAGCTTGTTCAGGTTTGAGTCTTTTTTTTTTTCTTTTTTTTTTGCTGGTCTGTTTTGTTTTCATGAAATTTTTTTGGTATTCATTTTTCATTTGAGTACTCATTTGTGAGTTATAGAAATTGGAAGACACATACATGTAAGTATATGTATGCTGTCTAAATCATAGAGGTCTTGAATAGATAATTACTACCATTATACATGTACTGACTGTGGTCAGGTTGTTAAGGACATACTGGGTTGTTACTAGTTAATTTACAGGCATTGTACCATGTATTATCAGCTTCAAATATTGTATCAGGTATTAAATGTGTATGAGTGTATATACACAAGAAAATTAACAGTATATAACACATAGAGTTAATTAGATATTGTTTTTAGATTATCTTATTACCTAATATTTATTATGGTAATGTTACTTATTAAGTTTTGATATTTCTATATAAATATTCATACAAGGGTCATAATTGGTACAGTTAATGTGCGCTAGAAAAGTGGTAATAATGCTTTCTTTTAAACAGTTTTGAATTCTATATATTACCTCTTAATATTTTATATGTTATTCATAGTATACAATGAATCCTTTACTGTTGATAATGAGGAATAAGATTAATGAATTTTAGATGTGAATGAATTTTAGGGATAGATGTGTTTCTCTACACAAGTTTCTCTGGCTCTGGGTGACTGATCAGATATTTCACCCAATTGTAATGATCTCGCTTCTATATGATTGCTTCAATATACATGTTCTTGGGTTCTTTTTTTTTTTTTTTTTTTTTTAGATGACTTAAGAGACTCAGATTAAGAGTTGCAGATTTGTTGTCCGTTTGTATGATCACAAAGCCTTTCTGACATTCAAAGGGAGATAACCATGTCTTGAGTCCCACATTATGTTTGAATCTAACCAAAGTTATCTACAGACACTAGCCCTCCAACAGTTTCTTCAGCTTTTGGTATGTTACAGTTTCTGTTCAAAGTATTTTAAACTGTGATAAAATAAGCAGTTGCTTGTCTTAACTCCACAAGTGAATATATGATCATGTAATAAACCAGGTGGAACTGAATGCTGGGATACCATGGTAATCTCTTCAGTTATTTTCACCATGAAGTTCATAAGGGTATATTTCTATAAACAGCTAGAAAGATTCCTTTATTTGTCTATAGTAAGCTGGACTTATGACAGTACTGAAATACTGTCAAAGCTATGTTCAATCAAAAAGTTAGCTTCTTAAAGACTGTATCAGTTTCAAGTAATCAGTCCATGTAGTTACTGTCTTCTCATGTCCATTTTTTTGTCTCCTTGTAGTCACTTGTTATCTTTTAATTTAAAACATACAGGGGTATTTCTAAATTAACAATTTTATTTGTCCTATAATCAATATTGATATGCTGAAACATGAAATAACCAGGGGGGGCGCCGTGGTAAAGTGGTTACAGTCGTAGACTAAAATCGCTCAGCCCCTCGCCGCTGTGGGTTCAAATCCCGGTAGGGACCTCGGATTATTCATGTGAGGAAGCCTTCCAATTGGCTTGCGTACCGCTGTGTACTCGGGGTCTTCCACCACCTGTAATTAGCTGGACGTCGCTGTATGATTGAAATACTATCGCAGCGACGGTAAACCCCAATACAACAACAACAACGAAATTACCAGGGATATCCAGCTCAGCTCCGCCTGATAGATTGGATGATGTAAACAAACTGAGTGTTCAGCAGCTGCCTATTTATAGAATGTTTGAATGTTTGTATGTTAATTAGGACGAAATGCAGTGATAATATATCATGCACAAAATAATTGCGTGTGGAATTAATAAGAAATAATAAAAAAAAAAAATAATTAAAGATAATGTGTTATCTTTTTCATTTAAAAGCCATCTGTTCTCAGTACACACATACACTTCTTTCGCATATCTGTCTCATGAGTTTCCTTCATTACCATCACAAGTCCAGTGAATATGTTAAATGGTATCAAAAAAGTCGTTTAACACTGATAAATTTTAAATATCTCAATATAAGGTCGTATTTTACCAAATCTTTTACAATTTTGTAAGTATCCTGTACTGACTCTGGAACAAAATTTCGAGGCAAAATAACTTCATTTACGTCTGATAATTACAACTTGTCCAACTGAATTTTCTTCACACTTCACACACTGAAGTTTAGAAGGCCCTGGCTTCTATATAAACGTTATTATGTGTGGAAAGAAATTTTAAGAGATTTTATGATTATGGGAAACCTCTCCAGACAAAACCAAAGGACCGAGAGTCCTAATGTTTCATTAGGGATAAACTGGAACAGTAAAGAGGAAGTCGAGATGCTCGTAATTTGAAACTGTTTTATTGACTTTCCACATTAAATGAATTTTATAGTTAATGTATCATTTTGCTGTGAGGGCCTAACATATTTCAATGAACCACATAATTTTAGTTGCCATTTACCTATGAGAATAGTCAAGGACATATCACATGCCCAAAGTTGCGTGGATTGCTACACTTCATGTATAGCGCGCCACTGGTTTACGTCATACACTTTTATTCATAGTATTTCCATTGGTATTTTTCCCGCCAACGCATCGCTGCAGAATTATCATTCCTTATGTGCCATGGCACCTTCTAAATAAATCACATAAAGAAGATTGTTGTGTATTTTATTCATGGAAGATGCCACACGACTAAACAGGAGCTGTCCATGCAAGAATATTTAAAACCATGGTACAAGCAAACAGGTGCACGTATAGCTTGCCCGCGAAGGCATTTGTTTTGGATATCTGGTATTACAATTCCTACGATCGGTTGTAATATGCGTTGTTTATGAATCATTTGTGTCGTCCAAATTAGGTTACACTTTCAAATATATGTTGTTATCTCCAATAGTGGTTTCATCTTGTAACCTTTTCTGTTCGTTCTATCTTTCTCTGTTGTTTTTAGCTCACCTGTGCTCAAAGTTCAGCCGTGTCCGTCGTCAATTATCAACAATATCTCCTGAACTATCCGGCAATTTTATTTTGCCAATACAATTGCAAAAATGTTCCTGTGTTGGTCCCCTTTCAAATTTATTCAAAGGATTAAATCCAGTGCAGAAATCTGGTTGCCATGGCATATGAAAGGGTAAAAGATATGAAAAAATATTCGTGTTAAAATTTTAAAGTATTTTGTCACATATGTTTTGGATTCACTCTCATTCAATATTGCTCAAATTATTTGGATTCGCGGAGTCCTTTTTCTTTATATGTATATAGTAAATATTTTAGCACTCATTCTCTACACAGATTGTTCAAAATATTTGGATCCGGCCTCAGATAGGGCCTCAAGGGGCATTTCTTTCTTATTATTCTTATATATTAGCGATCTCAGTCTCATCTTGTTTATTATATAATCATGCCACTTCGAACGGCTTTGTTTCTCTGCGGCAACGATTTTTAACAAAAATCAAATTGGAAAATACAAACTAAAATATTTACAAACGAACTTTATAAGCATTATTTACTTAAGTAGAATACAGATGTCTGCCTACTCGCAATAAACAATATATATTCATGGGGGGGGGGACTATTCACAGGATTGAATACACATTGCTTTATTTATGTTCTATTTTGATATATATACATGTAATTATGATTCCTTATCACTCCAGGAGGTGTGTTTACAATGGACTATTCTACCTTATCCATGACAGGATATTTATGCTATTTCCACATGCATGGACTGCCAAAATGTTATGCTTTAAAAACTAAGGAGTTAGCATGGTATTGTTAAGAAAACATGCCAAATGTGTACCTATAGCATCTATATAGGTATCTATAGCAGATTTATCAGGGTTTCGTTCCAACAAACCAAGGGAGCTAACCCCCAAAGACTAAGCGACAAACTCCGCGCACCGGTTACGTCAAAATTCAGGTGGACAAGTTGTAATTATCGACATTATCAGACGTAAATTAAGTTATTTTTGCCTCGATATTTAACAGACCATAGATTTATAAATCATTTTAATTAAACATCCAAAATCCGAAATTTAGTTCCAGAGTCAGTACAGGATACTTACAAAAGTGTAACTACTGCGGCGGAGTTTGACTAAGCGATATATATATATATATATAATAACAAACTAAAGTCTGTCCTGAAAATTGCTATTTGCTGTCTTAAAGATTTATATTTCAGTGTCTTAACTGATTGGGATGCAGGTGAGTGAAAGGTCTCTATGTACCAGAAATAACGTATTGTGTATCACCGGTGTCCTCATAAATAAATTTTCAACCAAATACAAGCATTCTGAAAGTATTGCTTAGGCAATACTATGTCCCCTACCGGCAAATAGAAAAATAAAAAAAAACACCCCTTTTCAAGCTGAAAACAAGTATACTTTTTGATCAATACTTTTGATGAAAGACAAAACGACAATAAATACCAACTCCTAAGAGCCTGAACAGCTAATCTGTGCAATTTGTACATGAATTAAAAAAATATCATATACAATTTCGTTTAGTGTTAGTATCCCAGTGTGTAGTTATCTGGTGAATATTGACCAAACTTCAAAATATTCGAATAATCTGAAAATAAGTGAAATTTTAGAGTACATGAACTTGTATTCATCTGTCTCAAATACTTTCTGAGATATAAGATAAAATTTCAGTAAAATCTTGGAATGAAAAACATAAATCAAAGGTATTAAATAGTGTATATGCTGTGAAGATCCCCCCCCCCCCCCCCACTAAATTTTCGGACAAGATTTTTCTTGTTAATCATGATATCTGTTGCAGTTTTCATGTTGTTTGATGAAACAAAATGGTCATCACATGGCCATGAACAAGAGTGCCAGTGCTGCTACAATATACGCCGCCACAAAATATAAAGACCAAGAGGGTCCTTTTAATTATTGCTTTTAACATTTCTGTAAGCATAAGCTCATAATGAAGTCTTTGAGACCAATTAATTTAGTTGAACAGAGACAGAACCCTAAAAAGGCTTCCAATATGAAAGTATGTCAAATAGCAGTATCAATATGAATCCTTTTTTCTTTCTCCGCATAACTTTTGCATAAATCATTGTACCAGAAAATCCCTGCTTTATGCACTTTTACCTGTTTAGAAACTTGAGTTATGTTTTCAAGAGACCATGTTTAGAAAGGCATAACTATTGCAAATATTGATTAACATCAAAATCCCTGCTTTGTGCATATCTACCCAGTATAGTAATGACATTGCCCAAGTTTTGAAAAGATTAGGTCAGAAACGTAGGAGGTGTTGCGTTCATAGGGCTGCAATATCAATCAGCTACAGAGACTAAGTTTCAAGGGACACAAATCTTGTAAAATTCAATGAACCGGAATATCGCCACTTCATGCACATCTACCCATTATAGTAATGACATTGGCCAGATTTTGAAAAGATTCATTCAGAAATGTAGGAGGAGTTGCGTTCACAAGGCTGCAATATCAATCAGCTACAGAGACTAACTTTCAAGGGACACAAATCTTGTCAAAATCAATGAACCGGAAAATTGCCACTTCATGCACATCTACCCATTATAGTAATGCCACTGATCAAGTTTTGAAATGATTCGTTCAGAAATGTAGGAGAAGCTGCGTTCACAAGGCTGCAATAACATTCAACTGCAGAGACTAAGTTTCAAGGGACACAAATCTTGTAAAAATCAATGAACCGGAAAATCGCCACTTCATGCACATCTACCCATTATAGGTATGACATTGACCAAGTTTTGAAAAGATTCATTCAGAAACATAGGAGAAGTTGCGTTCACAAGATACGGACGGACGGACAGACGGAGAAGATGACGCCAATATACGACCGCCTCCGGCGGCGTATAAAAATCATCGGACCTAAACCAAAATAAATTGTTGTCTTTCTTTTATAATGAGAAAGCAACATACAATATTTGATGACAATAACCGAATTTTTCTAAGTCCAAAGTCAAATATTTTTTCAAAAATAAGCGAACCAAAACGAAACTCGACTTGATCTGTAACTCATGGTGGTAGACTGACATACCAAATAATAGATAAATCTCTGCAGGCGTGTAGAAAAAAAAGTCTGGAAATTGTTT
>CM037778.1:30105318-30155318 GCA_021229015.1 Solen grandis
AATTCAAATAAATAAGCAGCTTGATGGATTATACATTACTGACACTAAAAACAGGCGTGGTTTATTTAAAGTACAGAATTTAGTGTAGCCTTAAGAACGAAACAAAATCTATATGTCTATTTGTTGATCTATCTATCTATCTATCTATCTATCTAAGCCGATTTAATTAACGACGCAAGGTTCGGCAAACCTAGAGCATTCTTAATCTTATCATATCCCCCGTCTGTTTCTCCGCACCAATATACAGGCACGGTGATCGTTCATTGGAGTAGTGCAATGTTATACTGTACAGATTAACTTAAAATTATTTTATGTAAACAACGCAATTTAAATAATTTTGAAACAAGGGGATTGTTTGTTCTTATTTTGTTATAACACTTGTTTTATTTTTTTTTTTTTTTTTTTTGTTTGTTTGTTTGTTTGCTTGTTGTTGTTTTTTCTCATGAATCTAAAATAACTTGCATTTTGCAGTATCAGCGATATATTATTATATACTGTTGCTGATGAGTTGTGTGACAGAATGTAAGAATACAGGGCAAAACAAAAACAAGACAAGAACAAATCCTTTACCTTTAACGTTACTCCAGATATTAACCTAAACCAAGGCAAGCGCAATCATCACATGAATAAACCTGAGGTGTTAATCTGTCACTTTAAACACAATCCCCGATTCCCGGTATCATCGCTTTAATACACAAGTAACATAATTTAATTGGCCACCGTACAAAAATCAAGTAACATCCTGTCAATTCCATGACACTCCGCTTCACCAGTAAACATTTTATGAAATATGAAACCTGTCTATCGGTATAGAAATAACAACGATTAAATTTTCTTTCACCGTGAAACGTTATTGTACATACATCGCAAAGAATAAGTAACTACCGTGTTTTCCTATTCACATAGGCGATATTTAAGGCGATCGTTTCGAGCTATGTCTTGCTAATTTCATGGCATTTCAGGGTTAAATGACCAATGAGGCATAACCCCGCTGGGAATGACCCGACAATAAATTGGATATCAAATTGAAGAGCTGGCCATACTCTATGTGGTTTCACTTTCTAAATTTGATTTGCTGGAGATTTTATTTGTCGGTATTTAAGATGTAGTTGAGTATTTGGATTAAGGGAGAGATAGACCATTTCAATACTCGGTGTAATTCGCTGATTTAAATAGACCAATCAGTGCCTAGAGAACATCTTAAATGCATGATTATTTCCCAATGAACAATGTATGGAATTATACACTAGCATGTAGATTAGGTGTTCGGGAAGTGCTCGTTGATTTGCGTAGGTTAACGTGTCATTTCGGAGTGAAATGGTCTATTTATAAATGGCACACATTCACCTACGTTATCATATTCTGTTTTTACCACACATTTTAAAATCCTAACAAATAACACATCTAACAAACCCAGGGCACAGTGGTTCGTTGACTACGGACTGGAAGATTGTTTGTTAGATCACCGCTAGTGGCGAGAATTATTCAAGACTTTCCCAGATGCGAAACACTAGTCCAACAATGTACATATAAATATAATATACATCTATATTAAACTTATACATGCGGGTATAAGTTGTAAATTTTTGAACATGTTAAAATCATTGTATTCTCATGTTTCTGCTTGTGTGAAGTTGTCTCATAATGGTGATTTATCTGAATATTTCGATATTGCTATTGGCTTGAAGCAAGGGGAGCCCCTCTCTCCGATACTTTTCATCCTGTTTGTGAATGATATTGTTGATTCTCTTGATATAAATAATTTGACAGAATATGACTTAAACCAATTGTCGATTTATTTGCTACTTTTCGCTGATGATATTGCGATTTTCACGACAGATAAGTTTAGTCTTCAAGATCAGTTAGATGCTATTCATGCATACAACACGTGGAGTCTCACAATTAATGTCAGCAAAACTAAAATATGTATTTTTGAAAAAAGGAAACATAAGCATGATTTCGAATGGTTTATTAATAATGTTAAAATTGAAGAAGTAGGTTATTTCTATTATCTTGGGGTGAAATTTGTGAAAACTGGTAATTTAAGGTTTACTTTGAAAGCATTGTCCGAACAAGCATCTAAAGCTATGAATCAATTATTATATTTGTTAAGGAGAATTTCATTGGACTTGCGTACAAAATTGTCGCTTTTTGACAAACTCATTTCACCAATTTTATTATATGGTTCGGAACTGTGGGGGATTTTTAACTATGAAGAGGTGGATAAACTACATATAATTTTTTTTTAATTATTCTTGGAGTTAATAAACGTACTGTGAATCAAGCAGTTCAGTTCTAGGTGAACTAGGAAGAATACCATTATCGACACTAGCAGCTTTAAGATCTATCAAGTATTGGGTGAATATAAGAAATTGTAATATCAGCTCTGTAAAGGAAGCCTTTTATAATCAATTGATAGATTCCATTCCAGTTAATAATAAAACATGGGCATACAGAATTAAGGAATCATTAGATAATTTAGGATGTTCATATCTTTGGTATCTTGAAGATGTAGATATAAAATTATTCCCATTAATCAAAGAAAGAATGATTGATCAATATAAACAAAAATGGAGAGAATATATTAACACTTCATCTAAATTGCATATTATTGTAAGTTCAAGGAGAGGTTTTGTTTTGAATCTTACTTAAGTAATATAAAAAACGATTCATTAAGAAAATGTTTAACCAGACAACGACTGAGTTCTCATAATTTGGCTATTGAAACTGGAAGACATAACAATATAATTGCAGAAAACAGATTATGTATTGACTGCAACCAAGGCCAAGTTGAATTTCATTTTATTCTTATATGTCCAAAATATAGAGATGTACGTGCTATATATTTGTCTAAATTTATGTCATTCCCTACCATAAATAAATTTCTTTATTTAATGAGATCAGACTCTAGACAGATACAATTAAATTTAGCAAAATATATGAAAAGAGCTATGGATAGAAGGTTTGTTTTTTGGGGGGGGTTTCGTGTTAATGTATAAATATATATATATTTCAGATGAGATAAACTAAATGTAAGGTATTATTCAAGTACAATGAAAGTTATATTAATTATGAATGTATTAATGCTTTTGCATGCACTGTTATATATTTATGTTGGCCAAAGGCAATGTGTGTTGCCGATTTGCCTGAATAAAGTTGAGTTGAGTTGAGTTGAGTTGAGTATAAACCGTCGAGAAGGATTGTATCTGAATCGATTTTAAAGAAATAATTAAGTGCGAAAAGATCAATCAGTTTTATCAAACGAGTTGATTCACGAAGAAAATTAGCGTTCATAAAAATGTTATTAAGCTCACCGGGGGCTTGCTTAATAATATTTTCACGAACTCGTGTAGTAAAATTTGATAAGAAAAAACAATTCATGTCAGATCCTATATATACGAGCACTTAATGACATCTGAGCACAACGCTTGAGTATCATGAAATAAAACTAATCTAGCTATACACGTAAAAAAGTAAAGGTGATGAAAAAAAAGGCTGTTTAAAAATAAACGGATACACAGCAGCATAAAAATATGCCGTAATAAAAAAATATAGAAAATAAAGGAAAAAATTACAAACATAAAACAACTTATCTACATATCTAAAATATTATCAGCGTTGAATCTGAAAACAGTAAAACATATTTAAAGACGATCGCGACTTTTCTCAAAACATTTAGAAGATTTCCTGATTCTTTGTATATTGATAGTATTATCTGATCTACTAAAATAGGAAATAAAAACAGGGGTCACCAGCTTTAGAAGAAAAATATGATGCTTTTATTAGTATACCCTATATATAGCCGTAGTTTATGATGAAATTTCACCTATGAAAGCCAAGTATACTTTTGTTTTAAATGGATCACAATTTATTAGTAAATACATTTATATTGGTGAAACATCAATTTAATGAAGCAAAATGAAATTAGGGTTCACTAAGTACCCATCTGTTATTAAATACCCTTACATATGGCAAACACAAACATTTATTTTAACAAAAAGTAATAACCAACAGTATTTGTTCTAATGTTTAACATACATTTTTTCTTATTTTTCAATGAATACTATTTAGGTACTTATCTTTAAAAAAAAAAGCTTAAAAACAACAGGTCACCAGGCTTATTCTGTAAAAAAAATCATTTTTGATTAATGGGTGAGGAATTTACTATGAGGAAATTAAACTTAGGTGTAGATATTTTTATATATTTATATAACTATTCATAGACATGTACTCGAAGACACACTACCGAACCCGTGTACATTTCCACACAGGAATAACGCGTATGCGCTGCAGACTCTTTCTTCTTAATTGTTTTAAACAGTTGTCATTTAATTGCGTAACGCAATCGTCGTGATAAATATGTACAGTATAGTAGACAATTGCGGCAATTTGAATCCTAAAACCTGTTCAAAATCTATGGTTGGTAAACAGTACTGAAAATATAACAGTAAATTAAATATTTCAGTAAATAGATTATTATTCGTAGATGCCGTAGAGTATAATTCATCCCTTAAATCATCATAAATATGACAATGAAATAAAAAAATCAATGCAATTTCTATACATAAAGAACAAAATCTAACCCTCATAACGCCAGTCTCAATACGGATTGGGGTAAACCCCTAATCTAAATTTACTGAAAGCTGATCGTTGAGCAGGTGGTAAAATCATATAATAACATTGTTCAGTTTTATAATCAGAGTTCATAGACCTATACAATTTGATCTATTACGGCCGTGTCCAGACGGTCCTGTAATATTGTTTTAACAAATTATACATACATAGAGTTATTGCTTGCTATAATCTCAATCACCAGCAATGCGATATTGTAAACATAAGTATCTTATGGAAGGGGATATCCGCCAATGTAATAGTAATTAGATAGGAGATTTTAGCATATGCAGTGTGCATATGCAAATTCAAGTATTGAACATAAGAAATAGTAATTAGAATATTGGCGGATATCCCCCTCCATAGTATCTGTTTAAATCATTCATAATTTAAAAAATCAAAGGACCGATAGTCCTGAGAGCTGTCCATTGAAAAATACTGCTTCAACATTCTCGCTTATAAGTTTGTGTTAGGCAATTCGCGGGATTTTGAAACCATAGACAAGTAATAATTTAATGGAATAAAATCTTTCAGAACAGATACTATAACGCTCTGCTAAGATACTGTCATGATTAAGATTTTTTTTGGTATTAAAGTTTAGACCGTGGCAGGGTTGATATGTAGGTCCATCTTAACGAACTACTTTCCGAATTTTTATGCGCAGTACATATGAACAAACAATAAAAATATCGTCCTATCCGGAGTTACAAAGACAAGATATCATAAACATGTTCCTGTCCCATACTGCCGTCTACGATACCGTCTGCCGTTCGTCTCAAATTTTAGGTGATGCGGTGTTTAGACGGTGACAAATTCAATATTGTTGACCATGGACGGAATATAGAACCGCATGAGTAACGTTTAAAGTTAAGTCTAGTAAGATCGTTGGAGGTGAACGAGCTGTCCGTCGGTCAAACGGCCATAAAAGTATGAATACCGTTTAGATTCCGAAAACGGAAACAAACCGCATGAGTAACAGAACAGAACCGTCGATATTTGGACGTTCCAAACTTTGAACATGTCCAAAGTTTTTAATCTGCCAGTACCGTCTGTCAACGTCTAAAAGCCGAGGAACGAATAAAAACGTCTAACAAACGCACACATCCGTTCCTCAGACGGAATCGTTAAACGTTTAAGTGGGACATTACCTTTTCTAGAGCAAAATGTAGTAGATAAGCTATTGGGACAGTGTGTACAGACTCGGATATATTTACAGTCGTTATTTTCGATTTGTAATGCTATGTATCTGATAAACATCAACGCAATGTCGACCATTTATGCTTATTTTTTTCAAGTTGCGTCAATATATTTCTATACCGTTTTAAGATACGTATGTGTTGATCTAAAAATCATTCACGGGTCCGTACATATAGCCATAGACTATAATTCATCTGTGAACCAGAATAAAATATTAATTTCTCATACTAGCAGGTGTAATAACTATAAAATACGGTTTAAGGTATAAGCCCCGTAATAGCCATATTCCATATCTTGCCATTGGATGGAAGTAATTCTATGAAACTTTGTCACTTTGAAGACATCTAAAAATAAAAATGTGTCCGCCTCGGGAGCGGGAGGTCGTGGGTTCGCTCCCCGGCCGCGTCGTAAAAAGTCGTAAAATGGTACTGTTGTAGCTCCCTTGCTTGGCACTCAGCATATAAGGGTAGTTGCTGGACTGGTTGGCCCGGTGTCAGGATAATGTGACTGGGAGTGGTATCATGCCACATGTCTATGGCCTGATACTGAAATGTGGCAGCACTATATCTGTCTCAAGTACACATCGTCTCCAAATGACTGAAATAGTGTTGCTGTCGGTGGGACAAATTAAAAATGTTTCACCGAAGTTTTTCTAGGTTTTATTAGATATAGGGGAGGTAATCTACAATTGTATATATTCCTCTCGATGATGATATAAGTTAAATCAAAATGAAATAATTGATTAGCAAATTTTGGTGTAATTTCGGGTAATTCTGAATCATCACTCGTAGAACGACTGCTTGTGGTATAAGAAATGGGAAGATCAATAAGTTTTAAATTGAAATCTGCTGAAAGTAAACCAGATCTACTTTATTTCTTTCTAAAATACTAAAAATGGACAGATTTTTAGTCCACCACATCATCTTTGGAAAATAAGATTGAATACTCACACCAGGCAACTGCAATCTTGCCAGCGGAGCATAGTAATAATTTAAATTCATATAATTATAGCACTTACATTTTCAAATGGTGAATTTGACCAAATATTTTGCATTTTGAGAATGGACCAGTAAAATTTCTTGTAATGAAAAGAATCTTACTTGAATTCATTTTCTTTATCATGGTAGGATACTCGTATCTTTTAGAGGAAAGTGTTAATCAAAATCTGTTTGCACATATGCATCATGAAGTGTAACATGAGCCTATTTTCTGACAGTATTAGAATATTTTGACTGTTCATTTCCCTTCAACACTTGAACTAGTTTATTTTTCTATGAAATTATATTATTTGTGAAAGAATTATAAAAAAAAAACAACGCATAACCCAATATCATTATACCAGTGTATTTTAATGTGTACTCTGTAAATGAAAATGTTTTATATGTTGTACTGCTGCAATTGTCTACTAAATTAATATGCATATTTATGTAAATAATATATTGAGAAAGATTGTTAAATACTTAGGCCAATGTCCAAACTATAAAATGAACTTGTAATCCTGCATTATATATATTACCATTGAATATGAATTTAGTCCGAGATATACTACCTATAAATGTTGTGTAGATTTCTTCTAAGTGTGTGTTTTTTGTGTGTTTTTTTTAAAGAAAATCCTGATTTTAAGAATGGGTTACGTCATTGGGCGGGCGGTTGTATGATAGGGTCAATATCAAGGTGACTGTTACTAAAAATAGACTTTTCGTTTCGTATGATGATCAGATTTTGTAGATAGGTACCTTAAGGAAGGGAAAAATTGGGATTGATTTTCAGGTCAATAGGGTCAAGGACAAGGCTGTTACTAAAAATAGTTTGCTTGCCTGTGGCAACACTTGAAAACCTGGTTTTGCGTCATTTAACGTGTTTCTTGTTTGTAATCAATTCCATTCTTTAACACAGCAGTGAGTTGCCGATTTTGCATAATGATTTTATGTCAGTTGTGCGATCAATTTTGACAATTTCTTTTAGAATAATAATTATTACGACTTCTCATGACAATGTCAAAAGAACATATATATCTGTCATGCAATTCCCTCTTTCTATCATAATTTAGTCACTCTAAGATCAAATGTGACTATACCTTCAACAGGGGACCCCGTTGGACCTAAGTTTTTTCATGAAAATGAAGGGCTTTACGGATAATAATATGCACTCTTTTTATCAAACATATTAAAAGCAATTTCTTGCTGTAATGTATACTTAGCTGTGATATAACATCTAAGTTTAGTGCAATATAAATGCAACATTTTGATATAATTTTTCCAGTGTTTTTAAGCAATAATTATGTGATTTTTATTATGATATGTTTATTATTATGTATGAGTGAAATGTGCACAAATAAAGATAACTTCTTTATATCTACATATTTATTGTCTGTTTGCTGTCACAAAAATCATTTAAAGTTGATCACCACCATTTTGAATACTTAATGATACTTAATACTTTTCATAATTAAGTAAACAAAATTTTCCATATATGTTCAATCTGAACGTATGGCCATTAGGTTCAGTAAGGATTTGCGCATGAAGTCTTAGATCGAACTTACACATTTATAACTATGGGCCTGGTGTCAGGATATGACTGGGTGTTATCTACTACTTTGTATCTATATCTCAGTACTGAAGGAAGGAGCCACAAAATTTGTGTCCAAAAGTATTTCAGCGGGACTTCCCTTCATATAGTCGTGTTCCACATCAATGGAGGACATGATAATTTGTTTTGCAAAAGTGTCTCTGCCTCGATAGCTTAGTTACATCAATCACTTAAAATGTATTGAATCACTTTTGAACTATGAATGGTAATATGACCTCTATTAATTTTGGGATCTCTTGGTCAAAGGTCAACCCAGATTAATCCAAAATAATAGTTAATCGATTTGATTTTAGATCATGCTTTCAGTGAACATGTATCTTGGCCTTGCTTCTGTTTCGATAGCTCTTGATTTCATTGTTTTTGTATTGTAGCTAACAAGAGCACAACATGCTCAAGATGACCTCTTCTGATCACCCTTGTCCAGCGTTCCTTGTTTGGTGTTAACAATGTGCTATACCACTGGCATAAAAAAGAAACAACACAAGTATTTCACTTTTACCACAACTTTATTTCGGTAAAATGAAGATTGCATTAACGAAATGAAATATGCAATTAAAAATATTTTCTTATTTGTTACAGTACAATGCGTACAAAGGCAATAACAGTTCTATATTAAAGTCGGTACATGACATCGAATAAGTTGAAACGGTTAATCAAAGAAGCGTCCAAATAAGAAATCTTCGAGCTACAAGTTGCACATGCAAGAGTCCAACATGTACATAACAATGAAAGTTCGGCAAATCTGATAGCATGTCTCCAATCACCGGCCGATCAATCCTTATTGGTATCTACAGGACAAGGTCCTGATGATGTATCTTACTTCAATACTTGGGTTAAATAGACAATCTCACAAGCACCATGCTAAATGTCACAAATATAATGTTCACAGCACACATGTTCATGATTATAAACTTAATACAATTCAATCATTAGCAGTAAAAGTATGAGATAATCACAAAAGATTTTGATTCAAGCCAATCACAAGCTTGTGTTCCTGCTTCTGACCAATCACAATACACTAAGCAGTTTAGCACAATGGAAGAAGGAATATGGTGTGAGCCAAGCACCTGGCACAAAGAAGAAGGTCAACAGTGCAGAGAAATAAAAGGCATATGTTAACATGAGTTGTTTATTCTTTATTTTGTATTTAATATCATAAAAGAGTGTACACGTAGAGAGAATACTGCCTTGTGCCTTGAAACAACAATCCAAAGAAAAAAATTGAGTGTACAAAGCAATATACTGAAAACTATATATTTTATCATTAATGGCTTAGAAAATATGTGTGATACATCAACCAGTAAAAAATGTGTTCAGTGAAAAAATAACCTTTCTGATACAGTTAAATATGTAAAAAAAAATGTTACAAAGTATTCCGGCATCAGGGCCATTGAGATGCAGCTGAATTCATATTGTTACATATGATCTGTCCTTTAAACTGTTTTAATATCTTTCAACATTAGTTGATTAAGGCGATAATATCCATTTCTTTCCATAACTGGGATGCCCTGGTATGTTCAGCCCTGCATTCAGTGAACCCAACAGTTGCTGACATGAGCGTTTGCACCCCTGTTATATCAGTGTTTAGAATGTAAGCAGGGTAACAACTTGCAACCCTCAGCTTATGAGCAACAGTTGCCGTTACTAAATGCATGGCAGTACTGAAAGGTCAAAGGAACTAATGCTCACTCATAACTTGGCTTCTTATTAATCCCAACACTAGTATTTCCCCAATCAAACAGGAGTCTAGCGTGAATATATCCTACATCACAAGTTAACTTGATACATACAATTTCTCACCAATTCTATCATATGAGTTACATTAGGATGGGAATCTCTTAATTCTATCATAATTACAAATAATAAGAAATATGCATATTACCGTAATATGGGGACATGGGGATGGGAAAATATTTTAAAAAGAAATCCCTATAATAGGAGCATCATCCTGACAGAAGTGTGACATATCTTCCAGGAGAGATATTTTGTGTAAGTTACATATACAGGCTTCTCATACCATGAATTACACCTTCACACAATCATAAACAAGGCTATATAATTTTCCTCTAATAACAACTCTGTAATAGACTGAATGTTGATAATTATATATGAACTAAAATACATTTGTTCAAATAAAAACTAATATCAATTTTGAAGCACTCTTCATTAAAAAAAAAAATCTTATGTAGAACTATAACAAAGTGTGTTTTAGTTCAAACAAGAAAATAACCACTATCCCTATCTTAGCAATATCTTGTTCATAACTGACTCTAAACTAAAAGCAAAACTTACTGCAAGACTTAAAGCAGAATGGCCATCACATAAATCAAGCTGCTACTTTGGTTCACATCTTTATACCTCAAATGCCAACCTGTCACGACCATTTAGATATAATATACAAAGATTATTTCTCAAGTGAGTAAAATAATGGGCAGAATTACTTGTGCAGCTGTTTCTTCTGTCTTCATATCACACACAAACAAAGACTGCAAAAAGACAAAATCAACATTGAATATGAATGTTTTTATGTTCATCACAATAAAGAAACTTTAATTGTAAACCTAAGGATTAAGAAACTGGATTGAACTGCAATTATTTTTAATGATTCACAGATGTATGAACTACCCAGGGGTTGTTAAAATGCTCGTCAAAGTCCATTAAACTCTATCCACTTTGATCAACCCCAATTTCGTTCATGACTTGATAATATCAAAATTTGAAGACTGATTCAATCCTTATCAATCAATCCAATACATACTACAAGAGTACCTATGAGTCTTTCCGGAGGAAATTGAAGCCCAACCTTTATCCACAGTCAAAGGATGATTTTCCACTCGTAGTTGGCTCAACAGTTACTGTTCCCAAGCTGTATACCAAAGCTGTATGCTCTTCCGGGTTAACCAAGATAAACATTAATTACAACTTATATCCAAGTAATTACTGAAGAATCCAGTGATTTAAGTAGATAGTCTTTCCTAGAACACAATGTCCCAAAGTAGCTCTAGCTCTAACTCAGTATGATAGCCTTACAAACCAGGTACAGAACGTAACACGATGTCACAATGTGGTAGCTTAGTAAGACAGGAAGATAATCAAAAGCAAAGTGTTCTGAAACTTAAGCAATTCACAACAATGTTTTGCAATTATAACCAGTATCTTGTGGGTATTGGAACTAATATATAATGGTCAATCATTTGAAGCTTCACGTCACTAACCTAAATGCATAAAGGGACTTTAACTGGTAATATCCATAAATATCTCCAGGAATCAATGACATTAGACAAATTGACAAAAAAAGTTATATAAATGTGATGACTGATTTAAGAGTATTGTTATAATACAAAAATTGTAACTCAAATAAATAAACCTAAATAGCACTTGTTATCAGAGGGTCCAATTTCATAATTGGTTTCTTAATTCATAATTTAATTCGGTAACTGCTGATCAAGTAAATATCCTTTGGTAAGACAAGACAAAATGAGAGATTAAATATGCAATCAGCATCACTATTTCAGCCATCTTATGTCTACTGTGTCATTAATATGGTGTGTTTGGATCTGTTTTGTAGAGGTGCTCTTCATTTTAAAAAAAACAGTTTACACAATCATACATCAAATACACAATTTGTATGATCTCAGATGCACCAGGGTGACTATACAAACTTTTAAAGAATTAATCAAGTCCAGTTGTTACATAATGATATTGAATGCAGTCATACAAAAAGGTAAAAATCACCTTCAATCAGCAAGCAATTGCAACACAGGTAAATATAAATGTCGACGTCGATCACATTAAGATATATCAAGAAAATAAAATGCGCATACAACCATGCGCATACAACCAAGGCTATTAAATGACAGAGGGGTATTATAAACATCAGGGATGGATAAAAGAATAACAATGACAATAACAGCTCTTCTCATTGGTCCAAACTATGTTTTCCTCTCCAATTCAGCACTGCACCTTTAAGTCAGCCCTTGACTAGTTCCACTATGCAGATTAATCACAAATAGATTTGCATCTCCAATCAGATAGATGTGTAGGTATCTCCAATCATCTGATAGGTTTGTATCTCGTATTGTAAACTCTTACAATAAAACCTATAAAATTATGACATTTTATACAGGTTAACAATTAATACTAAATACTCAAATTTAAATGTTTAAAAAACATAACTACCTAATAGTATGAAAACCATGCACACCAACACCTATTTCCCCCCTATATGAGATTATATGTTTTATTAGTATATTTTTTTATGTATTTTTCCACTAATTTGTTTGAAGATTAACACAAATCCCATGATAACAAGAGATTAGATCACTGCACAAATGATGACATTTCACTTCACACATATCAGAAAGAATGACTGTTTCTGACAAGTTTTATTAAAAAAAAATAACCTTAACCTTTGATGTGCACATCAAAATAACCTTAACCACTGATGTTTATAAGAAGACCTTGAACCTTGACCTTCAACTTGTTTAATCGACCTTGTGGGTCATTGGAGGAAACTCGTTATCATCATCCAATCGTAGGGCATTCAGGCCTGCCCCTGCCCCCATGTCCTGACCTGTAGCCCCTTGGTCAAACTCCTGGAATGGCTGGGAATCTGAAAAGTAACAAGAAATATGTGTGAAACATGTTATTAGAGATATATCAATAATACAAATAGATGGATTTTACATACTATGAAAAAATTGGTTATGGCTGTTCATCATGAAACCCCCTACCCATTCCCATATCCTATATCAACTTGTCTGAAAGTCTAACATCAACAACATGCATATTCCTATAAACTGAAACCTTTGTCCATTATTTCAGTTTTTGACAAATGTGCAAGTTCAATCAATATCCATCCAGGGGTTAGAGCAAACACAAAACACTACCTCTATAAACTTTAGATATCCTGGTGCGACATTAGGCCTGATTGACATGGTTGAAATTACTTCAGTTTTTTTGTTGTTGTTTTTAAATCAAAACTGGGATTCAGGAGATACTGAGTGATGGAGAGACAGGCAGACAACTCAACCAAACAACAAGAGTTGTTGGAACGACACATGTGCCCCCCTACTCAGGATTTTCACATTTGAGTTCACTGTGACCTTGACCTTTGACCAACTGACCCCAAATCAATAGGGGCCATCTACTAAGCATGACCAATCACCCTATGAAGTTTCAGGAATGTGGGCCTAAATGTTATCCAATTATTGATCGGAAACGAAGTGGTCGAAGGGAGCATAAATATGGGTAGAACATATTATAGTTTACTGTTGTTGCACCCGCATTTCAGTTACATACTATGTTATGCTAAATTTAGGTTGAGAACAACTGTGAGGGGCACCAGAGATATACCATGGACAAACCAAAAGCCAATTAGAAGTTTTCCTCACATGAAAATCCTGATTAACCCTTTCCCTCATATAGACCCATTTTGACACACTCAGTAGGTACCACATAAAGCCTGATCTGCAGAAAACCACAGTTAAACCTTACCAAATTTAATTACAAAATCCTCATTTCCAGACCACTGAGGAGCAGCGAACAGCATAAAACCTGATCAGCCTGCGAGTTACTTGCAGGCTGATCTGGTTTTATGCTGTTCGCATAGGTCTTTTCATGGTTTCCTCTATGAGGGAAAGGGTTAAAGTATTGAAAGTCAAAGTTTTTCGGAAAGGGTTAACCACACAGGGACTGAAACCCACAGCTTTGAGAGACTCAGTGAATTGTTACACCAGTTAAATACAAATGGAAGGGTATTGCTGATGGAAAAAAATGACTAATTTAGTTTGTATATACTGTTGACACTTTTCAGATAGTTTACAAACACCAGCATTGGAATAGAAAATAATACAAAAAAATGGAAAGCAATATCTATAATTTACAAAATAGTGAAAAAAAAGAAGAAGCAAGCTTAAGATTAATATCATATTAAAATTAAATGTATTCAATTGAAGTGATGAAAGTAATTAAGTATCAATATATATATTTCATGTAATCAGAGATTCCCAGAAGATGTATAAAACAACTGCATACAACATATCCACTGGAAAAAAGGAGAACAGCAGACAAAGATGATAAACAAATACAAACATCATGAAAAACATATGTAATGACAGATTTAAAAACTTGAGGAAACAAAATAAGATATTTATATCCTCTTAAAAAATGTCTTCAATAACTGTAATAAAAAAGGAATCAAGCTGCAGTAAATAAAATCATTCTTATTTGGTTTACAAAAGTTAAACATGCTAGGGCAATGAACCACCTCCCAGATGATGAAATGGAGTATGCACTACAAGACATGGGAACTGCTGCTTGTCTTTGATTATATGTGAAACACATGCATTATTCTATTAAAGCTTTTAACTACGAAACAGCTTCTAGATATTATCTTTACTTCATCAAAAAACAAACATAGCTGTATTCACAGACAAGCTCATAAGGTTAACATTGTTTTGGAAAGCAAATTCAACTGAAAGCACACAGACATTTTTTTTCTAACCTTACACTTTTTGCAAACACTGCCCAAGCTTGAGATCCACATACAATACTTTGCACTAAGTAATACTTATATCTAAAATTATTTCTTCTGAATATTTTAGTGAATTACTAAAAAGTACACATAGATACTGATTAGCAATATTTGTTAAGACATGAAATACTTTTTGTTTTATTTGGTAAACAAAAATAATGAAACATGTATTACTTAGTGCTGTGTTACATAGAGCCAAGTAAGGATGGTGGAACACTGGCCAGTGTTTACTGTCCTCTAGGAACAAAGAAGGCTATTTTCACTGTCAAACTAAAGCATTGATCCAGACTTAAATATCTGTCATAGAGTCTTAAAGAATATAAATTTCTATTTAGTATTGAGTTGATTAAATAAGGTATATTAAAGTGCATTTATACGACAGTGAATGATAAAAACAAAGAGGTTAACTGACTATACAATTTTACTTAATGAGATATTACAAGTTCAATGTTAAATCTGATACTTGAAATGAATGAAATGTATATACATGTACGCATAGCATTATAAAATAAAATTCATACAAGAAATGTCACCTAATTCTTAACTTGTCTAGGGAAAAATGATTTCTTGGAAACTGGCTTTTTACCTGATTTGTTTGTATCACATGCCCCATTATCTAAGTCAACACCAAGCATGCATGGATAAGAAATGTAAATTTAGCCACATCTTAACTTGAATTAAAACAGGAATAATCAATACATTTACATTAAGATATGTAGAGTTTTTATAAATCATTTCTCTTTATTTGCTATAAAAGAAAAATTTAGTATTGAAAGTACCTACAAAAATATACTGATCCACAAGAAAAGTATCTAAATAAAGTGCACTTCAAAATTAATCCCTCATCCAAACTGTAGGAGTCAAATTCAGAGTTTCTTCTAGACGGAGAGGAATTAACACAGGGACTTTGAGTAATGCAGTATTGATCTACTAAGTTAATGTTTAATAGTGTGGTATCAGGAAAATCATCAACTGATAAAATTTAACAGAATTGAGCCTATAACACTGAGATTATTTCAACATGCAAAATAAAGAAAGTAATAAAACAAGTACTTGTTAGCTAAAAATGATCAAAACTGGTACATGAAAAAAGATAATGCAGTTTTACAAAGTTAACAATTATATTTAAATCATATTTGTACTGTTCAATAGATGCAATTAAATGGTATTGTTTACAATGTGACAAATGGCTGACCTATTTCATACAAAGAACACGGGTTTGTTTGTGAGCAGATGACCTGATTCTGAATGAAAATTAATCCCTTAACAATAGATCAAGGTAAAACATAAATTTTCACTAAATATTTAAAACAATAAACACCTGTAAAAATTTATTTTTCAACATTTGGATAAGCATTAAAAAGCATGAGTTTACTAAAAGTAACAAAAGTGTACATCAACGTGTTCAGCTCTTTTGAATTTTATACCTTTGTGACCACATTTAAGTCTGTGGGGTTTTGGGGTTTTTTTTATGTGGGTTTTTTTTTTAAACCCTGATGAAGACCTAATGTCAGGCTGAAACGTTGAACCAAAATTCTATCATAATTATTGCAGATTTACCTTTTTTTAAATTTAAAATGACAATGTTAAAAAGCCTTATGAATATGTGTTGCTTAAACATGCAAATGAAATTAAATTACACAAAAAATCAATTTAAGGCAAACATACAACTTTAATGATTCTGTTTAGTAAAAGAAAAAACGAATCTAACAATAAAGGAATGTGATTTCAGGGAGTTTTCTAGGATTATATGGAAATGGCAGTGAAACCTCTTACTGATGGGTTGAACTTGTGAAGATCAGATTCATTCCTGTGTAGGGCACCAGTTAATGTACATATTATGACTAATGTACCATTATATCATTTAATTTTCTATTCATTTCATTTTCTTTCTTTTGTTTTTACAAAAAAAAACTAAAGTTAACTTTGCATATATGTTAAAGCTATTCTTACATTGTTAAACTGAAATGCACAACAGATAAACATTTGCTTTCAAACCAGGTCAGAAAATGTCATTAGTCATTGCCCATCTACATCATTTTTCTCACATTAAAACTTCAGAATGTTCTAATATATATCAAATATAAACCAATGCAGCATGGTATTCTGTACACATTCTCAGTGTGTCTTTCTTTGTATGCAGAAATCATGAGAGTTCTATGTTTAATATTCTCACAAATGAAACCACTACTGGTTAGAAGGTATTACCCGTAGCTCCTGATCCTAACACCTCATTCAATCTTTCTAGTCTGCATAAGTGTGACTAAAGTTCTGCACTTCTGAAGTCAAAAGTTTTCTGTTAAATGGAATAACTTTTCCGCATATAGCTTATCTTCATCATGTTTATGAGATGCATTCCTTTTATGTCCACATTTTTGTGAACATAATGTATTACAAGAGGGCCAAGATGGCCTTGAAGATGCTCACCTGAGAAATATTGCCTTCATTGCCTGCATAAGTTACTATAACATAGTTGTATTAAAATACATAATGCAGAAATACAGCAAGATCATTTCAATTCTACAAAGCAAACAGTACCTGTGGTCCAACATTGAAGGTCATAGCTTAAAAATTCATAAAGTCACTGGATCATGGTCAATGCAAAGGAGTCTGGCATGAAAGATGAGTCATATACCACTATATAATTATAATACATACAGTGATATTAGTGATATAATTATGCTCACCTTTCCCACCAGACCCCTTTGGGTTTATGTCATTCAAGGTCAAAGTTCAATTTGATTTACAAAACTGTATGAGTGGTCAAAAATTAAATGTCATAGATCTCGCAAATGTCTATGTAAAAACAAGTGTAGATCGGGCATGGCCAATTTTGACACCAGAGCTATGATCCCAATAAACTTGGTAAAGTACCACTAGGCAATGACACACATCAAATATCTAAGATCTAAGCCTTTTGATCCCTGACAAGAAGATTTCTAAAAAAAGAGAGTCAACAAGAGCACTGGTTATCGCAAAACATACCCGTCCTGCAATGTTATCAATTCAAGGGTCATAACTCTGAAGTGTCTGATTTATTCTGACTGGTTTTCTAACTCCATTGAGATACTGTGCAAAACATATTTTGACAAAGTTTGTAAAGATCAATTCACGTTTGTAAGTGTTAGAAAGCAGACACTGTTATTTTTGCAATTTTTCATCAATTCAAGGGCAATAACCCTAGTGCGTCTGAAACAATCTGGTTTGTTATTAAATGTGGCCAAGATATTGTGATCATGTACATTATAACCAAGTTTGGTAAAGATTGGTTCATGTCTGTTTTAGGTTGAGAGCAGACAATATCAGTGGATGCCGCCTGCCCACCCAGCCGCCGCAGGAGAATCCATTTTACGCCTGGTCTTCCACTAGCGTATAAAAATGACAAATCAGTGTGATTTTCAGATATTTCAAGGGCTTAAACTGTAGATCTACCAGTCCAATATCAGCCAAACTCCACCGTTGCCATTAACATTGTGTTAAAGTTAAATGAAGATTGCATAAAAATTAAGTAAAATCTAGCATTTTTTTATACTTCAAGGGTCTTAACTCCTGACCTTATTTGCTGATAACAAAATCATAATTGGGCGAGAGATTATTGCTAGAAACATAGTCAGTTGTCAAGGAGTTTGAAGATGATTGTAAACAACTTTATTGTAAAGGGATGGACGACAGTCATTCAATAATCCTAATGCTCATTATGAACATGTGCTCAGGCGAGCTAAAATCTTTCAATTTTTCGATCTTAAATACAAAAACAGACTTCCAGTATTGATAAGATAAGGCTTTAGTACATTAACCCTGGGACATAATAACAAATCTGACCTTCACAACTTGACTACAAGAAACTCAGGAGTGCAGGAGATTGTCCATCTGACCTCTCTGTATGACCCTGACAGCAGGGGTTATTTCATTGTCAATAACAAATCATGGTCAAACATTGTGATACAAACGATATACTTGATGACAAAATTTTCAATTTATACATAATCTTTTAATTGCAACTCTGTATTTACATTTAAAAAAAAAAAATAAACATATCATTTAATACTTTCATAATAGGGCATGTAAAATAACACAAAAATCAGAACAAAAATTGGATTCAATTAAATTTTTAAATACTTAAAGTTTTGATTAGGTGCATGTTAGTATCTTCCCTCATTTACCTGTAAGATTCTTATTTGGTTCTTTGTAAAAACATGTATAATTCTTATTTAGTTCTTTGTAAAAACATGTATAATTCTTATTTGGTTCTTTGTAAAAACATGTATAATTCTTATTTGGTTCTTTGTAAAAACATGTATAATTCTTATTTAGTTCTTTGTAAAAACATGTATAATTCTTATTTGGTTCTTTGTAAAAACATGTATAATTCTTATTTAGTTCTTTGTAAAAACATGTATAATTCTTATTTGGTTCTTTGTAAAAACATGTATAATTCTTATTTAGTTCTTTGTAAAAACATGTATAATTCTTATTTGGTTCTTTGTAAAAACAGGGTTGCTTACATCTGATAATCAATCAAATTTCAATCAAATCTAACATTTCACATCAGTTACTATGGTAACAGAGAGATACTTGGGATTAATCAGCCAGCTACATCAGCTGGGACCAGCCCATGTGTGACAGATGGTCCTGCACTCCTGAGTCACATTATCAACAGGTGGGGCAACATGTCATGTGACCTACATTTAATTTGCATTAGCCACATGTGACTGTCTTCAATATTACTTTCATTTTTTTTCACTGACTAAAGTCACATTTTCTAAAATCAAAGACAGATATGCCACTTCCTTACCTAGATCTGTAACACCTTTAATCTACAATTGTTCACTGAAGTCTGACATTTTATCCCAGGTCTTGTACTGTTTATGTTTAACCTATACCAAATACACTAAAATCACCAGACTCCTGAAAACGAAAAACTTTGACTTTCAATACTTTAACCCTTTCCCTCATAGAGGACACCATGAAAAGACCTATGCGAACAGCATAAAACCAGATCAGCCTGCGAGTAACTCGCAGGCTGATCAGGTTTTATGCTGTTCGCTGCTCCTCAGTGGTCTGGAAATGAGGATTTTGTAATTAAATTTGGTAAGTTTTAACTGTGGTTTTCTGCAGATCAGGCTTTATGTGGTACCTATTGAGTGCGTCAAAATGAGTCTATATGAGGGAAAGGGTTAAAGCCCCAGCTTTAGCCTAAAGTGGTAATATCTAACTACATCAACTACAACTACATAGTTGCCCCATCTCTTGATATCATGCCCTTACAACGGAACATGAGTGTTATATATAATTTGCCATGAATACACCGCTGTCAGTCTGAGTGAAGGAGGAAAGTATAAAATTTGGCCATATTGTTTTACCTGTCCCAGACAGAATTATATCAATTTCGGAGACCATGCTGTATCCACTGCCCATGCCAACAGTCTGGGGCCCCACTTTGCTTTGCTGCGTCACGGTTGCGTAGCTCTCCAATCTCAATGGCATGGCTGCATTCTGCGTTGGCTGAGACTCGAGCCCGGTACCCCCCAACTGGGCAGGCTTACCTGTGGCGTGTGGCGGCGGAGTGCCGTCACTAGTCTGGTCTGCACGCTTCAGTGATCCCGCATAGCTTATTGGGTTACTGGGCTGGGTCAAAGGTCGGTCGGAGCCTGAGGGTGGTTCTGACATGTGACCATCACACTGCCTTCCGTCCAGACTGAAACATTCCAACACCTTGATTGATCTTCCGGCATCATGTTATATCAAAGTATGGATACAGTCGACAAACCAATCAAGGGACTGCCAAAAAGTGGTCGCTTAATGAAATGGTCTCTTAATAGATATTTTTGGAAATCCAGGCAAACAAGTCAAATATATACAAACTGTAAGCTAAATTGTATCATAACGTTATATTATATTACAACATGAATACGATATAAACTACACAATGTTTTGCTGTTTTATACCAATAAACATCAACATGTTTATTTTTTGTCATATCTTTCGATTTTTTAGCTATTATGTTGGAATAATACCTTGGATCATTGGCTGAGGTATGCATTTGGTGTTCGGAGGAAAAACACAACATTTGACATCGAATTCATGGATGGATTCGGACAATTTCAAGAAAAAATATTATTTAGCAATGAGCTTTTATTATGTCTCTAACAGAAATCCAGAAACCCCCGATAAATTTATTTCAAACCACGCACCCTGGTCGCGTATCATAAGACGCAATGTACATACTTATAGGTACGAATTAATAATGGTACGCATTGCATCCGGAAGTATTGATTTACCTTATTCCCAAACATTTTTTTAACAAAATCCGAAGCATTCGGCATTTGGAGGGATGATTTCACCTATGTTATGCTTAGTAACTGTTGAAAAGGGGAACCAGGAACTATATTGAGAGTTTAGTTGCACATGGTGCATTCATGCGTGGTCAAAACAAATTGGTTTCAGGTGAGCACTTATGATCGGGATAATTGTTTGTTCGGATGTGTTAAAGATGAATATACACATGCTCCAGCGTACACAATGATTAGCAACGGAATCAAACACGGTCGCTAAAAGAAGTTGATTGTGCATAATCTTACGTGCTGGGACTTGGTTTATGTGGACGTTGATGGCATAAAAAAGTCGCTTAATGGGATAAATTGATATAGTAAAAACATTCGGGCGGGATGTATAACAGTCGTTTAATAAAAAAAGTCATTTAATACAAGTGGTTGCATGTACATGTTGACTGTACTTTCGTCTCAAACTGTGTAACAATCTGTTGGCTAAACTCCTTCATACCCTCCGACTGACTGAAATTCTGACAGCTATTTCAGAAACAATTATTTCTTGACCCTTTACATCATGAATATTCATGTACAAATTTATGACCTCATGAATATTAATTAAGTGAATTTTAAATGGTATATGAAACAATAGATTTTTCTTTGTTCTGCAGCCTGTGTAAATTCTGAGCTACAATATTGTATAAGCAAACAGAGGAGACCCAGAGCAGACAGCTCATATAGGACATACTAGATAATATTGATTATTTTTCAAAACTTAACAAGAAACCGTTGAGAGGGCATTACACTGGTGGTAAGAAGTTAAATTTTAATGAGATCTGTCTGTGTATCCCATATTGGTGTACCATATTGTGAGCATGTGGACATTACCTGTGTTGGCGCAGCAGCATGCACTCTCCTCCATCATTGGGGTCCAAGTTGTAGATGTAGAGGTAGCCATCTTGTGAGGCCACAAGTAGACGTGGGACTTTCTGGATCCTATAGGAACATAGTAACAAAGAGGTCTACTTATAATATAGGAACAAAACAAATAGTCATATGAAAAAAAAAATGTAAAAAATTATATAATACAACTATGGGAAATGTTAAGCTGAACAACTTCAATACATTGTACTTTCTGGAGGACTTTGAACTTATACTGCCCAATTATGAATAGATGCTTAAAAACACTTACAGAAGACACTTTAGATTTTAATCAATCATGGAAACATCATATTTACCTCATTGTTATATTACATACATAAACAACAAAAGATTTTTCATCTTCTTGACAAAAGCTTCAATGAGTGCCCATGACAAGGTCAATATCATCTGTGACAAAGTGTCCAGCATAAGCTAGTATGCAGCTATGGTATCACAGAAAACAGTGAGGGGGAGAATGGATGCAGGACTCTTTAATGTGTATAGGCAGAAATTAATACTTTATAATAAAAATATTTACATGAAAGTTGATTTCATAGTGTTTACTGTCTAGCAAGTGGCTATATAAATACTATTAAAGAAAAGGCTAGAAATTATACATCAAATAAAATTGGCACAGGAAAGTATTGTTTTCTGAAATATAATGTTGAGGAAGACAAAAATGATCATTCAATTATAAAAATTACTGCATACAAAGGAGAGATGATATCTGTTGAAATGTGATTGTTTTCCTATTGTTATGAAGTGATAATCACATGACCTCACCGTTCAGTGTCTATACAGACAATCACGATTGGTATTTATAATCTCTTTCTGTTTTATTTTCTGTACATGATCTATATCTTTTCTGTTAATGAACATTAATTGATGTCCTTTAAAACTGTTTATTAAACTATCATACATCACAATTATTCTGAAAATGACCAACCAATAAGCATGGTCTGTATAGACTGATCATGAGTAAGGGTTCCAAGTGAAATTGATTGCAAGATTATTTTTTTTACCCATAACAACTTCTATGTTCTATCACACTGAAATAAAATAGTTTTCAATCATTAATACATTCATTACCAAACAATCTTAAATTGACAAACTTGTTTACTGGTATTTTGTTTCTGACTGTATACTACTATTCACAACATTTCAACTCGTTTTCAATCACACTCATATGATTTTCTCTCACCCCTTCACCGTACATAACACTAGCACGAGATATTTGATACCATGTGACAAGAATCAAAAAGAGAAAAATGCAACAAAACAAATACACAATAGATGAACAAACATTTGTTAAATCATTATCACATAAATAAACTAATTAAGCTCAAACTTGTTCATGCTAAAGTAGTCCTAACAACTTGTCAAATTCTCAAGAATAACAAATAATTCCTGGAATCTGACAAAATTTATTATCTGTGCAAAAACATGTTTATTCAACACAAAGTGACATATGTGTTGTTTTATCTATTTGATAATGAAAGTTCCAATTAGTATCCAATCATATCAGGTCTGTTTACAATGAGAGGAGACCACTTACGTAGCTATTGCACAAACGTTCTTAAGGCCTTGTGATGGTAATTTACATATGGCAAATGCCCGACCTTGGTTGAACATGTCTGTAACCTGGGTGGGAAGATAGTTGGCTGAAGTCTTCAGGGCCTGGTTGAAGTAGCCCATCCAACTGGACTGGTCCTCTTGTGGTCGACTGAAAAACAAGGAAAGATCACTTTGACACAGTTACCTGGCTTTCATCTTCTGCCTAAAAAATATCACAGAGATTTTGTCCACCTAACAAGGATATTGTCTTTTCTGGCTGTAGTCACAATACAACACTCAGTCACATCATCCTGAAACTAAGCTCACAAGCCTTGGTAACTTTGGTAACTCACATCCCAGATTTGAATCCAAGAGCACATGATTCCAGAGAGGACACTCTGGACTAGTTACGCACCAGGTCTGGTAGCTCACTGTTTTACACCAGTCACTGCCTGAATCATGTTCAGAATTGTTTCTAGCAATGAGAAAGCCAATAAAGAACACGGACCACATCGGTCTGATTATGTAGGAACAGATGTAATATGCCAGTGCCTAACAGGTTATGGTGGTAGCTCATCAAATAACAGAAGAGAAATTTTATTGAGATGAGTACATAGTATAGACTTGATATAATTTTCGACGTATCAAAACAAAATGCTAGAAGACTAGTTTATTTCCAAAATACAATGTCCATATATATGTGTACTTGACTTCTGCCATAGATTTGTATACCTTGTGGGAACTTTCACAATTCACATAGCATAAAAGGTTAAGATTTGATGTCAGACATAAGAGTACTCACCTGTCTTTATGTGTTTCCAGTTTAAATATATGTACAGTTTCCGTGTTACTGGAGGCAGACAGGTACATGCCATCCGAACTAAATGCTAGTGAGTATATGTGAACACATCTGGAACACATCAAATTAACACATAAGTGGAGCTCAACTAATTTTTTCAGTTAATAATTTACAAGTCTTGATCAAACCTCCTTGTATCTATATGTAGAAAATTTAAGATGAATACTCACTGAATAAAAAAAAAAACATTTAAAAAGGCAGATGTTAATAAAAGAAAACTACTGATTTTCAAATCATTTCAAGCCAGTTAACTCTCTGCCTCATGAATATCAATGTATAAATTTTGACTTCATGAACATAAATTTGCTGAATTTTAAATGGTATATGAAACAATTGATTTTTCTTTGTCATGCATGTGTACAATATGAGGCAGAGCCAAGGCATCAAAACAGGAATATGTGGTAAAGTGTTAATATTTCTGGTACTACCCTGATCCTTTTAACCTCTTTTCACACCTAAGCTGCGTCTTTGCTTGTTAGGGTATAACGTCAAATTGAGAGTATTTCAGGCAACAATCTTTAATGTCATTCTCCTATAGAAAGTCTGGCTAGAGCCTATGTGGTTGGCTCTATCCTCTATTATCAATTATAAATAAAAAATATGTAAAGTGCATTAACAAAAGTATATTAGAATTGAATCATTCAAATTTACTACAAGTAGTGTTTATAATGTCTAAAAAGTTTTACATCTACATATCATGTGAGCTTAAAAATATGAATAAAGGACTATCAAAAATGCAATTATGACAATGAAATGCAATTAGGAAATTATGGATGCTTATATTGATATAAAAGAATATTTGGAATGGAAGAATACATATGATAAGAGTGGCCATTGTCCTGTGGTTGTGTTCATTGACTACAGATATGAACATTTAAGTTTGATGAACTGTTGGGGGTGACCATTCTTTAAGGCTTTCCCAGGCACAAATACTGGTATAACAATGAAATTGTCAAAAGAGATAAACCTAAGTTGCATAAACTTGTTTTCAGATTGATATATTGTCTCATATATTTCTCAGGTTGGTAATATTGACTGTCACTCTTAACTGCCATGTTATATCTATAAAATAGAATTTGAGGGGGAAAACCCCTTGTTCTATCCAACAATTCAATATGACACAACATTGTTGGAAGTAATTAATGATGATCAAATGGTGTCTTTATTGATCTATCATCTATTTATTTATATAAACCAATATTTAAGAAGTTTTTGAAGTCTTGATTTTTGGTAATGACAGTTTATGCATGCAATTTTCTAGAGACAATGGTGATTTGTCAGTATGTTTGTTTTAATGGTGAACCAGAGGAAATACATTAGTAGAATAGATTAGACAAAAGTAATTCAATTCATCATTACACAGAGGAAACAGACAATATCCAGTACAATTAATTTTACCTCTTCATTCCTCTTCTAAACTCAAACAACTTTTGCCCATCAGGGACAGAAAATACTCTGATCACAGTACCCTGAAAAAATAGAAAGTAAAATATGTTTAATATTAATATAGAGATGTACTGTACAAAATATTATCCAAATTTAGTGAAATGTTCAAAATCAAAACTATCAAAGAAAAGTAAATGGAAAATCATTTTTAAAATATCTCACAGAAGATAACATGAGTGAAAATTTTATTTTCATTTTTTTTCTATTGTGTGTGTTTTTTATTATGTTTGCGTGTGTGTTTGTTGTTGTTTTTTCTCTCATATAGCTTAAAATAAGAAGCATATTTGCAAAAACACTAATCAGCCAATTTGTTCAAAGCTGACCTTCAACCCACACCTGCTGACAGCATTAAGATCAATCTGCAGGTTCTGGTAACTTGCAGGCTGATTGGCTTTTATACATGTTGCTTCTCATCACAACTTTAAAATAAAATGGTTACTGTAAATTTCACCATGACTGAAAATTAGTTTCAGTCTAATCAATTTTTGCAGTTGTCTAGCATACAGTTAGGTGATGAAGGGTTAACAGCTGGGTTCCCACCAGGATTCTTAAACTGGAATCCTTGACCAAGATGTCCTCACACGAAAAGGGTAGTCCTACATAACTCAACTTTGAAGAATCCAAAACAATGACACCAGTACACATTATTGTCTTAAGAAAACATTAATTTTTTTCTCAAAATTGCACCCTAGGTTAATATGAACTAGAATGTTTTACCTTTTCTGATGCAGAAGCAATCCTTGTCCCTTGAGCATTGAAAGCAATGGCAACTAGCGGGTTATCATGGGCAGGTATCACTGTTACTGCTCGCTGTAATGGAATACAGACTTCTAGAAAACAAATTCCCATAATCAATAACAGAATATACCGTATCTATTGATTACTGTGTCTGTATCAATATTAAACATAAATCTGATCATATAGATTTCAAAAATGAAGATGTTGCCATATAAGATATCAATGCTAAATGATTTTATAAAAAATATCACACTTGCAAATTCTTTATACATATAACAGTTTTTAATATTTTATTTTGGGCCCATACCTAGATACTGCATTGTTTATAATTGAAATGCATGAATTAAGTGGGTAAGACACTGCAAACACTGTGGTATGTTGCACTGCTGCTATAGAAGTGGATGCAACAATAAACAAGTGAACAGCTGATGTACAAACTGTGGTAGATTTCCACCACATGAAACAACAACTAATAAATTGCTGATGTGGGGCCAATCAAGTTCAAACCATGTTACTTTGGTATTGTAGTGGAGTATCTTGTTATCTGTTATTTTTTCCCAATATTTAGAGAACTACATAGGGTTCATACTTCACTTCAGTCTAGATGAATTACTTTATTAGCCATGTCCTGCATAGAGTTTAACCCTTTTCCTCATACTCAGACTCATTTTGACGCACTCAATAGGTACCACATAAAGCCTGATCTGCAGAAAACCACAGTTAAACCAGGGTTTTCGATGACGCACAAAATTGTGCGTTTTGTCGCAAAATAATCTGAAATGACCCCCATATTGAATGCTAGTGCACCGTCAATGACGCATTTTCAAAACCAGGTTCTAAATTAATATAAGACACATTCGATTGATATCAAATAGCTGTCAGTTTAAACCTACTATATGTGTTTCCTTTAATTTGGAAACAACATGTGACGTTCCAGATGCATGCTCATTTTATTTTTTCTGCTTGCTCTGAATAACAGATCAAGATATAGGACTTTCCGATTCTTAAAATAGAACCTGGACTGCCGGCATTGCATAAAACTATGACCTCACGTCGTTGTTGTCCCGAATATTAGGCTGTCTGTTTACGTGCATGATTTTATTAATGAAAACTAGACTTACTTTGATTTTTTCTCACTATATTTCGCCCTTTTATATATTTGGATAAATTTTATCACAGAAAAATTCTCCCTTTATAAATTAGTCTGATGTTCCGATACGTTCTGTAAAACTAGTCCCAACCAATGATGGAGAGTTTTTGCATAGCAACGTCATTTGGATCATCGCAAATGCTGCAACAATGGTTTATTATTATTATTATTACCTAGCTGCAGGTATGTCCCCCTAAAATTTAAAATGACCCCTAAATCAAATATTCAAGGGGACACATGTCCCCAAAATGAAAATGTATATATTAAACCCTGTTAAACCTGACCAAATTTAATTGTAACATCTTCATTACCAGACCACTGAGGAGCAGCGAACAGCATAAAACCTGATCAGCCTGCAAGTTACTCGCAGACTGATCTGGTTTTATGCTGTTCGCATAGGTCTTTTCATGGTTTCCTCTATGAGGGAAAGGGTTAACTTAATCAATAAAAAAAATGTTCATAGATAATCAAATGATCAAAGAAAGAAAGTTTGGAACTGTAATCAACACAAAAATTTTGAGAGCAAGACTCATTTCTATGTGGGAGAAATTGTTTACATAATATATATATGTATGCATCAATATTCTCAAATTTGTATTGATAAATTATCAAAATGACTGAAAACACTGATACATTGATATCAAATTCATCAATGATGGTCTTAGCTCATACTACACCACAAATTAATGTCTTAGTGAAATAAATGGTTCTTACTAGATTTATTGTGTCAAATATCTGCACTTCTCCTATTTGGTTGCTGCCTGGGTAAGCCAAGAAGCAATTGTCATTGTTAATTGATAGAGCACACAGTCCAGCAGGATTAGGGGGTGTGTCTCTGATAGTGTGTAGAACCTTCATGTCCCGAATATTGTGTATGTACAAACTCTCTTCCAGACATACTATCAAACGCTGAAATCAAAACATACATGACAATCCATTTCAGTTTGTAAAAGAATTTCCATCCATCCCTTATTCATTTAATTAAAGAACCAATTTTTGGTAGTTTTTTGTTCAAGAACACTACAAAAAAACATTAATTTCACACAACAGACTTTTAGACCTGTCAGAAAAATAATTTTACACAATCTTTGATCAAAATCTTATTGGGAGTGATTGTCCTTTAAAAAGTTTTTTTTATATCAAATCTTAACATATCTTATTAACAAAAATGAAAGATCTTATTACATTATTCTTAAAACACCTACCTGTCGATTCAACTTGACAGCCAGAATAGAATTTGAGTAACTGTAATTGCATATTTCTGTGCCTTTTTTAAAGTGACAAACTTTCAGTTTCCTTGGTGATGAAAGGCTTACAATTGCAACAAGACTGCTTGAAAACAACCTCTCCACAATGCAAATGTCTTCACTTTCTGTAAAAATATATATATAATTTTATATATTGCCATATTTCTAGTATATTTATTTTAGTATATATTTTCAATTCTAATCTGATCTACTGCTAAAGTAGACAACCTACTTAACGCTTTATGACTATACTAATTACAATGTACTTAGTCCTGTAATGCTCCCAGAAATAACACTGCCCCCACCCCCTAGTGCAATGCAGGGTCTGTATGGACCTCATATTTTTCAGTATAAAATTTTTGGGATCCGCAATATAATTTGCTTACCTAAATCTCATACCGTCTGTTGTAGAGAACTAGTAAATTTGCAGATTAGCATCTGTCATATATAACAATCGCAAGCTACTAACCCAGGTATCCTTAGAGTGTTTTATTTTGTGGGTTTTTTTTCAGTTTGGGAAGAAAGGGGTCTAGGCCTATAGGAGTGTGGGAAAGGGGGGAATTGTGCTATCAAGCTTAAAAGGTTTTTTTTCTACTATGTATGATGTGGGCATTTTTATTGTATTTTACTCTTATTTGATGATGTTTTATGCATAAAAGAATGATAAGAACAATGATATAACATGTTTGAACTTTAACATTTAACTATGACACATAAGTGAGTCCATGCACACAATTAATATACTATAATATCTAAACTCCTAATCATGGAGAAGGAAAATGAAAAAAAAAAATATATATATATATAATCCAGGTAGGGGGAATGCCACCAATATTCTCTGAATATTTGGACAAAAAAACACTGCCTAACATCCTTAACTGTCACCACAATAAAAATGTTATCATTCCATTTTGCCCTGACTTAAGCAACTTGAATTTGAAAATAATGCTGGAAAATTAAATAAATACAATTTGAGTGAAAATGAGGGCAAATGGGATATAATATCCTTTTTTCATTTCTGATTTTTTATTACATATTTATATGCCTGGACTCAGAGCTCTATTTTATTAAATAGGGACCCTGAGTATGTATGTTATGCCACTGCCTATATAACTACTTAATTTTGGAGTTAGCCTTTGGTATTCTGCCAGACACCTTGGTATCATTCCACCTGCCAGTAATACCCGAAAGGGGAGTTTGTGCAGTATATATTGATAGATAGACAACTGTGAAAAAAGAGCTTATCCACTTTTCTGAAAATTTGTTTGAGTGCTAACCCCTTCATTTCTAGCTGGATTCCTTGACAATGTAATCAGTGTTCTATTCTAACTTGTCTTTATAGTATATAACAACAAAATTTCCATACTTTTAGACACAGTTTACTCATGGACATTAAATATACATGTAAATCATTTACATGCATAAATAAATCACCTAAATATTAATGATATTGCTTTACTGATAGTTCATATCCATATATTTAAAGCTGACCTTTGACCATATGATTATATTGATATTAATTTCATTTAAGAGAATAAACTGCCAAGCAGACTGTGCAATTTATTGAAACAATATATAAGTGCAAAATTTCAAATGTTAAGATGGTTGTTTCTCAATATCTTGCCTTTACACATTCTTGTGCAAGCTATCAAAAAGACATATGTTATCTGTCAATCAATGTCAATGGTGACCTAAATAACTAGGTCAAAAATAGACATGACAAATCAGATTCAAATAATCTTAATGATTTTGAACAAACAAAAGCATAATACTAAATATTATATACAATTAAAACTTAAGTATAAATTCTTCGTTATAACTGACACACTCTCGTTTCTTATAGGTCTGCGGATACGTGCACTAAACTGCTGACATCAGTACTGTATGTGAACAAAGACCTTACCATTTACATTGTCATAAATATGGTCCAGTTTCTCCACAGAACTCAGCGAAAACAATTTATATCCGCTTTTCGTCCCAACAGCCAGTGACCTGCAGAAATAAAGTTTTTGTTAACCAAACAGAATATACAGATGGTTCAGTTATGAACTTAAATTGCGACATCTAAATCGAAAGCAAAACAATTTCATTACGTGCAATCCTGGTTGAAGTTCACGAACAGGAGATCGGACTGGTCGTCCGCAGCTTGACCTGCAAGATTCATTAGTCCGGTCAAGCCTTTGGACACCCCGCTGTATAAATAATCCGTGCTGGTTAACACAGGATAAAACGCATTTCACTGTTTTAATTTCGTTATCTTTCTAGTATGTTTACGACGGCTGACATTTTGTGCAATAATACTTTTTGCTCAATTCCATTGGCTAATATACTTTGGGTATTCGGAACTCTCGTTTTCTAAACAAATAGCGATAAAACCAAAGTTGATCAAATGTGACCTTGGAACAAAATGTCTGCGCCCTTACCATCGTGTAGGGCAGGCAAACTGTATGGAAACCAATTTACGTAACCTTTTAAGTAAAAAAGATGAACGGTGTTTTTACCTAAGTGAACAATAATGCACAAGCTACGTTTATCGATCCAAAAGGGAGGTGTTTTTATTCAGACCTCAAGAGCTTATTCTCACGATCTCTCTTACAATCTGTTGAAGAGGCCTTTACAAAACCAGAGACTGTCAACGCCAAGATGTAATGACTGCTTCAAACAACAGTATCGTTTGGTAGGGAGACATTTTGATGCATAGAATTATTTTGATTTTATCGTTAAGTTCATTAGCTTGAAACGGGTGAGCTCTGAGTCTCAAAATCATCTGTGTTAAAATTCAAGGGATAATGTTCATCACAGCTACAGGTTGGGGTTTGAAACTTGGGGGGGGGGCACTTTTCTAGCACATTTACATTGGTTTATTCACGCGGTCTACCAGAGTTAACAGTCGTTTTTGTGATAGGATGAGGTAAACCGATGGTCGTTTCTTCGACCATCCGTTTCGTCGGTATATTTAAAGTCGTTTCGTCGCCTTGAATATTCAATAGGCGGAAAGTGTGAAAAACTTAATTCACACCCAATTACTCACGCTGTATTAATGGTAGTTGTTTAATGCAGGTGTATTTTGCATTTGAATAATCAGCAGATAATCCGATATAGAACAAATATAAACAAATACTGTCGTCATCACCATCATCATCATTAAGTACAACAAAGGCCGAATAATCAGTGAAAAAAAGTGTTTATTCATCCTAAACTAGTGTGCAATTAATTATGTATGAATGGTCCTCTCCCATTCGGAAAACAATATAATTATATATGTAACGCCTCACGGCGTGTGAGTTCCTCTTGGTCTGCAAGCATACAGATTGGGGGTTTTATCAAATAAATAAAACAGACAAAGGTGAGCGTACACAGAGATTCAGATTGGATCGGCCCTTCGGTCCAGGGCCGATAAAAGCTACAGATGACCGGAAAAAATAAACTCAGTACGCCCATCGGGCCGATAAAAATACAGTTCATCAGACAATGTGACCGACAAATGTCTGTACCGGACGGTGAAATTTCGACAATTAACCCTTTACTTCATAGAGTCCCACTCTGACGCATTTACTTATTACTTCATACAGACGCATTTTGACTCAAATACCCGTTACTTCATAGAGACTCAATCTGACACAGTCAGTTTTTAACAGCATAAAAGTTCCTAATCGGCAAAAAAGACTAAATAGCAATGTTGCTGTTGAAACTTTAATCATATTACAATCTATATAAAACATGTGTTTGTTCTGAAAATAATTACATTAGAAACAATTTGATACTTGGGGTCGCCGGTTTGTATGCGTGTTCATAGGAAGAAATTTCGACCACCGGAAATATCGATATTTGCCAAAGTTTTTATGCATAAATATCTTTCTTTTTCATAATTACTGGATTCTTTAAATTCAAATACATATATCAATCAATAAAATCAGGAATATGACTAAATAAATAGAATGATGCGTGTCAAGTTTCGTTTTCTTTTCTTCATGCTATTCAAGTTCTATCCAGTGGAAAATTACCTATGTAAATTTATTCTTCTCGTGCTATTTTTTGAAACATTAGCGTCTGTCTATAAAAAGAACCAATAGAATTGTCAGATACCATAAATCACGTGCCACGTGGTCACAAGTGTCGTTAAAACCGGAAATCGCGAGTCTTCTAAGAAATAAACAGGCTGTTATAAAATGTTGGCAAGAAACTGTCAATGATGATTGAAAAACAAAGAGTAGATAAGGTATCAAAGGATGTCGATCTATTATTGGGGGAATAAAACATATACTTTTAATTGATTTGTCAGCACTTCAAGTTAGATCGTATTTAAAGAACACGACTGTCGCAGAATGGAAAATCATTCTGACGAGTCGGATTTTTCGGATTTTGCTGAATTCGCCTTGACTTTGATTAGATAGAAAGTCATATAAATTACAATTCTGTGTTTGATTTGATAAACAATCAAAATATCTTATATGTCCAATCTTTCTCTCACTCATCATCTTCAAAATTCTAGAAGTATGAATGATCTCACATTTCCATTTTAAGTTAAATAATTTATTATTACCTGCTGTTTTCTTGAGTCAATAAAAAAAATTTATTATTTTTTTTTTTTTTATTATTTGTTGTTTTTTTTGCTTTTATTTTTAAGATCTTTTATGCTTAAGGGTTGGGTGGGTTCTCCTTTGTGACATACTAATTCCATACTGAATAAATGCATCCCTCCAGATACTAACTTGAATAACAATTATTTATTTCATTTCTATATAAGTAAACAAGGTATCAGAAGATAGTCATAACAACATATTTACCGGAAATTTAAAATTTTGAAAACCTTGAATGATATATTTCAAAGCAAAAAGAATATAAATAAAGTAAACTTGAAAGTGTCATTAATGTCCTATTAAGCATTTTGCTATAAATAAATTGTCCGAAGTTTTTCTTGTAATTTAGGACAAATGACTTAAAAAAAAATGACCATTTAGGACAACTGTCCTAAGGAATGTGGGTCCAATCTGAATCACTGCGTACAGCTTTCGCCATTTACGATAGAATCAAAGTGCGCAGGCGCCCCGGTGCAAAGGTGAGAGGTTACCAAAAATAAAAAGTAGGGGTATAACTCTACCAATTGTGATGGAGCATGCAAAGCAAAGGCCGTGAGATGAGTGATGGTGATGAATGATTAATCAGCATGCCCACTGCCTTTCAATAATTGGAGTACATGTAACCACTGGTTTGAAAAAATTGGGGTACAGACAAAAAAATCAGGGTACAAAATATACTTATATATATATATATTATGGGAAAGAACACGTTATTTATTTTCAAAAGCGTTGTTCTGTTACTTATTTGACTTAAATACATTAGTAATAATTCAAACAACGTCGAACGTAAACATAAAACAACTAAGAAATTCTGTATCCGAACATTAGCAATATCCGAATTCCATGTCATTTAGTTAGACGCGGAAAACCGTCGTTTTTAAAATTCATTATGTTTCTAACAAGATGAATTAACCTGGATGTAACGTAGGTATTTAGATTGTTGTTTTGGTGTTTGAATTCAACTTACTTTCTTTCGATTTGAAAAAATCGAGGATAGATTCCTTTCTTTTGGGCCGTTCAGACGACATATCGTACGTTTTCGGTTCAATTACCGTGATGTGTGAGCCGTCCAAAAAGTGTCAAGCGTTAGTTTATCAACAAAATCTGGCAGATTTGTAATGAAAACCCATTTTATCAGCAATATTTTCGTTTAATAAGCTTATTTTTTTGCCAAAAAAAATCTGCGTATATGTACCCATCAATGTTAAAAAATCTGCGTGCACATATTTTTTTTGGCGTGATTCACGCAAAGTTTTGCGTGAATGGGCACCCTGTTAATATGAATGATATATGAATGAATTTGATAATACTAAATGAGAATAAATATATTTAACTACTAAGGAGGGAATAGTTCATTGATACAATATTACAAACAATCAACATGGACATGAACATAATAATTACAATAGACGTGACAATTGCAGACGTATGACAAGACATGGACATACACAAGGACAAACAAACTGACAAGCACTAACAAAATGACACCGTTACATATATATATACATACATTAAACAAATATGGAGTGATAAAAAGTATTTATTCCTCCTAGTGTGCCTCATTATGTTATTTTTTAGCTCACCTGAGCATAGCTCAGGGTGAGCTTTTGGGATACTTGATTGTCCGTCGGCCGTCGTCTATCGTCCGTCAACAATTTTGATGTTTACACACTAGAGGCCACAGTTTTGATCCAATCTTCCTCAAACTTGGTCAGAATGTTTGTATTGATGATATCTTGAACCCTTTCGAAAATGGGTCAGGTTGGATAAAAAAGTAGGTCAGTAGGTCAAATCTTAGAAAAATCTTGTCGTCCGTCAACAATTTTGATGTTTACACACTAGAGGCCACACTTTTGATCCAATCTTCCTCAAACTTGGTCAGAATGTTTGTCTTGATGATATCTTGAACCCTTTCGAAAATGGGTCAGGTTGGATCAAAAAGTAGGTCAGTAGGTCAAATCTTAGAAAAATCTTGTTTACACACTAGAGGCCACAATTTTGATCCAATCTTCCTCAAACTTGGTCAGAATGTTTGTCTGTGATATCTTGAACCCTTTCGAAAATGGTCAGTTGATCAAAAAGGTCAAGCAATCTTAGAAAATCTTGTTAACAGCCACATTTTGATCATCTCCTCAACTTGGTCGAATGTTTGCTTGATGAATCTTGAACCTTCGAAAATGTCGTGATCAAAAAGTAGGTCAGTAGGTCAAATCTTAGAAAAATCTTGTTTACACACTAGAGGCCACAATTTTGATCCAATCTTCCTCAAACTTGGTCAGAATGTTTGTCTTGATGATATCTTGAACCCTTTCGAAAATGGGTCAGATTGGATCAAAAAGTAGGTCAGTAGGTCAAATCTTAGAAAAATCTTGTTTACACACTAGAGGCCACAATTTTGATCCAATCTTCCTCAAACTTGGTCAGAATGTTTGTCTTGATTATACCTTGAACCCTTTCGAAAATGGGTCAGGTTGGATCAAAAAGAAGGTCAGTAGGTTAAATCTTAGAAAAATCTTGTCTACACACTAGAGGCTACAATTTTAATCCAATCTTCCTCAAACATGGTCAGAATGTTTGTCTTGATGATATCTTGAACCCTTTCGAAAATGGGCAGGGCCGGACCGAAAAGTAGGTCAATAGGTCAAATCTTAGAAAAATCTTGTTTACACACTAAAGGCCACAGTTTTATTGCAATCTTCCTCAAACTTGGTCAGATTGTTTGTCATGATGATATCTCGAACCAGTTTGAAAATGGGTGGGGCTGGATAGAAATGTAGGTCAGTAGGTCAAATCTTAGAAAAATCTTGTTTATACTCTGAGGGCAACATTTTTGGTCCAATCATCCTCAAACTTTGGCAGAATGTTTGTCATGATGATATCTTTTGTGGATGGGGTCAGAAAATTCCTGAACATTGTTTCACCTCATCATCTTAAATTTAAAGCAATCTGTTTTGTACAGGCAATGAATGATATTTTTCTCAGGTGAGCGATCTAGGGCCATCTTGGCCCTCTTGTTTTAATTTATTTTATTTATTCCAAGTCTCATGTCACATTTGACAAAATGAGAATACAAAAGCAAAAATGCATTTTTTTTAAGTAATGAACGAGGCTGATATAACTGACAGTTTTGTAAATAAACTAATGACAGTATTGTCATTAAACTGATACACTATACATATTATAATGAGTTATACAAGAAGAAAAGGGGAAAGAAAGGAGGCATACTACTGTTGACTTAACTTTGAAAGAAAGTGTTTAACAAATTGTCTTCTTTTTTTCAAATAGATCAATCTGTAAATCAATACTTAAACATAAATGTTACACGTACACAACTTTTTGCATTTTCATAAATACTTCTGACGACATCAAAAAATTACTGTTTATATATTTGTGGAGTTTAAACCATAATATGTTTCTGTTTATTGTGTCAAAGGCACCTTTCAAATCAATAAATACACAATAAAGTTTTTTGTAGGCTATAATGCAGGTGTTCAATTAGCGTATTAAGTACGAACATATTATCTATAGTCAAATAGCCAGGTCTAAATCCTGCCTGAAATTTACTTATCATATCATTTTTTTCTTCAACAAACTTTTAAAGACGATTATTTAGGATTGTTACAGTTACACATGCTCGAGTAATTAGGTGTGAATGACCCTACAAAAGTATTTCACACTTTCCGCCTATTGAATATTCAAGGCGACGAAACGACTTTACATTTACTATACATAACCAGTTCGATGAAACGGTTGGTCGACGAAACAACTGTTATTCGCATGCATAATCTTTCCTCGGCCTCAAGGAATTCAGTAGATATCGCCAATTTCATTCGTTGTCCTAATTATTGAAATGGAAAGTGATGCATTTATATCTACGCAAGTTAAACAATAATATTATCAATAATGACAGAATTATTAAAAATTTGTACTTGTTCATTTCTGTTAGTAGGAAACCACCAAAGTACCGGTATTATTCCACTTTGTACCAGTTCGTACCACAAGCTGCTTCGGACCACGGTTTGCTGGTATACTGTGAAACCGTGCATCTCTACTTCAACCTATCGCATTTCATAGTTACATGAATGGTCACTTGATTAGCAAAATGGTTCCTAACTGAAATGAAATTAGATCAGTGGTTGAAATTGGCTGTGTTTACTGAATCTTGCAGCCAAGCATTTAAAGACATTTTACTGTACATATAAATGTTTGGGCTAACTTTACTTGGCCTGTGTGTTGTGTTTACACGCTCCATGGACCACCTGTGGGGTGCGGTGTCATCCATTACTGTTACAACAGTATGTTTTGCTTCATCTACCTCTTTCAGTTTTTGTTTAGCTAATAGGAAAGTTGAATATTAGGCCATGGTCCACAGTTAGTTTGTTTAATAAAAATGGCTGATATCTAGTATGTCAGGAGTCAGGACATTGAATTATTTGGGGAAAGATTTTTTGTACACTCCAGCAGCCACATTGGTAAAGTAGTTTTGATAAAAATAAGTCGCAATATTTATGCTATTTATATCATTGCATCTTTATAAAAAATTAATGAGATTCAGGTGCCCAGTATAAGACCAGTTTGGCCCTCTTGTTTGAAGATAGTCATCTTAGCTATTTGGTTTATTTATTTACAGCTGTAAAATATATTCTCTCATTATCAGGTATCTGTGAAACCAGCTGCCAGTGTCGTAGATACAGATGATGAGACTGGAAATGGAAGGGAAGAACAAGCCAGGGTGTTGAATATCAGAGTTCCTAACCTAGAAGAATTTGAGCTGTCTCAGACCAAGACTGAGACAACCGAGCGTGACGTCATTAAAACCAACCAAACTCCTGAAGATGTTTTCAAGAATCATTCAGAGAATGTAACATTGTACTTAAAGAAACAGGAAGTGACGTTTGATATCAATTTGAAAAACCAGTTGGATGGACTGGCTGTTCGAGTTCCAGTAACTGATTCAAAGTATGAGCTTTTAAGAATAAAATTTGATCAAAATGATGGGCCAGAACTTGACAAAACGAATCCAGCCCAAAATGTGCAATCTGTGTCAGAAATGGCTTGGAAAGAAGTCAAGTTGGACTATTCCAAGCTTCCAAAGTATTACCTCATGTTGTCCAAAAATAAGACTAACAGGTATGGCATGTTTTATCTTTTATGATAATATTTACTGCCTGTTAATCATTCAGGTGATAGCAATTTGTTTTGTATTTTCTACAGGCCAGCTCTCTTTGTCATCTCCAATTTGCCAAACAAATGTTACTAACCATTTGCCACAGTATTACATGTATAAGGTCTTACTTTTTCACTGCACCCTAATGTCCTATACATGTATATGGTTATTCTAAGATATGTTTGTAATATGGTGGTGTGTACCAGAGGAATAATGGGTTAATATGTGTAATCTTTGGAAATAATTAGAACATGAATTGGGAAATACTTCATTTACGGTGATTCACCTGAAAATATCTCTCAACTATTGGACATGAGTGCTTGAAAACATCCACTGAGGTTAGTTCAATAGTCACAGGTCACATTGTCAGGAGGTTGTCCTGAGCTTAACTCTTACCTCATGTACATGTTTATGACTAAATGAATATGATTTTACTGTTTTTAGCTCACCAGAGCACAACTTGCACAAGGTGAGCCATCGATGTCATCAACAATTTGCTTTTAAAGACATCTCTGAAACCACTTGATAGAAATTGAAGAAATTTGGCATGAATGATCCTTGGGTGAACCTCCACAAAAGATGCTAAAATAAACTTGATCCATGCAGAACTCTTTTTGCCATGGCAACCAACACCATTTTATTTTAAAAACTTAAAAAATCATCTCCTGAAACCAATGCTCAGAATTCAATTTCCTTTGGTACAAATGGTCGCTTTATATTCTTAACAAAATTGCTAAAATGAAGTTGATCAGGGCTGGAATTTAGCACTCACAAACTCGCAAAATGCGAGTGGGAAATGTATTTTACGAGTTCATTTTGTAGCTGCTCGCATTTTTTTGCAAGTGCAAGTTTTGAATTCAATCAAGATCAGCATCGTGTTTTCTTCATCAGGACAAGTAAAAAGTAAAATGTATTGTAGGGAGGCATAATTTAAACCTACGCGCACCTGTTAGACTGGCACCTAATGTTTTTGTTTTGTCATAATTACCCAATTACTACATGAGGTGCACAGTCTGACTGTTTACTTTCTTCACGTTATTCAGCCAATTTATAACAAACTAAATATCAAAGCGTTATTGACAACAATTTTTTCCTCTTTAGAAAAAAGAACAACAGTAATAATCAAATTACAATTTTTATACAATTTTTATAAAGTATTTGTTACTAATTTAACATGAGCGTCTCACACTTAGAAAAGTTTGCCTTCGTAAAATATACAGTTTGTATACCATTCATGAAATTGCAAGTTAACAATAAATTTTGCAAGTTGAAATTTCAGCTACCCACAAAAGTTTGCGAGTGGCAAGAAAAGCTTAATTCGAGCCCTGGTTGATCCCTTAAAAATGATGCCCCCCTGGGGTTGGCCAATTACCTTATATACCCTAGAAAAAAACATCTTCTCTGAAACCAATGGTCAGAATTTAATTTCATTTGACACTTCTAATCACCTAGTTTGTCTCGCTAAAATGCAGTTGATCCCTTGAAAATGAGGTCCCAAACCATTTGTTTTAGTTTTCTAAGGAAGAAATCAATATTTTATCTTAAATATAAATAATGAATATTGATTATTCCCCTTATTGATTTCATTTTTGTAAGTTTGTCATAAATGTCAAGGAAATTATTTTTAATTGTTTGATTTAATTAATATATGGTATCAAATTCTCCTAATACATTGTAAATTATTGCAAAACCAGTAGGCTTGTTTTAGATTTGTTGTTGTTGTTGTTTGTTTCTTTGTTAACTTTAAATCAGGTCAAAAGATACAAATCTCTGTGGGTTCGAATCCCGATAGGGACTTCGGATTTTTCATGTGAGGAAGCCTTCCAGCTGGCTTGCGGCAGGTCGGTGGTTCTACCCGGGTACCTCTGTGTACTCGGAGTCTTCCTCCATCCTGTAATTAGCTGGACGTCGCTATATGATTGAAATACTATCGCAGCGACAGTAAACCCCAATACAACAACAACAACAAAAGATACGTTTAGATAGGGTACTATATATAGACTAATCTGTTATTTGCAAGTATGTGGATATCTCTGTTGAAGGATGGGAGTGCCATTCTATGTTTTAAAGTAGGTAATTTATTCATTTATTGACATAAAAGCCCTGAGTCCTATACTATCATTTCATGGTTTTGATCCCCTGAAAATATGTCCTGCAGATGGTTGGTTAGTTCTCATTCAATCTGTATAGAAATTGTATTTTTTTTATCTGGAATTTTAATCAAGGTTAAACTGATTTTTCTGTTTAAGTGATAATACTCTGGTGAGCATTTTAGGGCCATGATGGTCCTCTTGTTTAAATGATATAAAATAATATGAAACAGTGGATTTTTCCTAGCTGTGCTGACTGTGTAGCATATGAGCTTTAATATTTTTTTCTGAACAAATAGAGAAGACTCTAATCATACAGCCCCTGAGCTGTCTGATCTGGGTTAGCTCTGTTTGCCAATGTGTAAGAATGTGTATGAATGAAGTAAAGGAACAAAACGCTCCTAGATCATATGAATGGTCCATCTGAATTCTGATGGTCTCATGTGAATGTGCAGTGTGATGGCTTTAATCTTTCATCATATTGGTATGTTTGGGGGGGGGGGGGGGGGGGGGGGGAGTGGTGTTGAAATAATGGGGACATTGACTAGAAAAGGAGGATACATTGTGTCATAGCAGGGTTTCCCCATGAAATTTTCAAATTGGTGACAAATAACTGCTCGATATAAAGTCTAGATAAAGAGACAATTTTTGAAAGATTTGGGGGTCATTTATATAAATACATCACGAGAGTCAAAATGGGCAATTTTGTGGCCAGGGAAAGCCCTGCCATGGTCACATTGAAACAAAAAATGACACATTGAAATGTTGTAAGAGGTCACTTTATTAATAAATGTCTAATTTTTCATGGCACTTTGAACAAAAAATCTTTCCTAGTCACTTTGGGACACCTCCCCCCCCCCCCCCCCCCATTCATATTGACAAATATTGTAAGCTTTTAAATGTTAACTCTCAGAGTGATTCAGAGTTCAAAATGAAATGTACATGTATTGACTTCATATGTCTGATTTTTTTTATTCCTCAGGTTTAGTCGTCTTGACGACAATGGCGGGCTATGCAGTAGCACCAGATCCATTCCATATAGGAGCATTTACACTCTGTACAATAGGAACAATGCTTACTTCCTGTTCTGCAAATTCCATTAATCAGGTAATGTACCGGTATATTAAAAGTGCATGGCATTACAGAAACTATAACAAACAAACATTTGAATTACCACTTACTATAATGATGTAGATACAGGTACAATATTATTTTATTACTGGTAGGTAACAATACTTAATACATCAACTTGTCAGTCTGCCTCTTTATTATGAAGTGGGAGCCTTTAGAAATCATACACTTTGTCCCACTGTGAACCTCCCATCCTGTCCTTGTTTACAAAAATAATAAATAAATAATAATAATAAAGTTGTTGTTGAGTGAAGGCAGTCTAGCGAGGTACTCCTAATCTTCAATGATAGTTGATTCCAACTATTCAAAAGCTTTTGATTACATGCACACATACCAGTAACCTTGTCATAAAATATTTTTATTGATTACTTCACTATTTAAAACAACCCTCATTTTACAACTGATTTTGTTTTAATTGTTATGAGTATTTCTTTTTATTTTAAATTCAAGATAACTCAGAAAAGGTTGTTATTGTTGTTGTTGAAAGGTTATTTGATGAAATTTTGATTTCAATTTAATATTTCCATTAAAATTGTGCAGTTTATTTATCATAATTATACTGAAAATATTTTGACTTTTAACAGTTATGGTATAAAGATGTAGTATAGAATATATCAGAGTTAGGGAAGGTATCTTGCCCATCAATCAAAAGAACTGTGGGTTTCATTGAAAGTGTGACTTTAATCTGTCAATGATGTGAACTTCATCTCTTTGTTGACACTTGAATTTACTGCCACTCAAGCTTTGTATTCTCATCTGATGATACATGTCACATATATTGATTCTGATATGGATCTGTCCAGTTTTCTTTCTCAGTTTCAACATGAGAGGGTATTAACATTAAAATAATTTATGGTTGCTTTTTTCAGTTTTTTGAAGTTCCTTTTGACTCACAGATGAATAGAACCAAAAATAGGGTACTAGTCCGAGGACATTTGAGGTATTTATTCTTAATATACACTATTTTTGTTAAAATCCATATGAATAACTTGTTGAATAACTTTGTATAAATGATCATTTTGACCCTTTATGGTAATGTAATAAATGAGAACTTTTATTTAGATCAGAACTAATTACTTTTTTTTCTCCACATTTACAGAAGGTCATCATCTGTGACATTTGCAACAAGGAAATGCTTCCCCATAATAAATACAGACAGTACATTGTAAAATGATTCTATCATATAAATTTATCTTTGGGCATTTATTGCCTCTCCTTAATATTGCCCTGTCTTGGTGGGGCTCTTGTCAATTGCCAATATTAGGCAGTTACTGTTGTTTCAAGCATTAAAAGACATCAAAGAAAACATATATTTGTATAACTATATTTAAACTTTATATAGCAAGAACCTACAACATTGATTTTTTTAACTCACCTGAGCAAAGCTCTGTGCAAGCTTTTGTGATCACTTGATTGTTCGTCGTCCGTCAACAATTTCAATAATCTTCTCTTCTGAAACTACCAGACGGATTTTCATCAAATTTTGCCAAAATGATACTCATGATAGCCTAATGATAATTCCTTAAAACAAAATTCAATTCCATGAAAAACTCTGGTTTCCATGGCAACCAGAAGATAAAATCTTTAAAATGCCTTTTCTCAGAAACATATGGACCTACAGATTTGATATTTGGTACATAAAATCAGCTCATGTTGCCTCAACATCAGTGAAAAATTTGTGCCCCTGGGGTCAAAATGTGCCACGCTCAAGGACCACACCTGAATTTTTGTATAGAACTATATAGGGAATTCTTGAGAAATCATTGAAACCACTCTATGGATTTTCACCAAATTTCACAAAAATTATACTTATATATATATAAATGTAAGCCTCAGTCCCAATTTTTATTGAATTTCATGAAGAACTTTGATTGCCATGGCATAACTTCAAAATGCATTTTCTCAGAAACAAACAGACCTATAGATTTGATATTTGGTACATAGCATCAGCTTCTGGTGCCTCAACACTTTCAACAAATATATGCATCGGGGTTTACATGAGGACACTCCCAGGACCACACCCAGACTATATAAGGAAAACAAAAAATCTTTACTTCTAAAACCATTGCTTGGATCATGAAGAACTTTTGTTGCCATGGCATCCAGAATGCATAACTATAAAATGCCTTCTCTTAGAAACATACAGACCGACAGCTTTGATATTTTGTATATAGTATCCTCTCATGGTTCCAGCCTTCTACAACAAACCAAATTCAGGTGAGCGATTTAGGGCCACCTTGATCCTCTTGTTTTTTCAATATTTTGGTACTACCTAAATTAAACAAATAGTCAGCTTGAATATAATGTATCTAGTTTAAGCATTAACTTTGAGAGGCACATTTAAGCCTATATAGGATCGTTATGCATTGTATACATTATTCATGTAGTGATTTACTACAGTAAAGCCTGTCTTTAGTGGGAAATCAGGGGAATAAGAAAAAGTGACTGCCTCGTATTATAAATGTCTTAAGCTTTAGTCTTGGTTTGCCTGCTATGAAAGCAGGCTGCCTATGTACACTAACAGGTTTAATTGTATTGTGCATATTTCAGCCCTCTTCATGCAGCCACCTTTGCCCTCATGACGGGTTCCCTTGGCCTGACCGTGCTGGCTGTAGGTGTGAACCCACTCACTGCTGCCCTCGGTGCCTTTAACCTGGGCCTCTATACCCTGGTGTACACTCCCATGAAGAGATACAGCATAGCCAACACATGGGTGGGGTCTGTTGTCGGGGCCATACCCCCCATCATGGGGTGGACAGCCTGCACTGGCATCATAGAACCAGGTCCGTGGTCTCCCTCTTTCCCTATAAAACTCTATCTAACGTTAATAGAACCTAGTCCGTGGACACTTTCCTTCTCAATCTCCTCTCCCTCTCTCTCTAACTTTAATAGAACCAGGTCTGCGGTGTCTTTTTCCCTCTTAATCTCTCTCTCTCTCTCTAATGTTAATCAAACCAGGTCTGTGGTCTCTCTCTTTCTCTCTCTCTCTATAATGTTAAGTAATAAATTTCTACTAAGTATATTTCAGCAGTATTAGTGTATTATGTACATAAGTTAGTGTCATAAATAATTTCCTTTTTATATTGTTATAATATAGAAATGTAACCTTTCCATTGTATATTACCATCTTTTTAGAAACACGTTAATAATTCCGGTGCTCTCCTTATGTTTTCTAATCATTTGCATTTCAATCTTTGTACCAAGGGTTCATATATGAACACCTGTCTACATCCTCGTGTGAACAATAAGGCTTTTAGCATAATATGAATAATTTAGTATTCATTCATTCACAGTGTGTATGTATATACATGAAGTTAAAAGATGAGAAGTTTCCCATCTGAATGGCATTGTTTCCTTTATTCAGATTGTACAATGAGATAAGTCAAGGTACTAGGAAGTAATTAAAAGGATCACTTAACCTCAAGTTTTTGTTATCCATAGCTAGCAAATGAAGATTAAGAACATCAAGTACTGTCCCATAGTTCTTATCTCTTAGTCAGTACTTTTCACATGAGAAAAAAAGTCTACTTTATTGTTTTGCAACATTCTATTGGTTATTACACTAGTAAAAGACAGATAAGGAGATTTGCTTAAACTTCCACAGTGTGAATTTTTCTTTAGGTCAACCTTGCATACTTAACTAGGCAAAACTGAAAATTGATTACCCTTTGTTTTATATACAGTCACGAATAGGAGAAAACTGTTCTGTGGAGCAATATTTCAGCAGGACATAATTTTAGAAAGACTAAATCTTAAAGCACTAGCCCAGTGTTTTTTTCCTTTAAACTTCTGTCCTATGATAAGAGATGATGAAAACATGCCTAGTGATTTATATGGTTATTTTTATGATAGTTACTTTGCCTTTTTTTTTCTCTTTTTTTTTTGTTATTTCTAATATATGTACAATCTACTTATGACATCATTCCCATTATCATAATGAAAGCATACATGTGTATTTAAATTGCTGTCATGTGACATGGTTATTTAAATGTAAGTAACAGCCTTGAAAATATTAAGCTTCTTAACCCTTTCCCTCATAGAGGAAACCATGAAAAGACCTATGCGAACAACATAAAGCCAGATCAGCCTGCAAGTAACTCGCAGGCTGATCAGGTTTTATGCTGTTCGCTGCTCCTCAGTGGTCTGGAAGTGAGGATTTTGTAATTAAATTTGGTAAGGTTTAACTGTGGTTTTCTGCAGATCAGGCTTTATGTGGTACCTATTGAGTGCGTCAAAATGAGTCTATATGAGGGAGAGGGTTAAGGAAAAGAATTAAAGAGTGTGTATATTTCAGATCATTGTCATTTCTGTGAGTTAGTTGGTTCATTTAGATCTCTCTGTCTCTCTCTCTCTATGTTAAAGGTTTTTTAAAATGAAAGTTTTTTTAATGTAATATTTTCAGGTGCTCTTCTGCTGGGTGCTCTTTTATATGCATGGCAGTTCCCTCATTTCAATGCCCTCAGCTGGAACCTTAGGCCTGATTATTCCCGAGGTGGCTATAGAATGGCAAGTGTCGTGAAACCTGATCTCTGCAAGCGTGTGGCACTTCGCTATAGTGCTGGGATGGTGGTCATGTGCGGTCTGGCTCCCCTGGCTGACCTGACTACATGGACATTTGTTGTAGACTCACTGCCCCTTAATTTGGCACTCACTTACCTGGCATGGAAATTTTACAAGGAAGGAGATAGCAATTCATCCAGAAAACTCTTTCGCTTTAGTCTTATTCACATACCTGCACTTCTCATGTTGATGCTGATCAGCAAGAAAGGTGTTCGGGAAGAAAAATGGAAAGAATTGAAAGAAAAGTATTTGTCTTCAGTCACATGATGATGGTATTAGTCTGTTTGCCAAAGATGTACCGGTGTGATAACAGATAGAAGTCTGTTTTTAAAAAGAGTTGTTTTATATGTTGCAGATTTAGAAATATGAAAAAGCATAGTATTGAATGTAGTTCAAAAACATAAGCATGCTAAGGGTTTCACGCCAGATGAAATTTTAAAGGTGTTTAAAGGGAAACATTGTTGTATATTTGATGCAAGGGTGGCTGTGTGCTGATACAGCAATCACTTTGAAGTAGGTACTGCCTAGCATTTCACTGTATCTAACATACTTCTCCTGCATCCTGTATACCTTTTTAAATGATGTGAATAATAATAAACAATGCATGTACATGATCATGTTTCAGATTCATATCAAAGTTGTTTATAATTCTTGAAGAAAGCAAGAAATATATAGTTTATCTAATATTTCCTGCCCTATTTTAAATGCAATGATCAACAGGTAATGATAATATTATGAAAGTGTTTTGTAATGTGTGCATTTGGGGTATTCCTCCACCTAAAATGAGCTGTGAGAGCATCTTTATTTGACTGAAACATTGTTATAGGGATGATAAACTCCATCACAGCAGTATTGTGAAATGATGCTAATGTTGACGTGACGTTACGGCGGTCGGCAGTTTGTGTCGTTACATGACAGCATATCTGCCCATGTTGTTGGGTATATATTTGGACGTTTGAGAAAATGGTCAAACCATAACTACTAAACACAACGCAAAATACTATCTATTAAATTTGGTGCCATGACCAGGATTCGAACCTGGCTTATCGTGGTGGTAAACTCATCACAGCAGTATCATGTCGAAGGATGAACCCACAGCATAAGGAATGTAATGCCGAAACATTAATGTATTTATCGAATCCTATAGGTGTTTAGAGAATATAGTATAAACTTAATAACACATTAAAACTTGCATTGAATATTAAAAAAGGTCATATTAATAAGTTATGAAGATTATGATGAGTATAATGTCTTTGGAAATTTACAAACCATTTTTCTATTGGGAGAAATTTTCAGTTGAGACACGTCTACATCGCCAGTTCCAGCATTTAGTACATCTCGACACACGTTGAAAGTTTCAACTTTTCCATTATAAGAATTTATATGAAATTAATTCTTATCTAGACACTTTACATTTCAACTTTTTTTTCTCGACATTTTCATGCCGAGAAGCTCATGGCAGTAAGTAGATTATATCCCAGCCACTGCAGTTAGTGTCATGACTATATGAAAAGGTTACAAACTAATTTTTAGAATTCAACTGATTACTGACTGGCATGTTGTAATCTTACAAGCGAAACAAGAATAACATCAAGAAACTAAACTATGAAATAAGCTGACCTATGGTATGAACTATTTTCATGATAACAATGATCTATTGTTGATGCAGATTGGTAGTTTTTAGATGAGTATACTGAAAGACACTTGCATTTTGTGTACGATTGTTTATATGATTTAAGGTACATGTTAATTCATATGTTGACATATTTATATCTCAACAAAATGATGCTTTCGTTGATGTTTGGATAACTAGTTTCACCTGCATGGTCATTGTATATTTTAACATTTATATTAATTTAATCATAATGACATATCTATTGAATTTCCCAGCAGATATTTTGTTACTATTTCATTTGTTTCCTCAAAGTTTTGTTAAATCTAGATTTAAAAAAAGATTGGCTGATTTCTATGCTGTTTTTTTGTTTTTGTTTTTTAGTCTCTTTTATCATATAGGCTTTCTTGCTTTTGGTATGTTGTGGCCTTGTATGCATTTAAGTTTGGATGCTCTGATATGAAAGGTTTACCAGTAATTGCTATTGCTAATTGTCTGGTAAGAAAACTAATTATATCTTATATAATGTAAAAAGCTTTTTGTATCGATTTCATCGAGGGCTTTTGAAGTATTTATTGCAAGTTTTGTTGCTCCAGTTTTTTACAATTGACCACCATATACTGAAAGTAGTTAATTCACTGTCTAACTTGTGTCATCATGTTATCATTATTATGAATGAATCACCGATTTTAAGAATTAAGGATTTTAGTTACGCTACATTTTGCATGCAATGGTACCCTTTTTTGCTCACTCATGGTTTCCGAAAATCCAGTGCTTTTTTCTGCAGGCTATAGTAGTAACCTCAGGTAAATCCTTTTGTCAGGGTAAAACCTGTTCAGCAGTAAGGATTGATTGATTTTTGGCTTATCTGAGCACAACATGCTCACGGATATCCTGCCTTCATTGTCAGGTATTTGCTTTAGGTCTCTGGTTTACATGGCTACAAAAGAAAAATATGACATATATATATTATTCACTTGTTCCTTATGGCCCTCTGTCATGATAATTAAAACTTTTTGATCCTGATGAATGCATTTTCCATTGCATTTTCCATGAGCTTTTGTAGAAACACTAAAATTCTTCTCTGAAACTGTCGATCAGAAATCATTATAAATTATTAAAAAGTATAAACTTAAATCTAAAAAAAAATGCTGGAATTAAGAGGAGTCCTTTGTAAATAAGGCTCTAAAGGGATGGATCATTTGAGAATATAATTTAAATTAAATGGTCAAATCTTGAATGTTTGGAGTCATAATGGAAAATTATCAGTGATATGTATTGATGTATTGTTGCACTTATACTGTTGGTATTCAGGTGCAAATCCAGGGCCACCATGTCCTCCTTGGTGGTGAATCCAGTTTGTGCACTTTTTTTTTTTGAGGTAATGTAGCATCATGCTACATATTAATCTGTGATAAGATATACAAGATTTTAGTACTGTATGAGTGAGGGTGTAAGTGGGAGCTTCTTTGCAAGCTGTATGAAAATCTATTCTGTCCTTGTGTTGATGTTATCATTATACAAATAATGAAAGTCTCATGTCACTTGTACCCTACCTCAACAAGTACCTGCCGAAATAAAAACCTGGTTTTTGGATTTAGTAAAGTGGTTGATACATTTGACATAAATCATTCCATAATGGTTACCTTGGAATTTTTACATCTTGTTTAATTTCCTATGCACTTGTGAGTATCTTTACTCAGTAATGTCATATTTGCAGCATGCCTATGGTAAATGACCAGGG
>CM037778.1:30155418-30205418 GCA_021229015.1 Solen grandis
TTTGATTGTTTTTTATTTTCTCTAAAGAAGTCAATAGTCCAGATGCAATGTTCAGTAACATCTAATTTAAATCCCTATATACTGTACGTTTATAGAAAACTCTATTTGACGTGTGAAAAGAGTGAAACACAAACGTATCACATACCATGGAGATCACGTGACAGTCTCCGCTTAAGTTTTTACTTGGGAAATTATGCATTTTTTAACGTGAGAATGGAAAAGCAAATGATAATGACGTAATGTTAGGACGATTATGAAAAGGGGGTAGATGGTAATGATATGAACTGCTCACTCATTCAACTGCCAAGAATGTTTTTAACCCTTTCCCTCATATAGACTAGTTTTAACGCACTCAGTAGGTACCACATAAAGCCTGATCTGCAGAAAACCACACTTAAACCTTACCAAATTTAATTACAAAATCCTCATTTCCAGACCACTGAGGAGCAGCGAACAGCATAAAACCTGATCAGCCTGCGAGTTACTCGCAGGCTGATCTGGTTTTATGTTGTTCGCATAGGTCTTTTCATGGTGTCCTATATGAGGGAAAGGGTTAAGCAAGTGTCAGTTTCACCTACAATTATAATGTATAAGTTTTTACAGTTTTGTATCGTAAACACCACACTGATCCGGGATCCGGCTCGCCCTCGGGCGGCTTGATATGCGATAGGATTTTTCTATACGAAACCACGAAGAATCTAAAGAACCCGCTTACACATGGAGAGTTTGGTTCTTGACTTTTACACAGATAATCTATTACCACGACGGAACCAGACATTGATGCCTTTCTTCCTGTCGTTCTATCTGGTTGGAAAAATGTAAAGAAAAACCAGACAAGACCCCTGTTTCAAAATCAGATTAGACATTGGAATCTCCATAAACTATTAATAGTCTTGGTGGAAATCTACCATGGTTCCGAATAGATATGCCCTCTAGAAATTTGTAACTAACGTTTGTATCGCTAAGCTAAGCATGAAGTGATTTTTTGTTGGTGTTTTTGTGTGTGTGTGTGTGTGTGTGTGTGTGTGTGTTTAAATAATTGTATTCAACTGTAACATTATAAAAATGAAACTGGTTCCCTTTGATGAATTGATTTATTTATAAAATAAGTTCACGTCGTAATATCCGCTAATTTAGGCTCGCTCTCGGGCGGCCGGATATACGGTAGGATTTTATTCTATAAGAAACTGCAAAGAAAACAAAGAATCAGCATTCACTCCATTGAAGATGGATCTCTTTTATAAATTGCGTGTTCTCTCTCTCTCTCTCTCTCCCTTAGTGATACGCGTGTCCTGATTACACTGTGCATGTGTGTAGTGATCAGCCTATGAATTATTAATATACTTCCAACAACCTCACCTCTAGGATAGCTCTTTGGTAAAGTGGTTATTGCGTCGGCTTACTTGCTGACTTGACGCCCAGGGTGCGATCCCCAGACGAAGCCAGATACTTCCCCCTCCAAACCAGTTAGTTGAAGAAGATGATTATTTACATTGCACAACCCTAGCAGTTATAATATCATATAAGAAATGCTGTCAGAAAAAAATCCCGGAATGTCGTGGCCTATTTTATGATAAATCTTAAGTGTTTTCCACAGGAGTTAGAAGTAAGGGCGTTACTTCGAATCCTGCTCAGAACATTTTCAATTTTCTTATAAAAATCTATTTTTGTACGTTTGTTTATTCATATTTGTTATCATTTTGTTAAGCATATATATTATCGTAGTTCTACCTGGGGGTCTTTAAGCATTCGGGTTTCCTCCACCTGAAATTATCTGGATATCACTATTTGACTGGAATTTGTCGAAACAAACACACACACACACACAACACACAGACACACCGCATGCACTTCTCAACTTTATAATAAAACACTAATTGAGCCGCCTGCTAGCTTTTTTAACAGCTATCTTAGACAACTATTATCGGTAAAAAAATGATCAGAGATTGCACGGGATTTGACCGGAGCACGTTGAGGAGATCTATTGGACTTTTTTCTTCGTCAACCCAGGGAGGAGTAGTGTCAATCAGATTTTTCATGTAAGGAAGTCTATTAGTTTGCTTGCGGTCCATCTGTGTGCTCTTGGGGTTTTCCTTAACCTGTTACTAGTATGACCTCACTGTATGACTAATTGACATACTATTGCAGTGACGGTTAACTGCAGCAGTACAACCATGTTTCCAGGGATTGAACCCGGTGTACTACCTTGCACGGTCATTGCTCTCGACACTTACCCAGAATTCAGATTAGGAAAAAAATGTTCTATAATATTAACCATTCAAATAAAATCCATATCATTTATCTGTTGTTTCTTTATATATATGTAATCTAACATTTGAACCTAAAGGGCGACTGAAACCATAAGAGAAAAAATGAAGATATCAATTCTAAATATTCAGACATTAAGTAAGAGAACAGTGAAACAAAAGGGAAAAGAAAAACACTGAGAATAAAGAGAGAGCGGCGAGAGAAGGTAGAGGTCACGTACCACTTGTACTCTATGCCGGCCCGCCGGACGACCACCAAGATGCCTTCAATGATGAGCATGATGTTCAGGATGACGAGCAGCCAATACAGACTCTCGTTATACACCTCCGTCACCCGCCACACCGACATGATGTTGTGGAATATCAGCAGCATCCGGGCAATCACGGCCCGGAACATGGGGCCCTGGTCCCAGAATGACTTGGTGCCCGGGGGTTCGACCTGGACCCCGTGGTCCTCGTACACCACAACAACCCCTGACTCTACATGTGGACTGTGGGTCTGCCATACAATGTCCGAGCTGAATCGATTGTGCCTCCAGATTCCAGATTTGCTGGACTTAAACCGGACAAGGTCGTCGTTCAGGACATTCGTCTTCTTGTGTCCATTACTACTTGTAACATTGTTTTTCGTACCGAGAAGGCTGTGTTTGTTCTTCCGTCCAGGCTCACTTCTAGAATAACTCACTTGACCCTCTGGGGCTCTGTCGTCTGGGGTATTAAGAAAATAATTTTGCCAAGACGGGATTTCTTGCAGCGAATTTCTATCCATTATTAATTAGTATTCCGGTAGTCCTTCCTAAGTGTCACGTTTTATTAATTTAAAAAATCAGACAAGCCCACGCAAAATGTCATATCATTCGGGATGCGGAGTAACTATTTACATTATTGTAATATATTCCGTTTTGTTAGCACTAAGACTCAAGTGAACACGTGTGCCTTGTCTATCCTTAACCGCAGTTCTTTCGGTTTAAATATGACAAAGTGCACGGTCTAATTCTTGCAATATTTTTGATATTAACATTTCTTTTCAATACAAAAGAATACCTCACAGTTTAAATACACCGTTTGTAACTGAACACGACGTTATCGTTCGGCGCTAGCATAGCTATTTTATTTCAGGTATGTTAGGTTTTTAGTCAACTTCAATAAATGTATATGAATGAAGTAAAGTTAAATAATTTTTCGGCGGTAGCTGTATGCTTTTGCTATTGACCTTTTTTTTTTAATGCAAAAAAAATGCATGTGTGCAGATCACTGATACAGACTGTATGCTTGGTAACGGTATCGTATGGCAACTAAAGGAAGATCTTACTGTACAGCTATAGAGACTAAGCATGCCGCCGAACATCTTTGTTATCCATCATTTTAATACGACTCGCATCTTTCTCTTTATACAGAAAGAAGGAAACGAAACTGTGAGTAATTCGCAACAATATACAGGTTGCACTCACGTGAATTTATTGCCATTAAATTTCACTCCTTCGTAACAATTTATCAATTAACGTAGTGGTGGATTACACTGTTAACTATTCTCGTTTAATTTTAAATGCTATTTCTAATTACATCGATAAAACATGAGATAAAATCAAAAGGAATAAGAAAGGCCCTTGTGATATGATAATCGTGAACTGAATTCCAAACCTGTGTTTAAATACACAACAAAACACAGGTAGAGATAGATAATTCCTGAAATATGACCAACTGATTTAGTTGCGGGTGGTTCAAGGTATTCTGTCTAGGTAGCACTTTCTCTCATTATACCCGCTTAGAATATTCTAAACTTAAAGTTTATGTTGTTTTCCGTAGACAGCTGAATTACAGTGTTATATGTATTTGTTTTTTATTTTATACTTCTGTATCCCTGTTCAGGTGCTGTATATATGCAGCTCGTTCACAGATGGTCACTGAAATTGTATGTGTGTATTCCGTCTGTCTACAGACACATGGTCACCCAATTCAACCATCCATTATTGTATAGAAAAAGTAGGGTTTCCCCATCACTGACAAAAGCGTCTCGAACGGCATTAATACTATATTTAGAACTATAAGACCTATATTTAGATTTTCTATTTTCTTTGCCTTAACTTGACTAATTAAAATTCACTCTTCACACATGGGCTCACTTCACAGGCTGGGCTTACGAATTTGCTACCCAAAACTGGTGAAGATGTCATGATGCGTGTCACATGCTACTGCAGACACCTTCATCTTAAAAACATGTTAAAATCATAACGTATGAAGTTGAATGTATATGATAAATGTACATGAAAACTCGCTCTGTTAATTGAACAGTGTAATAATAGAGTTTGAACGTATTTTGTAGTATAAGCTGGTTCATCAATCCTGTAATATTCGCTAACTTATTTGTTTGCAAATGTTCAAAATTTCTGTGTCTGTCATGTTATTTTCCCCAAGTTACACCATGTTTTGCTGAATTGTAGCCACATGGGTTTAAAACCTGGTTGAAAAATAAAATCTGTAAAAATTCACTTTACGAACTTGCTCGGTCCAGTACGGTGATCACATATATACCATTCGACAGTTTCAGGTTGACATTTAATACCGATATATATTATAAACGATAAATATGTTTCCACTTTTCTCGAGAGCAAATAAAGAACCCGATGCATCTTGTATAGACTGTCTGTATTTTATCGTAAAATAAATCATCTGTGTGTTGAAAATGGTGTAACTGTCAAAATCTCCGGGACAGCGCCTCAATCTCGATATATGAGGAATCAGTCGATTGTTGTTTTAGATTGGGAGCAGTCATCGAATCTAGAACACTCACGATACATTTATGTGTGTTTTATGTTCCATATACGGAGAAATGTCTTCCAAACATACAGACTTACAGATTTATAAATGCACACCCTCCTCGTTTTATGGTAAAATTACCTCTTATTTGCGTCATTTGGAAGAGGTAAAAAAGTAAAATGCAATTTCCTGATATAGAACTTGAAAAATAAAAAAAAATGTATAATAAATACAATGTGTTTCATGAAGAGGCAGTATTATACGTGCATTTCGTCCTCGTCTTGAGCGCTCCAGTTGGCTTGCGGTAGGTCGCTGGTTCTACCCGGATGCTTCAGTGCATTCGGGGTCTTCCTCCACCTGTAATTAGCTAGACGTCGCTTTATGACTGAAATACTGTCGCAGCGACGGTAAACTAAAAAAAATCAATCAATCAATCGTCTTAAACGTATCAATTTTTTTTTATATAATTTTAGGTTTGGTTTCGACTTATAAATAAAATACATGTACTTTTTTTATTCACTATTGTTTTAATGTTATAAAATAAGTTAGTGTATTTTGTACAAAAAAAAACTTTTACAAATGCACTGTGAATCAGGTAACACTTAGATAATATGATTAGTATTTCTATATCACTTATATATGAGTTTTATTACATATTACTAGAGCTTGGGAAACGAGAAAAAAGTAACAAGTCCGAAATTGTGACGTGTGACCCCTGGCTTACAAGCAAAAGGCTCTACTGTCTAAACAACAATTACCAACTACATATCCACAAGATAATTTGGTACTCGTCCCCGGATATGAACGGAAGCATGTTTTCTTCACGAACCCAAGGCCAGTATACACTGGTCTGTAGTAGCAACACCACGTAGAGTACCACCATATGTTACAGGGTGAGAAAACTGAGCAGCTTGGCCGGGTTTCAAACCTGGCACCTAGATCAAGGGGCAAGAGATATTTTTAGACCGCCTATTATTTCACGATCTTCAGGTAAATAATATATCAGACACTCCCTACAACATATGATGTTCTGACTTTGATGTAATGTGACAATTCTCATTTATTTCATCTTGAAAAAAAAAAGCTAAACCATCTTAATCAGACATGAACGCCCACTTTTAAATGATAATATCCCATCAGATAATATACAATTTTTTTCAATATTGACATTAGCATGAAGATGTCTAAATATAGCATAAAGACCCTATCATATTCTACACTAGGCAAAGGAGACTCTACTCTGCAATAGCTTAATACCGATAATTAGGTATGAAGTTGGAGTGACGGGATGCATTTTTATAAAGTTTGAATGCCTATTTCACAAAAGATGTCTTTAAATACGTGAGTTGCATACAAATGGCTTAAGAGGCGTATCGTATATCCTTTTGTGTAAGATGCAATGCCTGTATTCATAAAAAAGCCGTAAGGTACTTTCCCACCTCCCTCTTCTCAGCCATACAAAGAAACATCCGTCTCCATTGGCAACAAAGTTATGAGTTTATCCTCAAAAAAAAAAAAGAAAAAAAAAAAATAAATATTGTAATTCTGATAAAACTATCTCATTGTTATCATAAATCTACACATATATTTCGATGCTTAGCGGTGTTTGCAAGACATTATGCGGCCAGCTGAGTATTCAGTAACCATTTGTAGCATGAAAGGTAGTCTGACGGAGACAAAACTGTTTCTAACGACGGATATTATGCATCTACGGCTTACGTTTTGTTGAAGTGAGAAATATGATCCTGCTTGCTTGAGGTTTATGTATGTAATCTTTTCTGTTATTTATGTAAAAATAGAAAAGCGATAAAATGAATGTTTATTATAATCCAGCTTTATGGTTTGCCAAATTTATCATCCATCCAGCTATCCATACATGCATGTCTGTAAACCTGCCTACATACTTACATACATACATTTACATATAGACTTTAATATGAAGAAAAAAATAATTCTTCATTTCAATGCTTTTGAGGCGAGAGCTAACAACTTCAATATTTCAGTTGAATCTTACACATGAAAAAATTGACCTACGAATATTTTTTACTAATTATGACATCTGTAGGACACGATCTTTCATTGCTTGAAGTCACCGAGTCGTAAAATTGAAAGATGGATGTCTATGAGGTGACATTAAGGGTCCAAATCTTCCACATTCAACAGTGACAATCCGTACAGGGGAGAACATGGGCGGTCATTACTGTTTGAATACACCTCTATAGACAGGGATAATTTAGTCTTCATTGGACTTAGAGTGGGAAATTAATACTCATGTACTATTATTGGTTGTGACTGACGGTGTATTTGATTTTCATTCTTATTTGTACGCGACGTTAGGTCAAGTAGTACATTTGTGTACATAATAAGATAGTTTTACACGACGTGAACAGTATATCTTAGGTACGTATGCTTAGACGAAATATTTTGAAACCCTTCTTTTTCAATAATCAGGTGTGACTTGACAGTAACAGCAGCATCACACTTGTATATCTGTCTTATGAAAGGATAAAGCCGAACAATGGAATAAATAGGAATTATGTTATATTAAGTAATTTTAAAAGACATGCTACTTTTTTTTCCATAGCTTCAATATTTTACTCTAAAAACACTCTATGTGCCTAAAAATGTAACGATAAACGACTCGTGCTTAAGGAACTTGTAAGAGTTTGATTGATGTCACCAACAGCTAACATTGGACTTGACATAGAAACAAGAACGATAATCAGAGTATAAAAATATCAACGTCATGGTTACTCCCCTTATATCGATACAGTTGATGTAACGATTGTTCTTGCTAAACTTAAAGGCTCATTATTTCTCAGAGAAATTACCAGAAATGCTACGCAATTAAACGATAATTTAAAGTTACCTAAATGGTACTTAATGACCACATTTCCAATCTTCGTTGACTTTGTAAGTCATCGGTTTTTTAGTATTTTGGATGGATATTAAAACACTACCTTTGTTTACATTTTCACAGTATATAAACGAAATCACTGTACCATGTCTTGCAAGCCTTTACAATTCAATATATACCCTGTCTTGCGATTACAAGCACTTAATACTTCCGATCACTTTACTTTTCTTGGGAGCCTATATATTTTAACTTGTACCTTTCTTGCGAAAACCGAAAATAGACTCGTTTATATGCTGTGATTTTGTAAGTGGCGAGCATTTTTAACCCCGGCGGACATAAAAAATGTGAACATATTCAAGTGAAGCACAAACTGAAGTGTGGGAGGCATGCATTCACGGAAAATTTAAAGATATCTGAATACCTAGGGTGAGAGCTTAATTTGTTCTAAAGCTCGTTCACTGATAGTCATATAACATCATCTCCAACCCTGTTTCATAATTTTGAAATAAAATGTTTAAACTAAACTGTCTACGAATATGACTTTTTAACTATCTTGTGTTAATACGTCTATCAATACCCATCTACAGACGCGTGGCCACCCAATGCAACTTATCGGGATTGTAAAAAATAAATGGGTCGTTCTATGCAACAGATTTTATACTATAAAAACGCAGTATGTTTATTTGCTGAAACATAGTGAAAAGTCGAGTGGGTAGAATTGTTTCAAACATTGTAAAATGACTGGAAATGAAACAACAATCAATAATGTAAAATAAAATAAGGTATCGATAGGCTTGATTATGAGTTACCTGCCCTTGAAAATGACAGAAAATAGCAAAAAAATCACTTTCAGGGGCAGATAACTCAAAAAGTAGAACGAAGATGCCCTTTTTTATCCCATATATTTGTTTCTAGTGTGATTATCTATAATCATGCAAAGTTAAAGAAATTCTCATTGCTAGTTTTAATTTTCCTTCTTTGTCTGTATAGCAAAGAAACAGTAATAGGAGCGTGTGCCTTTAAAGGGTGTTTTTCAGATGGCTCAAATTATTCAAAAATAATATAAAGATTAAATTATTTTTTCCTAGATTGTCGAAGACATAGGTTCAGTCATTTCAATTCTATCAGTCAAACAGGTGAATTCGAAGACACTTTCATCAAAATAAAGACGGCATCTAATCATGTCAATGATATAAGATTATATAAGTTGAATGAATACACATACACGCCATCATATACAGCAAGTGGCACTGCCTTTGCATATTTCACAGAATAATAGCTTGACCAGAAAAACAAGCATATATTTAATGAAACTTTGCACATTGAAGTCTGGGTTCTAAGCCTAGTCTTAGAGGGTTAATAAATATTAAAAGGACCGAGAACACTCCGTTAACGTCGTATACTGTGCTAATTCTACTGTCATAAAAGTGCACGACTCTGAGCCAAACAAGAATTAGAATTTCTTCGTTCTTGTCTGTTCAAAGTAAGAATGTATCCGTGTACTTGTCTGACATGCTGTAGCAAAATTAGATCATATTGATCCAAGTAATTAAATAGTAAACTTTGATTTCCGTTATCAAACAGGTGATGAGTAGGTAACAGCAGACATTAAATTGACCATGTGTCCTCCTGTCACCGGTGTATTAAATATTTACCAGCTGATGGTTGGAACACAAGCATACCTGATACTTCCACTGGAACTGGGTGTGCTGTCGTTGAAATATTGATATCAGAATGATTTGTACCTTTTATGATAGATTTGAACTGCCTGACAACGCCCTCAGCTATGCACGCTGTTATCAAATACAAAGTGTCGCAATCTTCTTAATCTTTTATGGCCATGTCGCGCCTTTTATACTTGCCCGTATAGACACGTAAACACGTGTCTCCAGTAGACAGTTACAGGTCCCGTGTACAATATCCTTAAGTACATGTTCTGTACATTTGTACTTAAGTCTAAATTTCAAACGCATTCTTGCATACTAGTAAAAAGTGTTGTTTTTTTTCTTGGTTTGTTTCTTTTTTTTTTTAGATTCATTGTGTATTTTTTTTTTAAAGAAAATAGGTTGCGGCTGCGATCCCTGGCCGTGGCCTATTGCTCCGTTAGATATATCTGCCTTGTCTAGCGTTCGGCAAGGAGGAGTTTCTAGCACTGGTTGGCTCGTTTATGCTACCTTCACATACACGGATTTTTCTTACGAATCCTTACGTATGGCACAAATCGTAAAAGTACACGAATCATTACGATTTGGCCACTTTTATGAGCGATTTAAGAGTGGTTACGAGTATTTACGAGCCATTTACGGTTTATTACGAGTTTTTGATGTTTTTTCCGAGTAACCACGGATAAATACGACAAGTTACGACATTTTACGGGCTTTTTATGGATTGTTACGAGTTCATCTACGCTTTTACGTAAATTACGACCTGTTAACGTGTTGTTACGAATAGTTGCGAGTTAGTTACGGTGTTTACGAGTCCTTATGTTTTTTGCAAAAAAAATGTGCAATTCTCTATGTATCATCATTCGACAACTGACATCCAGCAAGACAACATGGCATATGAGAGAAACAGATTGCAGTTATATCAACGATTTCTACAATTGCTCCTTCCACTAGCTCAGAGGGAAGAGGAAGATGCCCAGCAGCAAATAGATATTCCTTGGCCGAGGCGGAGCTTCTATACCTGTCCTAAATCGTAAAGTATACGTATGTATTCGTAAAGTACTCGTAACTATACGTAAAGTGCTCGTAATAACTCTTAACAATCCGTAAAACTATTGTAGCACGACGTGAATGAAATCGTACTCATCATTTAGCACTCGTAATAATCCGTAAACAAATCGTAAACTAACCGTAACAAATCGTAAAACGGAGAGTTACGTGTTGTTGCGACCGGTTTACGATACTTACGGATTGTTACAAGTTATTTACGAGTTCTTTACGGAAAATGTAATCCGTGAACAATCGCAAGAAAATTTTTGACATGTCAAAAATTTGCCTCTCTTCTCACGGATCCTCACGATTGTCTACGAGTTGTGACGAGTTATTAACGGATACCAACGAGCTATTTACGGATGCTTGCGATTGACTACGAGTTGGCAATCCGTAAGGACTCGTAAGAAAATCCGTGTATGTGAAGGGGGTATTAATGTGACTAGATGTGGTAGCTTGCTACATGCGTGAGATCTCTTTAAGACAGCACTACATCCGTCTTGTATAAACAAAGCCAACAAATGAAAATACTGTCTGTGGGACATTGACTCTAAGCAAACAAGAACGCGCTTTCTGATACAATTTTTTGTATGGTTTGCTCTGTACTACATAACATTATATCAACAACTCAGATTCTAGGTTTTTGATCATTCTACATTTTACCATTTTCGACTTCATATTCACAGGTTATTAACAACATTTTTTCTGCAGTATTTTTTTCAGAATAGAAAAAAAAAGAAAAAGGGGAAATAAATGACAAATAAACATTTTTCTCTGGCACCTTTTTTATTAAGTTATCACATTAAGGTGTTGTAGGACATTTTCAAAACATAACAAAACACGACTTCAGGCTTCCCCGAGTCTTTCAAAACTACTATGAATGATAAACATTATGGGTAATTTATTTATCTTTCAACATTTAAACTGTTACTCATATACAAATAGTTATGTTTGCACAATAAACGTGTAGTTATATATATGTGTGCGTGTGTGTGTGTGTGTGTGTGTGTGTGTGTGTGTGTGAAGCTTTTCGATTGATTACATAATATTTAGTCTTACATCTGGGTCAGAAGCAGCAAAGCCATGATCGCAGGTGATTCAACTGGAACATTATTTTGATTACTTAAAAGCCTCAGATCATTGTATTCAACTACAAACCTAACAAAACAAAAATGCATGTCTGTTATAGGGCTAAACATGTCGAAATAATAATATTAACATTTGTATACCAACTTTTGTATATTATATGGTGGCATATTTCTGCCAGCCACTTATCAACTTAGCTATGTCGAAACTTTTCTGAAAAAGTGTCACATATTCAATTAGTATCAAGCAGGTAGAAAATTTTCAAGTTAACCACTTATGTATCTTAACAGGACTAAACTGTCTGTTAGTGCCCACTACTGCCAATCACATTTTCACTTAGGTTAACTGGACATCATGCTTTTTTTCCAAATAATTATGTGAACAAAAATGCTTATTATCCACATACTAACTTGAAAAAGGCGAAATATTCAGTTATCTTAAGTGAATATTTGTCTGGCAGTAGTGGGCACAAAAAGATAGTTTTGTCCTGTTATGGTACCTAAGAGGATAACACGAAAGTTTTCTACTTGCCAGATACTAACTGAATATGTGACAAATTTTCTGAAAAGTTTCGACATAGCTAAGTGGATAAGTGGCTGGTAGAAATATGCCACCATAATATTATAAATGAGTGCACTCTCTGACTAATATTCTCAGACAGGTAATGGCCGCCTCTAGCTAGAAGAGCCTCCTAAACGGACCCAGGGGCCGCGGATTTGACCCTAGTTGCGATATAGAAATGTATTTAAAATGACAATGGTATAAAAATAGTTCCGTTGCTTGCCTCTCGAAATATAAAGGTAGTTCTATGACGTGGTGTGGTATCATACCACTGACCACATGTAGACACAGTCCCCTTTTAATCCGAGCAAACAAAGAGAAAATTTTATTTTGATAAAAATAGCTGAAATATATTCTAACATGATACACAAAAAATGTGGCATACTAAAACCAATTTTCTATCCCAATACTTAACCCTTTCCCTCATATAGACTCATTATGACGCACTCAATAGGTATCACATAAAGCCTGGTCTGCAGAAAACCACAGTTAAACCGTACCCAATTTAATTACAATATCCTTATTTCCAGACCACTGAGAAGCAGCGAACAGCATAAAACCTGATCTGGTTTTATGCTGTTCGCATAGGTCTTTTCCTGGTGTCCTCTATGAGGGAAAGGGTTAAAATCTTCAACGGCATGATCAATAACGTCAGAATCTTAACGGTGTTACTCACACATGTATTTAAACTTGCACGATATTGTCCTGTAGCTGTTAAAGCGAAGTGCAAATCGGCAAAATAATCGTGCGCGGTGGCTGATTGGTGCGCTCTACCTTGCGTTGCACGTGCAGCACGCAGGAATTGTCTCAATATATTTTTATTACCGACTTAAAACTCGTTTTCTTTTCCGATTTGAAATTTGAAATTTATCTACATAATTATGTTGATTTTCATGACTCAGTGTCAACGGAACATTTATTTTAGCATTTAAATTAACATTAGCGTTCCACAAAGAATATGAGTCTCACTTTCATTTCACATGTATACATCATCATGTATATAATTTTATGCGTTTAAATTGTATATTAATAATCATATCAAACAAATGATTATAAAATACCGGTATCATATTCAGATACCGATTCAAAAATGCATATCGATGGATTTTGTATAAGAAAAAAACATACACTGGGTAACAAAATATTTAAAGGAACTAGTTACATACATGTATTTGTTACATGAGAAAGCACACTAATGGTAACGGATGAAAAATGTATCACACAAGACGCATTTTGTTTGGTAAATACAAGCAGCATTTATATATTTGATAGTTTTCATATTATTTATCTATTCGTGTCATTCATTCAGGGTGGAAAAATGCTGAAAGTTAAGTATCCACCTAATTACTATACTGCATGAACTGGTCTCCATGACTTGTTTATGCTCTTTAATGACTAGAGTGGGTAATAAACCTTTCGCTTGCTTCATCAAAACAAAATTATTTACACAAAACGATTACAATTTAAACTGACAAGTGTACTAAACATTGGACTACAATAGATCGCTATACATCTATCTTGTATATTACGTTACAATTTTAATCATTAAGGGCATGATTATGTATACTTTAAGTCACTTGCATACCCCTTTAAAGAAATGTAAATGAACAAAAATCACCTTTTTTCTTGTTCTACCTTTACCGGAAAAGTACATGTTGTCTTGGAGTACAGTAAGTCAGCAATAAAGCGACGTTCAGCAAGTAGAAGGCGTTTCCTAGGAAATATAAAGCATGAATTAAAGATACACCGAAAGTCTACATGTTCATACACATTAATTAAAAAACCACAGATTAACAGATAATCTACGGTTTCTTACATTTAACCAAACCTAGTTAACAATATGTTATGCTTGTCATATTTCAATATTTATTTTTTTTACAAAAGATAAACATTCATTTTTCAATCATGGTCGCAGTCGACGGTTTTCCTTGAATAATAACTACGCCCCTTGGTCGGATATTTAAAAAATAAAACTAAAACGTGCTAAATCGATAGCTTGTTGCAACTATTATCTTATATGATTGGTTACCCAAGTGTTACACCAATCCCTTCAACTATTGTCAGGCTTATTTAGTGTTTTCATTGGATTATCGGGTAGACATGTATAATACGCTGCTATAAGGTCTAGACCTGGTAGCAGATAAAATATTTCATATCATGAAAATGAAGGCAATGGATAGAAATAAACAAATCAGGGCACTATTTCATCATTCTCAGGGGTGTACATTTTAGGCCATGACTCAAGATGGATTCTACTCTTAGAAAATTAATGCATTGTTTCATAATGGATTTATAAATGACTTTATAATGTAAGGACTATTTTCAATATTATATATAAAAAAATATAGTTATAGTTATTGATACAATCTTATATTTAGTAAAACTATGAATATTTGTCTTTCTCGAATCTAGATATGTTTAATATATAGGCGATTGAGGCCTAGCCCCGGACTGAGGACATATATACCAAGCTATCAAGAAAGTGTCCGCACTACATGAAACATTTGTTGCTTAAAATAATTAAATACAAGAACTGTCACAGTCCTGACACTATTCTCGTAATCTGCGCTATCCACACCGATACAAAGAACATCCTCTATTCCTGAAATAACTGCTTTGCAGCTGAATAAATGTCATCAGGTTCGCTCGATACCGTTTAGACTGCCCCAGAGACGTACAAAATGTAACGCTATTGCATGTTAGGACATGCGCAGTGGAACAGTCTCTAATCTTAAAGTGATTGCCATTGGCCTGGACTCATCACATGACAACACCACGTGGTAATCACTCTGCAATGCTGACTGTCATACTGACAAACAAGGCATATATATCTTAAATACCACTCAACAGCTTGTAAGTCCCCGAAGTTATATTTCTATACACTAGAGTCAATGATGCCGACTGAGTTCAATGACGAAAGCACGACATATAATGCCCAGAGCATAAAAAGTAGTCCCGCGGAGAACCATTTGCCGGGGACTTTCCCGCCAAGTTCTCCGCCGCCAAAAACAAGCAATGACTTCCGTCGAATGAAAAGAAGAAGAGTGGCGGCGACGGCACACGACAGGTACAACATCACGCTGAACACCAGGCTGCCCCGGGGTACTGGGAAATCCTCGCCCTGTCGCAGGATGAAATAGACGTTTAATAATAGTGATGATGATGGCAGTGTTTATTTTTTAGTTGGGTTTAACGTCCCGAAGACAGTAGTTCAGTCATTTGGAGACTATGTTTACTTCAGACAGATATAGTGCTGCCACACTGCAGTATCACGCTATAGACATGTGGCATGACACCACACCTTGTCTCATTATCCTGAAATTGGGCCAACCAGTCCTGGAACTACCCTTATATGCTGAGCGTCAAGCAGGGAGCTATCAGTGCCATTTTTAACGAATATGATGGTAATGACGAAGAGGCTTGTAGTGTTGATGAAAATAAGTAATTATTATCTCAAAACAACAAACATTAGTTTTTAAAGTGAACATTAGAAAACGAATCCTATACATATAAATATACCCTGGTTTCTATAAACTCAGTAATCATTCTACATAACGGAAATACAAGGGAAATACAGATGAAAAGCGTATATTGTTCGGAACTGTCAACTTAACATGTAATACAGATCGACAGGTCGACAGCCTACCTTGGCGGCCCAGTATATACTGGCGATCAGCCACGGCAGACCCATGCCCAGGAATACGTTGACCGCGTTACTTCCGTTTATGTTTCCGATGGAACTGTCGGCAAACCTTTCGTGGATAGCGGCCTGGCGGCTGGCAAACGTGTCCGGCATGCTGGTTCCCAGGGCAACGAATGTGATAGCTGTGATGAGGTCATTTAGACCAATCATACATCCAAATATGGAGGCGAGGTCGCCGACAATGGCCGTGAGGACACCGATCATCATAAGCGAAAAGATGAAGGTCAGCCAACCTCCAGCGTAACATGGGGGAGGTATGAAGGCGAACAGGACCTGCAGGGAAAAGGACAAAACTTCATCATACATGTTATGCAACACATACCGGTGTATGGCGTGTTGATGGGGAGGCTGCAAATGCAAGGAGGGGGGATAGGTACCGATCGAGATAATGAACACATTAGCCCATAATCACAAGAACAACTTCAAGGTTCGTCCTTCCTTTTTATTGCAATAAGATACAATTATATAGAGAAATACATATAATTCACGATATTCCATCAAATGGAGATGAAAAATGAAGACGAAAAATAAATAGTGATTTGAAATAAGCCAAAATGGCTTGAGAATGACTGTGTTTCGCTTTTAGATATTTCATCAGTTCGCATTTTTTTCTGTGTTTGAACCTTGTACAGTTGATCCATAATCGTTCGAAAAGCTAATCTCATTAAGCCTAGTAATACTTCTGCTTTACTTGAAGTCTCTTTGTTCTTAGCTCATGAAAAATGTATGTTCTTTACAAAGTACAACTACACGACGTAGTAATTCAATATATACCATGACCATGACAAACTATTTTGTACAAGTATCAAGATATTATATTTATTTATACATAAACAAATAGATTAACTTTGTTCAATACTATAGCTTAAACACCTTACGAAAGTATTTCAAAGGTATTTTAAATATTTTATGAAGAAGAATGCAGAAACTGAAATACTGTCGGTGATAAATAAAAAATAAACAATCACGTGAAAACAGCGAAAAAAAGTTAATTATTTAAATTCATATGTTCCAGTTTGTAAAAATCGATCAATTTCTCTGCAACAAAAGAAAACTAAATCATCTGTACATTAATTATGCATATCACAAATAGTGTTTATATCACGAATAGTGTTTATTTCACGAATAGTGTTTATTTCAAGACAGTCGCGGAGAGCAGTGAATTCACACACGTATAGTGTTTATTTCAAGACAGTCGCGGAGAGCAGTGAATTCACACACGAATAGTGTTTATTTCAAGACAGTCGCGGAGAGCAGTGAATTCACACACGTATAGTCTTTATTTCAAGACAGTCGCGGAGAGCAGTGAATTCACACACGAATAGTGTTTATTTCAAGACAGTCGCGGAGAGCAGTGAATTCACACACGTATATGTTTTTCAAGCAGTTTAAGATAATATTACATAAATACAAACGGTAAAAACCGAAAGAAAATGTCAAATACTTACCCACAATTATAACAACCACATTTTCAAAGGTATATTTAAGGATACTGTTCAATATAAAATTAATTGATTCATAATCGATCAGTATACACATTAATCAAAACGGTGATTTGAAGCAATCGTTTAGGTCTCGGGTTATATTATCGACAAGTTGATCTCGTATACGAGATGCTGAGTGTTCAATAAACACAAAATACAATCCCTATAGATGTGACATGGATAGACTGACAGTCGGTTACCTCGATCATCGTGTAACAATGAATAGGAGATTATTCATACAACATAAGCATCTCCTTGTAAAAAAGACACTTTATTTTACGTCTCCCGACTTTTCGACTGGCGATATTTACTTTAATTTCATAGTCAGTAAAAGGCATGTGTCTGATTAGACATTTATTTAATTTTATATAGATTAAACATATGAGTCTCTGTATGTATCTCAAGGGATGAGTTAGGTGTATATCGTAACATATGAGTATATGATATCATTTTTTTAAAGCAATTTAAAATCATCATTGATCATCAGGTATTAATGGAAGTCATTTTGTTCACTTTTAGTAACTTCAATTTGTAGTTTGTATTTTTAAGAAGACCGTAAAGCAGAATGGCTGTGCCAAATTTACACTTTAAAAATAAAGATAAGTATATTCCTTGACTAGAAAAGTTGCATAAAACACGCGGTACCTTCCAGAAAAATGACAGGAAGTGCATGACGTAGTCCAGATCCGAGGCGTTCTCGATGTCACCTCCATTAACGTTCATGGCGTTATGGAATTGTTCCTTCCAGGTGGAAGACTCCAGCTTCAGGGAGTCCAGGTTTTGGATTGTTTGAGCGGTGATTCGGGATACCATGCCGTTGAACTCTGTAATAATTGTGTGTCGTTGGTGTAATTATTACAGGATTCTAGTACAAATAAAGAATGACGCAATAGGTATACTTCCGTTTAGCAAGTTGCATGTAATCATATAGCTGTTTGTGGAGCATACATGGACTTTAGCATTCGGATTATAATTGTCAGGGACGTTAAACGTAATTTTATGAAGCAGAATATATATTTTGTGTAAATCTACAGCCATGACAGAATATATGCTACTGCCAAATACTTAATTTAAAAAATGTAATTAATTTTTTCAAAGATTAAATAAATTAACTTCATTTTTTTACGAAAACACATTTTGTCGTCAGCTCGATTCATTAGAAGCAGTTTGTGTAAAGTTACTCAAACAGGTTTGTTTACCATCATCATTGACCAAGGTGACGATGGTTTTGGCTATCTTTCCTAGCTTGGCTCCTCCTGTTGGGCTGTACAACTCCACCATAAAGCTGCAGTCCCTCTCCTCTTCCTGTGGCACAAAGTACATCCACATAGTGTTACCCATACAAGTACAAATGTCAATGATGCATCGGTTGAAAGTATCTCTTACATGTAAGAACCTTCAATTGACTTAGTTTATTTACAGTCAAATGTAAAGCTTCATTTAAAACAATCGGACCTTTAAAGTCAGACGAATGTAGATCCCTCCCCATGCTAATCAGCTATTACAGGCTGGGTGAAGTGAGATACTCACGTCAGTGTCCAAGATGACAATGTCGATAGTTTTCTGTGTCTCCCCGTGTGAGAATTCTAACGTCCCCTCAGAGTCCAGGTAATCTTTCTCCGACGTTGCCGACATGTCCTTTGTTCGCCAGTGTACCGAGACGGTGCCGTCAGCACCGTTGACACGTTTTACATACAAAGTCGCTTTACCCGTCCCTTCTCGAATAATGAAACTGGGTTTAGCGAACTCAAAATTACCCGGCTCTGAAACATAGGGAGAGAGTTAGTGCATTGTTTGTATGAAGTACTATGAAAAAATATACACGAGAAATGTATGTAATGTAAGCACTAGTTATAATTTTGCATGTTTATATTTGATTGGTTGATTACTTAAGCTTTGCAGTGCTGATGAATAAGCCGTTGTTGACATTGATCAAAGATACATATCAGTTATAGAAGACACACTTTTGAATTGGTTTGTTTCGCCACATGTGTATTAAGTATCATTACAAAAATATATAGAAAAAAAATCGATCATTTTATCCTGTGAATGTTACTTTTTGTATAACAGTCTTTCTTTCTATATATAGAGACCAGAATATACTAACCCTGACAGTATTTGCTTAAAAGTTTAAAAATTCCGTTTGGTCATTCAATGGAGGCTGACTGATTACATGTAAGAACCATTTGCAAATTATGCAGAGTGAATATGGGGAATAAATCCAAATAATTGCGTTAAGGGCAGTCATATTTTACATTTATGTTTTAAAAACAAACAAACCGTATCCCTAAATATCAAGAAAGTAAGTATCCAATATTTGAAGGAGTGCTAGAATTACCGTCATCGTTAATGATAGTGATCTGGTTGATGGAAATGTTGCCAAGTATCACATGCTTTGAATTCTCGTCCTCGCTGTCAAGGAACAATTTAGCGAAGAAGAATTCGTCTGGTTCCCACACATCATCATCCACGATTTCGATATACACCTCTTGTAAGGTCTCGTTCTCTCTGAACGATACTTTAGATTTCAAAGGGATGTAATCCCCAACAGCTTCCGCTGTTCCATCAATGGTTTCCACCCTGTGGTCAATAATAGTTGTAAAAGATTTTATTAAAGCTAACAAATATATCCCATTAATATACATATTTGAACATAGTTAGGTAAAATCTTTTATATTGTTGTTTTGGACCATATGAACCATCTTTCCTCGACTGTCATTTTCAAGTTTTGGAAATGAACAAAAGCATCGTATATTATAATCTTTTCTTGTCATATTTAGAAGAGGGGTAAACGAACAAATGCAAAACTGAAGGTCCGACAGTAAGAAATCTGTTGGAAAATTTGTAGTCAAAATTAGCATATCCAGTTTGTTTTAACACAAGCTCAGATATGGAATAAAGAACCCGTACAATCTAGATAATTTAAGAATGTAATTTAAAGAGGTGTAGCTTACAGATACACTTCTTTATTTTAAATTTCAAAATGTCTAGCAAAAATTATTGTCAGTCTAAAAACAGCTTCATGAGATGAAAGTGCCAAAGACAGAGTGTCTAATGGGAGAGAGGGTGAGATAGAGTTTTACAGACAGATGTAGGGTTCTATTCAAATCCAAATGGATCACTTGAAAGTATCTACTACGAGTATCTATATATTGTCATCGTACCTTACTGACACCGGAATATCCATTAAACCATATCGACGAATGCCGACCCGTACTCTTCCCTCGTTTTCCATGACTGAACAGGAAGCGGAAGTGAACTCAATCACGGCTTTCCGGCCGTTGTCGGAGAGATCAATTCCTGTAATACTCGCGGTGTCTTTCGCCGGGACGGTCGATGAGGGGCGGGCGGAGATCTTATTGTACAGCTGAAATGGAGGCCGTGAATAATTAATGAGAAGACGACGGCACGAAAACTGGTGATCCATTTGAACAAGTGAACAAACATTTTAGTGCTATTAATTCAGACATAAGAGAATAAAAAAGCATCTTGTAAAAGAAAATAAAGGGAATAAAATATACTTAAATCATTATATATCTCATTTTTTACATAGATTATTTTAAACATTCGAAATGGTAAGAGTACACGTATTCCGATGGGTATACATTCTAATTTATTTTACCATAGCAGAATGTAATTCAGCATAGTTGCTCTGTTGCAAATTGATTAAAGAAATTATGAAAAGAGTTCATACATCATGATTGCAGATCAAGCAAAACAAAACAGCCCCACCCCACAAACATATTGAAAAATAAAACAAGGCAGTATTGACATCGAGAGTTTTACCTAAATATTTGTCTTTTACGAAATAGGTTTGCGCTACTCTAGTCATGACATTTTTAAAAGATGTCCAAAGGATATTATGACAGTGGTGACAGTTTATTTTCAAATAACGTCCCATCCCGCAAATGTTTAATTTAAAGAATGCAATTTGTACTTCTTTAAACGATTCCTTGACTTTCGGAACCAGTTTATGACCCCCTGTCAGGTTCCTAGTTGCGTTGATGCGGTACCAGCCTGAATTGTGTGACACATTCTCGGACATTTTCAGCGCAGCAATCTTGGCAGCTTCCTCTTCCGGTACTTTCTGCTTGCTCAGTTCCTTCGCAAGATGGATAATGTCGACAGTTTCGTCTGATGAGGATCCAATATTGTTGTCATAATCTGAAAACACCATTTACCCAATTAAATCGTTATTTATAATTGATAAACAAATATCAGGTTGAATTTTATCGTACCTTATTGACATATTACGTATTTTATTTTCATTCAAACTTGTTTACAGTATACTTCAGTTTAATACTGATTCGTAACTGACATTCACGTAAAATGTGTCAAAAGATCATGGTAGCTTTCTCTAATTGGTAGCTTTCTCTAATAAACAATGTCTTAGATCAACTTGATATATATTTTAATACTGGTCAGAAAATTGGAAAAATAATGAATACAAACAGTCTTCAAATATAATCAAAACTATACAATTAAATGAATAGAGTTACACGAGCTTTAAACGCGCTATGCATAAAATAATCAGAACTGGAAATAGCATCTACATATAAAGCCGCATGCAAAAGGCAGAGCCAGAAATAACATTGTTCTGTCAGGGCGGAGTCCATACATGACATAATCCACAATATGTGATAACAATACTTGTATGCGGAAGCTGAAAACATGGGGGTAAGAGGAAAGTATTGTTCAACAATAGTTACCCACATTCTGGAATTAGACAACCGCATTGTATTTTTAAGCATTTTCACTGTTAACATGCATTATAATGGTACAGCTCTCTCTCTCTACTGCTCATTTTCTTCAACATATACGGTTTTTACAAAGCTTTAAGCCTAAGTCGAAGACTATCGCAGCAGACATATAGCGTAACTATTCTATGACGATACTACAAATAATCGGAACACCTCTTTGGTTATCAATTATCAGCTGACTTAATTCAATCAGTGAATAAAATAATGATCATGGTTTCATGGCTGTGAAGTGTTCCGAGGACAGCTCTATGCGATACAAGGTGGTGGGGAGACAGAGGGAAGGTCACGACATTGCACCTCGGATCTAACTACGTCAAATTACCAAGGATGTAGGGATTGTTTGGTCGGTCAATCTTGCTTAACTCCATCGGTCCGTTCTCTGGAATAACACACTAGTCAGTAAAACCATGGATACGGTCATTTAGACGGACAAGTGGATGTTTACAGTGCATGTATATATTGTATGGTACTGAACACCATATACTGTAAATTGTCGCCAATATATGATACATGTATACTGCGGGGTAATATCATTGGTGGTAAGCTTTTATCGTGGTATTCTTTAAACACCCTAAAATCATACACCACAGTTATAACCACTTGTCTTGTCTTTGAGAAGAAATACTGAACCACTGATATACTGATACGTTGAGACAATAAAAAATGCGACACCATTGTTATTTAAAGCATTTTTAATATTTATTTTCTACATTGTTTTAAGTCAATGATCTTTATATTTATTTATACTGTACTTTTATTTGATCTAACATACAGTTCAAGTGTTTAATTAAGCTGATTATTGGCTTAGACCCAAGGTAATAGATCCCCAACAGAGATTACTAATGTTTATTTTAAAAATGTCTTCCTCAACATGGAGGTACATTTGTTTCATAAATGTGTTTCGTTTTTATTGACACCATTATTATGTCACAATTTTCCATGCCATTCTAACGTTTCAAAAACGCCATGATGGCCATAATGTGCCACACAAACTGTCTTGGGGTTACACATAACACCATAATATGTATTGATACTGTGTTGGCCTTATATTGTCATATAGTGAGTAATATTCATTGACCTGTAAATGGTCAAAGGTATGCCGATACGCCGATAAAGTCGGTAAAAGAAGACGACAGTTGATGTAGGCCGCGGAAGGTGAAAATCTGATTTGCTATGCGCTTTTTAACACTTTTTTTCCCACCGATTCGCGATGAAAGACTGACGACGGCTGAAAAAAAATCGTTTTAACCCATTTGCATTGTTTATCTATACTCTTCAGCATGATGGATTTCAAGTGGCTTGTCGATTGTAAGTTTTAAGTGACTGCTAAGGTCTCGGGGTAGAAAATCAATCATCCGTCACTGGTGCTGGTGATGTGGCGAGACATAACAACGTCTTGCTCCTTCGATACAGTGTCGTATAAACAGTGGCGCGATGACAATATCATTAATATTTTTAAAGAGATTGCAAGCAGCTGATTATCGTCTGTATAATTATTTATCGAGAGCGGGAGTTGTGGGTTCGATTCCCGGTCGCAATAAACCAAAGTGGTAAAAAGGTACTTTTATAGTCCCCTTGCTTGGCGCTTAGCATATAAGGGTAGTTGCAGGACTGGTTGACCCGGTGTCTGGATAATGTGACTCGGTGTGGTATCATGACACATGTCTACGGCATGATACTGCAGTGTGGCAGCACTATTCTGTCTCAAGTAGACATCGGCCCCAAATGACTGAAATACTGTCGTTGGGACGTCAAACAACACAACAAACAAACATATAATTAGTTTTAAGTAGGTAAAGTAAAACATCAATATACGAGGGGTGTCCAGATATGTCTTTAACAATTCTTATCTTTACAAAACTGTATTTACGGTGAATAAATCAATGTGATATGAAGCTAATGTTTTCTGTTAGTGAAACATTTCTGATACATATGGATACCTATCGTATAGTGAATGTGAATTAGCTTCATACTTACATACATATACTTTTAATGATTTTTTAGTGAATTCCTATCGAGGTTACCCATCAAAGTCCCTAGTGGTTTAACGTCTCACCGACAGTATTTCAGTCCTTTGGAGACGATGTCTACTTGAGACTGCAGTGTCACGCCGTAGACATGTGGCATGATACCACACCCAGTTACATTATCCTGACACCGGGCCAACAAGTCCTGGAACTATCCTTGCTGAGCGCCAAGCAAGGGAGCCGCCAGTATCATTTTTAATGACTTTGATATGCCGCGATCGGAGACCGAACAAATGACCTCCTGCTCTAGAAGCGGACGCTCTAACAATTCGGCCACCGTGGAGGTTCCCAAGTGTATTGCAGTTGAATGCCACTCATCTAATGTCCCTTTTTATGCAATATATACAGGGAAATCAGTTGTATATGAAAAATTGTGTTGATAATACATTTCTTGATATAAGGTTTGTTTAGTCACATTTAGCCATTTAATAAGGATAGTAAAATAACCAAAGATCAAATATTTTCTGGTTCCGGCAACCATTTCACGATCTGAAGCCGGTTAGCTGCTGATATGTATATAGAACGCATGTATTACTAGGCTATTACATACATAAATAAAATCAATCAATATAAAAACGGATGCTAATAGTGGATGCATGAAACCAGCATGTTCATAAAGTTTTGTGTTCCCTTTTCATAAATCAAGGTTAAAGTAAACTTATTTATTTTACGTCGATTGGGAAAAAAAGTTACAACTTTACTAATCCCTCTCGATGGTTTCTGGGTTGAACCAGTACTTTGCGCCTGGAAAGGTCATGAAAAATCCTCGCCCCAACGGGGTTCGAACCCTCAACCAGGTTTAAAAACCCTCAGATTTTATAATCTGTTTGTCGAATCCCGGTATAATTGCTAGTATTTATAGATCGGTGCCCTGTACAAGCAGTCTTCTTCAACTCGTAATTAGCTGGACGCCGATATAGCTGTACTAATGACGGTAAACTTTTAAACAAGTACAAAGATACCATAAACTAAAAAAGTGTCGCCAATACTGCCATATTTTAAATCTCGACCAAAACAACAATAGCAAGTCTCGTAACAATCTATCTCATTAATATGCTTATAAATAAAATTTTATCAAACAAAATCTGTCAATGCGGGACCGTTATGAGATTTTTACTTTCGGAACAGAAACAAACACGGGAGATCGATATTTATTGTCCCGGTATTATTCCGTGTTATATAAGGAGCCAATGGTGCGTGAAAAATCAATGTTACTTTTCTTTCATGTGCGGAGATCGATTGTAATTTATAGTATTGGTCCTAACCCTAGCAGGTCCTCGGCCTCTAAGTGTCGGGTCGAAGCTTATTATAGGTAATAGACGTAAACATGTTAGATCACAATCTCACGCAGTTGGAACCGACGTAAGGATCGCTGTTCAAACCACAAGCCACACTTAGACCGTTTACAACTGATAAAGGACAGACCGGAGTTATCCTTGGTCGTCAACCTTTTAATGCTTCTTTAAATGAGCTTAAATGATATCATTAAGCATTACTTACAGATGCATAAACGTGAGGGGGGTCATTGAAAATTAATGACTGTTTAATTGATTGATTAACGATTGATTTTTCATGCTTACTCCAATACATCCGTTTGGAAATATGCTCTTGCAATTTATATTAACTCCTTTGAAAATTCTTTGGTCCTAAATCATATATATTTTACCTTATTTTTCATTATGTATATATGTTTGCATTTCAGACTTGAAATTGCTTGGTTTATTTTATCATCTCTGTGTATATATACTCGTACATATATCAATTTATGTACAGACTGACATAAACATTTCGAGAAGTTGCTGATAAAGGCAAGGTACTTTGCACAAATGATTAATACAGACTCTTATCCCGGCATGGTTCGAATCCACGGTCCTTGGAGCCATGTGATTTTTCACATGGCTACAGTGCATATCACGTTTTATAAGGTGAGTGCTAGATTTGTAAATGTTTCATTTGTTTATAAATGAATAACAGCTCTGAGTTCCAGTATATATATTAGGTTTTAGGGTATGATTAATGGACAATTACAACGATAATGCATTTAATAAGAACAGTTTTTGAAACCGATCCCCTGAAAAACGAGAATATATAATTATTTTTTTTTTTTGCAAACCTAGAAAAGTTTTTACCCCCCCCCCCCCCCAATCGTTATTTAAGTTTTCTGGGGGTCACTCCCACAGTAGAACGAGCTGACTGACACATCCGGGCGACCTGGCTTGACACGGACAATCTAGATTGATAGCTTGTTGATGAGAGATTACACACCACGTTTGTTCCCTTAGGTGAGGGTCGGGCTGGTAGGCGCAGTATTGTTATATGCCTTCTTCAACATAAGGAAGACAGATAGCCCATTCCGACCCCGTCCCCTGTCTCAGTGTGAGCCATTATTGCAGATCAAGTATATATATAAAACCTCGCTTTAAGATCACCTCGGAATTGAGACCACTTCACCATTACGATCACAGCGAGGTTTTAATGCTTAACTTAATTCAGATATAAAATATATATATAACTTCGAAACGGTTGTGTCCGACAATCTTGACAATCTTAACAAATATGGATTTTAACTTTGATTTTTAATTTTTATTTCATTTATTTATTTATTTGGGGGAGGGGGGAGAGAGAGAGTAAAGTGGTGCCTGGATAGCATAGTGGTAACGCGCTTCACTTCTCACCAATGAGTCTCGATTCCTGGTTACCTATGTGAGAGGGTACAGTGGTCACCCGTCCAGACACGAAGGTTTTCTCCGGTTTCCTCCCACAAAAATGACCACATCAGAACCATTGAGAGTAATTAATAAAAGTTGTGATAACTTGTTTTGCAATTAATGTAAAATAAATGAAGTTTAAACTAAACTAAGAGAGTAAAGTATGAACTTTTGGGCTTGAGTTTTTCATCAAATGATGGGGACCAGTTCAATGTGTTTCCATATTAGAATAAAAACATGAGAAAATATATTGAAGCAGCCTTAAGCTAGTCTGGATAAAGAAAGTATTGACTTATCTCCGTTGATAATGTTTTAAGTATTAGCGAAAATACTTTTGACAAAAAAAGCATAAGAAAGCGGTATTTTTTGCGAGTAATTTACTTCTATTATTTTGCAGACGAACATACACTCGTAGAAATAAATTCGTGATAATTAAACTCATATTTCCTGCCGATCGCGGTGTGAAGAAAAAGAATTGCCTGATCAAAACTGTGTTGTTACATCATTTGAACACTATCTGGAGAAGAATGCAAATGTAACATTTGTAATCATTGACTAGTATCGTTTCAATCAATGCAAATTGCAACTGCTTTGGATCCGAAAAACAACACGAACATGCTGCTCCTTTGAAACTACAATTAAATAAGGCTTATTTTCACTAAAATAGTCATCGGTATCAGTGAATAATCGATAGAAGGTTTGAACACTTAATTTAATTTCATCTGGTTCTAACGTAGTTTCGTCTAAACAGACACATATAAACATATGAATACACTATCAAGTATTTTTCTTTCATTTGCATACCGCCACTATCAGCAGCCTGATACCACATTAAACTTACCGGAATGTTTCAGAATATTGTATTCTACTATTTTTTGTCAGACAATAAATTAGCTGACACAGCAGTAATTGACCCCATAAAGCATCAAGAGTACCTGAATGCCGGTTATAGCATTGAAATAGAATCTGACGAATGACGTCACGGGTTTCCGGTACACCGCAGTTCGATATGTCCCAAATCTCTTCCCACGAAGTAAGATATTATTATTTTTGTTATATTACAAACAAAATATTGTACAACTGAAATGATGACACATAAAATGTGACATAAGGGGCGATACATTCAATGTCTATCATATACCCTATTTAATAACGTTTAATTCTGCAACATTAAGTGGGATCTTCAGTCGTACCTCCCGCTTCCTATTGCTGAACTCAAATCTTTGCTTGTTTTTGAAATGTTTCGTTCATATATTTACATTTATTTTTCCAAAACGTCGCTGGCGATGTCACGAAAGGACATCATAGAAAGTAAAAGACCGATTAAAGCATCCATCAAAAGCATGTATCCCAGAAGAGTAACTTAATATATAAATGGAAAAAGAAATATTACGTGTCTGGGTAGAGGGATGCATTCCTTACCTATCCCTATCTCGATCTCGGACGCCGTCTTGTTGCTTTTCTTACAACAGAACAGCTTGTCGATGAGGTAGGAGGTCACGATCAAGATGGGAAAGAAGATGAACGTGACGACCGCCTCCCAGATCTCGACGACGTCGGGTGACACTGCGATAAGCACAACTACCATCCAGATGTAGGCAAACATGCTGAACAAGACCGTCATCACGTACACTCGTATGTTGGCGATACAGCGCGCTTCCCCATTAGGTATGCTCGCTATACATATTCCTGTAATGACTAAAAGGTTAAATGCAGCTGAGCCTACTATAGTCGCTGGACCCAGTTCACCAGACTCAAAACCTTTACCAACAACTTCTATCACAGCTAAGAGAATTTCCGGTGCACTGGTGCCAAATGCCATTAAACTTAGATTGGCCACCGTATCGTTCCATACTTTCACTTCTATTTCCTCGTATCCGGATTTTTGTTTGGGGTTCGATACTCTTATGACCTTTGTCTTACTGGTGATTTTCTCGATTCCTAGCATGAACATGTCCGCCACTATGGCGATACCAAAGAAGCACCAAAGCATGCCGAGAAGATACAGAAATATTCGGACGCCCGTGGACCACGTGTATTCGTTGATGGCGGGCAGCAGAAGCCCTTTTTCAACACACTTGTAATCGTCAAGGTCTATAGTTGACATGATGCCACTTCAGCTGGTTTTGTCACTTGAGAGAAATCCCGTGTGCTGTGCCAACTAATCCATTGAGGCTGCAAGAAAAGAAACATGGAAGTGAGCTAATTATCATTAACAAAAACATAAAATCCAATAAAAAAGTTTTAGTTGGTTTGTGTCCTGAAAATTGTCTGTGAAAAGCAAATATCTATAATAAATATAGCATGTGTCCTTCTCCAACAAGTAAAAAGGAGAGTCGGGATTTTATTTTTATTATTATTTTTACATGAAACAAAAGGTAAAAAAGGGAAATAATTTTTAAAGGCAGAAAGGTAAAAAATAGGGTCGGTCGTTAAAAAAGAGGGCTGGCCGGAGACCAGAAACGGAACTTTTTTTTGCCCTAGTGAAAGTCCCGCGAAATCGATGGAATTATTTTTACTGTTGGGATTCGTCTGAATAGATATGAGTTATATCTTGTCCCAGTGTCCAACCACAGGATAGGGACCATGGGTTTAACATAAATAAACCGGCTTTGGTGGCGCTTGGCTGTGAAGCCTTTGATGATATAAAATGACGTTCAATAATTCAAACAAAATTAATTTTGATGCAAAGCATCAAAGACGCCGAGCATGTTTTTGAAGCACGATTTTAATAAAGCAAAGCCATTTCAGAATACTTTAATAGCATGTGCATGCATCATTTACAAACGGCAGGTGTAAATTTCCTCTAGGCAATGATGAATGTCATTTTCACAAATATCCTCAGCTTTAGGCCGTTTGTTTCAGAGATTTCCAAAATGTGTCCATGAAAATCAAGAGTGTCTTCGGCCTAATTTCCTTTTTTTTTCCGAACATTTTTATCTACTAAATCTGGAAACAAGAGGGCCAAGATGGCCCTAAAGACGCTCACCTGAGGACATTTGTGCTGACCAAGTTTAAGGAAGATTGAATCCAAATTGTGGCCTCCAGTGTGTAAACAAGGTTTTTCTAAGATTTGACCTACTGACCTACTTTTCAATCGCTTTTTAGGTCTGTTAGATTAATGATCTTCGATAATTCGTTGAAATTTCAAAAAAAACCGGAAATGGAGGGCTGAATAGTTTCCTAATTTTTCATTGGTTAATACATGTAATATTATAACCTAAAACGACCGAATGTGTTTTTATTACCAACAATACGATTATCTGTACTTTCATATCTTTCTTAAAGAAAACCTTTATTTAATATACGATTGACACAATATATTCTCTTAGTCTTTTTATCATTTTATTTAATCGTAGATACTGATTTTAATATAAAACATATATCAAGTATGTAATTTAAAGTAAAAAGTGATTCAATCAATGGCCAAATTTTAACCATTATCTAGTCATAATCTCTCAAACTAGTAATATTGCAAAATATTTTTTTTATGATTGGTCTATAATTATGAATTATGTGGGTACGGACCACTAGACAATATTTCACATCAAATCTATAGATTAAGCTCTAGGTCTTTTCCTATGTAACTCTATGTGAAACAAGTGACCACTGGTGCGGGGTCATTTATCACCGTAAGGCTATGATTTGAACAATCTTGGTAATGAACCATTAGATGATGCTACATACCAAATATCTAAGCTCTGGGCCTTATGGATTTACAGAAGAAGATTTTTTAAGATTTTCCTATATAACTCTATGTAAAACAAGTGACCCTGGTGCGGGGGCATTTATCACCATAGGGCTATGATTTGAACAATCTTGGTAATGAACCATTAGATGATGCTACATACCAAATATCTAAGCTCTGGGCCTTATGGATTTACAGAAGAAGATTTTTTAATATTTTCCTATATAACTCTATGTAAAACAAGTGACCCCTGGTGCGGGGGCATTTATCACCATAGGGCTATGATTTGCACAATCTTGGTAATGGCCCATAAGATGATGCTACATACCAAATATCTAAGCTCTAGGCCTTGCAGTTTTGCAGAAGAAGATTTTCAAAGTTTGAGTTTTTAAAATCTATTTTTAGCTCCTGTGACCTACTTTTTCAACCAATCTGAATAATTTGTACAACTTTGATAGAGGGCATCATAAGGATGATTCCTGTGAAGTTTGGTCAAAATCCCTTCAGCGGTTCAGGAGGAGATGTTCTTTAAAGCAAATTGTTGACGACGGACGGACGCACGCACGCACGGACGACGGACGACGGACAAAAGGTGATCACAATAGCTCACCTTGAGCACTTCGTGCTCAGGTGAGCTAAAAATCGTTAGATTATCGAGAGTAAGGCCGATGAAAAACTCATATTATCAAATTATTTAGCAAAATAGAACACAAAAGTACAGAAAAATACTTTAATTATAGTAGACATTGTCTATGATGATGATGCCATAAATTAACTACCGGTAATACAGGTATAGGTATAACTATTGGAAAAGTTGGGATCTGCAAGATGCATGGCATTTCCAGACAGTAAGCTACTAAGGCGGTGTTAATGTCAATGTAAAAAAAAATATATATATATATATATCATCATCAGCAACAACAAAGGACAATGATAACGAAACAAATTAGCACAGTTAAGTTTTCATTTGGTATGGGATTTAGGTACAGATCCCGGAATATTAAAATCTTCCCGATTGTAAGAGTATGGAATTCTTTTTGTATTGATGCTTTCAGGGTCTCTTCATACAGAGAAACTGATGATATGTATAAAATTAAATATATATTTACAAGGCTTTACAACGTATGCTACAATTTTCAGTTAAATTCACCCATTTCAAGTACTATATCATACCTGGACCGCAGATTGGGCCTGGGGCCGTCATTTAGACATGTCCAATACGGCCATGTGTTTTCTACACTTTCTACATTATGCTGTAATGTGTATTATTAAACTGCGGTTTCACTGATTGTTCAAGTTGACGTTATTTATATAAAAATCTGAATATTTTATGGTAACAAAACATGTTCCAAAACCTTTTTTTCTGAGCTTTAATGAATCAGGTTGCTTGCAAGGTCCGTTAACCAAGTTTTAAAATCCGTAGCCTACGAATTAAGGGAGATGTTCTCAGATTCCCATTAAATGTGTTGGCTTTCTTTTTAATAACGACAGAAGACTTGAGTATTTTGAATCTTCACATGTCACATGTTAAAAGGTGTGTTTTTTTTAATTTCCCAGGGGAAGGATAATAGTGGCCGCAATCGAATACAGTGCTGAATAATATAGTGCTGAATAATATAGTGCTGAATAATATAGTGCTGAATAATATAGTGCTGAATAATGGACGTTCAATTGCTGTGAACAATAATAGTCTTATTGCGACTGCATAGCTGAAATAAACGAATTCTACAGGAATGACAAACGAATTGAAAAAAAAATATTGATCACAAAACTAAGACTTATGATATGGTGCTAACAAAATGCTCAGGTTGGTCTGTATAATTCGTTGCCTGATATTACTGTGGCAATACTAACTTTGTATCGGGTATGAATGACGATATGAGCCCTACTTGTCTTAGCTTAGGGTCATATGCCATGCTTTACACGGGTGAAAAAACATCGAGGATTATACGAACGCCAGGCAACAGCGTCTTCCTTCCGAGCGTTCCTATAAACGCCACACAAAATAAATTCGAAAGATAAATTTGATAACACTCAAATATCAATAATAGGCCTCATGTAGTTAAAATGGGGGCACAAAACCGATTTAGTTGCTTTGAAACACTCTTTTAACGTGGCTTCGAGGCAAATCGATGTTCCTCCAGAAGAGAAGACGAACTTTCGAACAATACGAAGAACCCACTATACCAAGAAATGTTACTATTTTTAGATTTATCCAATTTCGATGGATTCACCATTAATTCTCACCATTTTTATTTGTTTTTAAAAACAAGTAACACAACTACTGAATGGTTACTGAATAACCGTGATACTCTGTACACCTAGTGTTGTTTCGTAACGGCTCAAAATCCGACACAAAAATCAGCTCGTTCTTTTAGTAATATAGATGTACTTGTTATATATATAACTTCCTTCCATGTTCAATAAATATAATATAATAGGTGTCCTTGTTAGATATATTACACTCGCTTCCTCGTTAGACATATAACACATGTCCTTGTTAAATAATATATTACACGTCGTTAAATATAATAGGTGTCCTTGTTAATATATTACACTCGTTTCCTCGTTAGACATATAACACATGTCCTTGTTAAATATATTACACTCGTGTCCTTGTTAGACATATAACACATGTCCTTGTTAAATATATTACACTCGTGTCCTCGTTAGATATACATTATATATATATATATATATATATATATATATATATATATATATATATATAAGTCCTGACTTTTTTTTCCAGTTGGCTTGCGGTAGGTCGGTGGTTCTACCCGGGTACCTCTGTGTACTCGGGGTCTTCCTCCACCTGTAATTAGCTGGACGTCGCTATATGATTGAAATACTATCGCAGCGACGGTAAACTCAAATACAACAACAACAACATGTGTGTCCTTGACACATATATAACACGTGTCCTTATTAGATATATAACACATTGTCCTTATCAAATATATAACAAATGTGTCTTTGTTAAATATACAAACAACATGTGTCCTCGTTATATATAAAACAAGTTCCCTTCTTAAATATGGAACACATGTGCCATTGTTTAATGCAGAACGTGTTCTAGTTAGATATGTGCTATTAAATATATAACACCTGCCTCCTTGCTTAATATATAAAAATGTGGTATTTCAAATATGTAACACATGCGTTACATGTGTCCTTGTTACATATGCTATGTATCCTTGTTAAATAAATTACACTCGTGTCCTCATTAAATATGAAACATATGTCCTTGTTAAATATATTACACTCGTGTCCTCATTAAATATGAAACATATGTCCTTGTTAAATATATTACACATGTGTCCTTGTTACATATGCCATGTATCCTTGTTAAATATTTAACGCTCGTGTCCTCATTAAATATGAAACATATGTCCTTGTTAAATATATTACACATGTGTCCTTGTTACATATGCTATGTATCCTTGTTAAATAAATTACACTCGTGTCCTCATTAAATATGAAACATATGTCCTTGTTAAATATATTACACTCGTGTCCTCGTGTCCCTGTTACATATATACATTTTGTCTTGAAATAATTTTAAAGGACAAAGTTCACGAAGGCTAATTTTGGCCCTATAAATCAGTATAAAATGAAAATGTATGATTTTAGAAATAAGTACTATTTTCCTAATAAGTGAACATATGTGTTTTATATTTCAGTCATACTTTGTATTTTAAAACGTCGTTAAGTTATACTGGTTTACAAAAATAATCGATTTTTTGACATTTTGTTGATGAAAACCTTTTAAAAAAATATGATGGCATTTTTAATTTTATTTTTTTAATGTACTGTCGAAAAGTGCCATCAGTGTTAAAAAATATAATTTCATAACATGAAGATTCCGTAGAATAAACAAAGAGTATTAGTGTATAGTTATGCATTAAGATGCTTACTTGAGCAAACATGACACATAAAAGATAACACTAACAATTTATCTTTAAAAGAATACATATCAAAATATTTTAAAAGGATATCAATATCAAAACAATGCAAGTAAGTTATTTTTCAACACTCAATATTCGCATATCCGGTTACTAGTGATATCCGAAATATAGACGTCACTAAGGACGCTTTCCTTTACCGTATGTGATTACATACGCTGTTTGCTGGTATGTAAACATGGATTAATATAATGTTTATGCTGGTTTCGGATGGACTACTGTTTAAGTTGAGGTTAGACATCTTTTTGAACATCATTGCATACATATTGAGAATGTTTTATAAATGTATTTCGGTAAATAATGTGTTTTCTCAAAAATGTCAGTTAGACGGGAGATAGAAAGCAACTGACAGGTGTAAACACGATAAGATTTTATTAAGTGTATGCTTGTAACCCAGTTTTTTTCTACATTTAAACAAATTGTATGTAATTAATCTCATCTCATTGAGTAAATGATATTTAGAAAAAAAATGGTGAAGCAGACGTATTTCAGAACTCACGGCCAGTTGGCTACGTGGTATAGTGGTTAAGCTGCTGGCTCACGGCCAATGCAACCCCAGTTCAAACCTGGGTGTAATTTTTTTTTTTTAATAATGATTTTTTTTTTATTTAAAAATCTGAGATTTTATGGATTTTTTTTACAATTTAAAATATTCTTAAATTAATAATAATAATAATAATAATTATTATTATTATTATTAAAATGCCTTTGAAAATTACAGAACTTCTCACATTCATTTCAGATGACCAGCTCTTGCATTTTATGCAAGAAGAGACTCAGGCTAAAAGAGAGAAGACCAGTTAATAAAAAAATATCAAAGTTCCTGCGAAAAAACTTCCTACTTGAGTCTACTAAGGACGATTTTATTTGCGGTAAATGCAGCAGACCAATATATAGACAAGACACTGCACCTACATCTGCTAAAACCAAGGAAATTCCTAGTGCTAGTGTGCCACATGCCTTCAGTCCTCCATCTGTTTGTTTGAACATCAAAAGTGCATCAAAAAGTCACGCCTACTGTTTTGTTTGTAAACGTCCTGGGCCCAGGTTAATAACAGTTCCAGAAAGTGAACGTTTCAATATTTTTTTGGAACACAACATCATAATTTCTGCTGACAGTAGGTGCTGTCCTGTACACTTTGACCATAAAAATGAACATCGTACTTGTTTAAGTCGTGAAACAATTTCTAATTTGAAAACTGTTGATTATGTATATGTGAACAGGAAAACAAGTCTGGATCTTTGAAATAAACTTAGAAGTGCATTGAAAAAAAATACATCATCTAACCATATGACATTTGACAATTTGGATGCTTACTCTAATGAAGACCTAGTTAATCTAACTGGACTTACAAAACACCAGTTCTTTGATCTGTTCAAATTTGTTGAACCAGTTGTAAGAAACACTCCGTCAAGGACTGCATTAACTTCATTAGGAATATTTCTATTGAAACTGAAGTCAGGGATATCTAACAAACTATTGTCAACCCTATTTTCTGTTTCTAAATCTTCAATTAGAAGAGCAGTGAACGCTGTTAGACAGGCTCTTGTAACACATTTTGTGGATTTGAATTTGGGGTTTTCTCATATATCTAGACAAGATGTTATTGACCATCATACTAGAGTCTTTGGGCACTTATCAAATAAAACTAAGTCCAAGTTACATACAGGAGTACATTGACTCTGACTGTGTTATTTCTGTTCACAAAGAAATCAACCACTTTTTAAGGGTTAAATTACAGAGTCGACACATTTCATCAAAAGCTTACACTGTGTTGATAAAATACAGTAACACTGACATTGAAGCCTGGTACTGTAAATGTAGGGCTGGGGCCCGTACAGTTGGTGCATGTTCACATGTGGCCTCGCTGTTGTGGTATTTAGGCATGTCAAGGCACGAGGAGCATGCCGACTTTGGTATAAAAGACTGGGGTCTTTTTCTGCAAGATGCAACTGACATACCTGAAACTGTTGATAGTTCAGACTCAGAACTGTCAACAGTTTCGGATGGATGTGGTATTGAGGAGTAACTTTGCTCAGAAACACACTGGACATATGATAATGCAGAGGCGAACTTGATTTGTGCACACGTTCATTTGATAATACAAGTATAAGACACTGAAGCATTATGGTCAAGCCTTGTCCAAGTGATAACAGACCCTATTACTCAAATGTCATAAGTTTATTTATTATGAAAATGATGAATAGGTCTCTATTGATTTTTGTGTCAATATACACCTTGATCGGATAATTGTTCACTGGTACTAAAGCCATCACCTGAACTATAATCAGGTGGTATATTAACATGCAATATATTGTTTATAACTATATATGCATAGATAAATCTTTGTCACTGTTACCCAAATTAATCGCATTTCTTGCGTACAAAGTTAACATATTTCCTGAAGCTCCAATGCATACATGTATGAGGGTTGATTGGAAATAACGTTGACTTTTATTACAAGAAATGTATTGATTGAACTATCATAACAATTTTAACATAAGATCTTCCTCAATTGATTCATAATAAGAAAATAAAGTATTTTTCTGTCTGCTTTTACACGTGTCAATGATACGCACATTTTGATTACCATAGCAACGGCTTCGCGGGGCAGCCCTAAAAATACTAATATTTTTCAAAAATAACATCTTAACACGGTGACATCTGATTGAAATCGCGTCACAATGTAGCCGTGTGACAACTTGACATTATCCCGGATTTTGACGTCATTTGACCGTTGATTGGCGTAACAACAACACAATATGTACAGGGGTAGTTACGATTTAACGTCTAAATGGCAACGTCGGAATATGCTAAATTGCGTACGGTAAATAAGTTTGTCAAAATGCGGTCCATACACTATTAGAAACATTTAAAATGATGCAGATATCAAACCTGAAAAGTACTGTAATCCGCGTTCTGGTGTTTAAATGGCATAAGCAGTTTAAGGAGGAACGCGAGACCGCGAGAGAAGATGGTTATCAGTGCCGCATTGCTTGCGACGGCGAGTATTTTGAAAACATTGACGTTACATGACGTTATTATAACTTGACGTTTGACATGCCCCGTTACATGTGTAGTGTATGTGTTTCTAGTCTATGTAGATATATTTGTTATCATATGAATATAATGAAATTATATTAAAGTAATTTGCATAATTATATCAATACTAAATTAATTCTATTTTATTTAAAAATATGGCAGTGGTTTTGTCATGTGTGCTGTATTAACGCATGTATAATGTAACTAAATGGTATTGTTACTCGGTTTCTATGGTTACCAGAAAATGATGCTAACTTAAATGGTATATTTACATGTTTGTCTTGTTCTTTATTTATTCTTAGAATTGTTTAAACATGGAAATCGTTTAAACTGGTAATGGTTTGTATCTAAAGAACATTTTGTAAAATTGTATGGTTACCATAGCAACACTCGTAAGATTAAATGTATCTTAAAACAACATAATACCTTTATTATGTTGGTAAGTCTCTTTGCCCAGTTAACTGAACATATTTGATTATCAGTGTTTAATAAAAATTAAAATAACTACATAAAATGGCGATTTTTGTATATACATTGTTTTCCCATTAAATATAAATCATATTTTGAAAATATTAAGTGGTTCAAACACTAAACAATGTCCTTTAAATATAACACCAGTTTCGTTTTTTACATACAGCCATTTTGACTTCGAAAACTTGTCAAATTTGCTTCTTAATACTCAGTTTAAAAGAATGTCTCAAGTCCTTTTCATTTATTCATGTGCATATTGATGGGACTTAAATCTGTTTACAATGCAGAATATTACAACATGTAATTTACATTGCTTTGCACCACTAATTAAAGAGCTTCAGGATAAATCGGGATATTGATTGCTCCCAACACCTTTCGTGACAGCTATAAACCTCCATGACGAATTAACGCGGATATTCCCCCAGCAAAGGGATCATAGATTATTTAGACGACAAAGAGTATTGTCTAATGACATACTGGCTCTCTTCCGAACTGACTTTCCCATGACACTCCAGCCTCACATATGCCGTGCCTTATTAACTTTGTAACGATAAACAACCCTCTAAGATTGTGTGAACAACAACATATGCTTACGCCTTATTGTATTTTCAGATTTCAGATAAATCTTAAATTATTAAATAATATCATCATGTCTGTAGATTGGTTTTGTCGATGATTGGTAATGTGTCTAGTGCGTGTACCTCGATCTGTATGTAGAACGTTGTCACGGCGAGATATATTTATCCGAGGTATACCTCGAAATGTAAGTCCAATATCGAAATAAACCATTATTTAGGCACAAAACCAAACCAAACCTTTATCAAAAACAGTATCCCTAACCCTAACACAAACGCTTTCCCTGACCCCAAAACCGAAATATACAAACTGAGGTACGAGATATCTACCTCATAATGTGGGGTAACCAGTAGCAGTTGTGTGTGTGTGTGTGTGTGTGTGTGTGTGTGTGTGTGACTAACCTCGTGTACTTCTGTTGTACATTTCGGATAGAGTTTGGTTTAAGGTTTGGTTTTTGGACTGAAGTAATGGTTAGTTTCAATGCTGAATTACACACTAAGGCTTGTACCTTGCTATGACAACATTCAACATACAAGTCGATATACAAATGGCAATAGTGAGGTTTGGGTCAATTTTAGATTTAAAAAAAAACACTGTTCACTGTTACCCTTTTATATTGCCGGAACGGATCAAAACCATAATATCGGAAAAATACATTTGCAAAAAAAAAAAAAAAAGTCCCAGTGACAATATTCTAATGACGAACATTTTTTAATCTTCTAAATCCGCAATATACATATCTGACAGTCATACAACTATCGGCTCCATAATTAATGTTTACAAGAGTAAGCACAATTAAATGTTACAGAACATAAAACGCCTGGGACAGTTGTAAAAATAGTAACACGGTATAAAAATGCGAAGTGCAATCATTTTGAAAGGACCCAGTGTCTGAGACACGATCAATTTAGTTTTATTGTTTAACGGGGTCACCTTATACATAATTGCTTAAAAGTTATTTTAGTGTTTGATTGAACTAGTTTCTGAAGATTTGTGTAACGGGACTATCTATTCTACATTAAGCATGTGTTCATTCTCTTTGAGCAAGGGTTATCACATCACAGACTAAATAATGACTCTCTTAATGTCCAATTATGACTTTTGAAAATAACCCGAAAATGAGTGGGTATCTATTTCTCACCGTTGACACACATTGGGATGAACGCTGCTCTTGTATATCGGGATGATTTAAGATCACAAATTTGCATAGGCAAATGCCAATTTGATTGTTGCACCATATAAGTTCAATTAAATGAAATTTAAATGTTTTTTTTTTTTAATATTTGATATGTAAATGAGGACCGATCTCGTTAGTGCCACGAAAGCTCGTAAAGATCATCAAATTTTTAAATAGAACAAATGCTCTTATTGTTTATTAAGATTGGAACAAATTCAGTGTCAAATCAGTTACAAATGCCTGTATTGCACTGTACTATACAGCAATTCACTGTACTAAACTATTTGTAAAAGTGCATTTGAACATATTATTTTTTTCTGAGCAAAGACCCATTAATTAAAGATTGGCAGTTGGTCTAATCTCACAAAAGCACGCAGCATATTGTTCAATTCTCACAAAGTCACGTTTACAAATACATCCTATCTATGAAGGTATGTGAAAGTAAATTAAATTTACAAAAGAACATTACATTACCATCAAATAGATACTTTATTAAAATAAGTACAGAAGTAAAAAAAAAATGTTTTATGCAAAATAAAAAAGAACCAACATGAAAAGAATTATGTATTTTTTTTTCAGCAACACTGGTTGAATTAAATAATGAGTTAAAGGGTTTTAACAATGATTAAAGCTGAAAATAATTCATTGAATTAGAAGGAAAAGTTATTTTATAATATGGTTGCATTTTCCTCTGTGACTTTTCCATATTTTTTTTTAAGTTTGCAAAATTCAATGATCTGACGTGCGCCTTAAAATAGTTCCAACTGGCTTGCGCGGAATAAATATATCTTTGTTTTGAATAATTCTGTTTGATATGCATTCATAAATAAAATCCAAAGTGAAAAAATCAAGAGAACTGTAAATAGTTTTTTTGTTTGAGCCTTGAAACTTTTCCTTAAATGTCATGTTTAATTAAGATGTAAACAATAAATATGCCAGGTGTTAGTCTGTGAGATTGTCCTTGCTAGAGCTGAAGGTGATTGAACACACCTTCCGCATTCCTCCCAGGTGTACATTTGTTCTAGTCAGATAACACACTGATACATATTTAACGTCATTGTTATATGTTGTAAAATAGCTTTTTTTTTTTTTTTAGAAACTAAACAAACACATATTCCTGACACGAACTATTATCCGATTATTTCTTGATATATTGTATAACATCATCCCAGAAGATCCGAAAGTCGATAAGCATTGTTTGACACAAGGTCGGTCAAACAAGAAGAGACAGAACTACCAGTATGGTGAACAGCCAGTTCAAACTACATGTACATTTAATGTTAAAGCAAAGCATCACTTTTCTTGGAGATTTTGCAAAAAAAATAGACGCTTTTCAGAAGAAATTTTATTAACAGTTTGCAATATACAAAATACAAAACAAAAAGCTAAAAAGCAAAATTGGGAGAATTGTTTGATCGATCGAAGAACATGTAATCGTTTTCCATCACTTTATATTTATAGTCGCTCTATTGCACTTACGTATCTTGAATATTATCTAGAAATTTAAAAGGAAGGGACTTAAGAAAAGATTATAAGTAAAGGAATCTCAAAAGAAAGCCTTGTCATTAAGTTGGCAAATATAACCGAGTTTCGCTACATTAACAGGAAAACAGGTCCATATTATGACTATGGCGCTGTTTTGTGACAGATTTTCAAAAATACAATCATATCAATGTTATCTATATAGATTAATAAAACATTCTTCATAACTGTGGATGCTAGAGAGCAAATTAGGTAGAAAGAATTCAAGGCTGAATAGGAAAACTGTTATTTTCTGATTTTAAACTTGTCTTAGATATCAGTCACTGATAGTGTGTACATTTCATTAGGATTGTTTCATAAATGTAAAAGGTGTAAAAATAACTCCTGGCTACTGAGCCATAGATTTAGCCATAGCTTAATTTGGAGAAATTACACCCATGAAATTTGTTACATGCTTGATAAAGATCGGTTGAAAAATAAAGACGCTTGGTGTGATCGTAGCAAAATTGTGTAACTTTCCGTTTTTTTTTTTTGTTTTTTTTTTTTTTTTTTAAAGCTATAACCCTTGATTTAATGTTCTAATATCAGCAAAAATTGACTTTGGCTTAGATAGTATGGTCATTAACATGATGTTTAAAGTTGATGGGGATTATTATATAAATGTGAAAGCTAGAGTGTAAACAATGTGAGATATGGCAATTTTGATAATTCATGGGCCATAACTCCTAACCTACTGGGCCGATATCAGTTATAATCGAACTTTGCCAAGAGATTTTAGCCATAAACAATGTCACCAAGTTTGAAGAACTAATTGCTGACAACTGACAGACAACAATATTCTTTGGGTTTATTTATTTATTTATTTTTCATTTATTTTTTTTTGGGGGGGGGGGGGGGGGGGGGGGGGTGTGTGTTAACGTCCCGTCGACAGTATTTAAGACAGAGTCTACTCGAGACAGATATAAGACTGCCTCACTGCAGTATCACGCCGAAACATGTGGCATGATACCACACTCAGTCACATTATCCAGACCGGACCATTCAGATCTGGAGCAACCTTTATTTGCTGAGCGCCTAGAAAGGAAGCTATACCAGTATCATTTTCACGACTTAGGTATGTGGTGGCCTGATATCGAACCTATGACCTCCGATTCCGGGGTAGACGCTCTAACCATTCGGCCATCGGGACCGGATAGGTGACAATATGAATCAAACGATTATGATTAATCAATAATGTTGTTTCCACAAGGTAATATCTTGTTTCATCTCGTTCCGACAAGGCAGTTACTAGTTCCTACAAGATATTATTTTATTCCCTAGTGTAATAATCTCATTCCACAAGATAGTGTAATAATGTACAAAAAAGCAATAATAATATCTCCACCTTGTGTCCTTTAATATCATCAGTGCATATAACAATTGTAGAGGTTCTCTACGGACCAACAGTATGTGTATCCTTTCTTCCTTTGAAGTAATTAAGTGCGATCGCTATTTATATATAAAAAGTGCGATTCTATGAGTAAAATATTTAAACGGAAATTGGATGATTATATAGACATATAATATAATATTAAAGTCCATGGTGAATTATGGGCGGGTGATATAATGCCGATTATTCTAACATTATCCGGTTGATTACAGCAAAGTGTATAGTTTTATATATCTATATTTAATCACATGTTACGTTACAACACATGGCCTTGCAAATCTTACACCACTTTGTCGTTTTTACAATGCAATATTTCTGTTGCAAATATCCTTAGATATGATAATATCGGCTTAAACATGATCACGTGGTCTTGATGAGCATCTATCATACTGTTTATAACACAAACTTATTCCCAAATCCGGATTATGTTATATACAAAGGAAATACCAAGACGAGTCATCTACATTTCTTTCCTCGTTTCCGATGCCCTTAAATGATACACATTTTTGTCCCATGTGAAAAATATTATCACATTCCATGCGTGGGTGATGAAAACGACAAATGGGTTTCTTTTGACGCCAGGCACATACCTCCACCAAGGATACGTGGCCAGACACTTTGTAAACCACGCAGTTTTTATATTGAAAAAGTGAAAAAAATATATAAACCATTGTGCAAAGAGATATAACAATGTCTGTATTTTACTTTTTTAATTGCAGTCGGTCATGGATAGGACAAAAATATATTGTTATAAGCCCATATATATAGCAATATATAGTATAATAATAATAATCCCATATATATAGCAATATATAGTATAATAATAATAATCCCATATATATAGCAATATATAGTATAATAATAATAATCCCATATATATAGCAATATATAGTATAATAATAATAAGCCCATATATATAGCAATATATAGTATAATAATAATAAGCCCATATATATAGCAATATATAGTATAATAATAATAAGACCTTCCAACCTTATTTTTTGCTGTTAGCAGAGCAAACATTTTTTTTTCTATTTTGGTCTTAACTTGAAGGAGCGTAAATAAGTTTGAATTATTGCAACAAAAAAAGTAAAGCATTGTCTAGAATACGTGCATGCAGAATAAATGTATAAATGTTTCAGGATGGTATTAAATAAGCCTGTAATTGGTCGGTGTGAAAATGGATAATAGATACTTATGCTGTAGATATTATGAAACATTTTTATTAAGAAGCACAAGATTTAAACCAAGAGCAACGTTGTACAAAATATTACCAGCTTTTCCCCCATTATTGTGTTACGTATACATATAGTGACTGGTATAGTGTTCCCTACCTATTTGTTAATTTATGTATAGCAGCAGGTTTCAGCACCGAATTATCCGCACAGTTGTTACTCCATTATTATGACACAATCTGATCCAAGGCACTTTGATATCCGTATAGCACTCAGCAGACCTGTATCCTATCCCACTGCTGGATGTGAAGTACTGTCGGTTCCGGGCAGGTATCCTGGCGAGTGTCACGCTCCGCTGCCCGCGTATCGATGTCACAGTCACTAGAGACAAGTACCACTTCGCGATACATTTAAATAAATAAAAGGAATACTAGGATTCCAAAGGCTGCTAATTGGACAATAATCTTTTACAGCTCGACAGTATTTCCCATCAGCTGACTTCGAGTCACCACTGACGTCAGTTGAACTGAAGCGACCAGTTAACAATACACACCGAACAACACAGGGTTTCTAGCAACAGAAGTTTGTTAGATTGTATCGTTTGTTTACTGTCATACGTATATGTGCACTTTCATTAATAAGCCAATGTTCTTGGTCTGTTTGTACTCTATTAGCTCGAATCTGATAAAATCAATTATTCCCGTTCTTGGTTTATTGCGTAAGTTATGGATTAAATCCCGTTAATGCGAAATTCATAATACATCAAGCGGTCTCAGTAAAATAACAAAACATGCTTGGCACCGTCTTTTTACCTTCCAGTGATATATTCAATATCTCGAGCGCGAACAACACCGATATAAAGCTGTAGATGGATATATAAGCAGCTTATTGTGTGAATTGGGAAGCTCAGCGTTTTGATGTTTTATGCGCTTACTTCCCTTTCTCCCCCCCCCCCCCCCACACACACAAACAAGGAAATGTGCTGATTGAAGTTGCCCTTTCTTTAGTCCATAGCGAAAATAGAAATTAATGAAGACCCTGGATCATTTCAGGGCAGCTCTGGAACACACCTATTTCTGTCAAACATCCCCCCTTTTTTTTAATGCACCAAACTTTCTTGTCACGCCTCAAAGCAGGTCCGCAGGAGTATGCTTCGGGCGAGATGAAGATGGCGTTGCTATGCAGTCTCAGACACACAGAAGCAGGTAAATAATTTCACTATAGGCCTATGATATTAAAGTGGATTAAAGTGACAAACAAATGACACCTGTAACATTAAAATATTGCCAGCAGGTGTTTCCGATCTCCAACGAGACCAGCAAAACAAGCAGCGTGCTCAAATGTTAATATTCCGACATCTTCACATGAAACGAAGGAAGAAGTATGAGAGGTTCCGAACTAACGGTTCCATACAACGTGGCTGTTAATTTATTGAAGGAAGTGAGACACTCGCTTCATCAATGACGCAGCTCGATAATTCTAAATGATAAAGGCAAAATATCCTTTCATGTCGAGATGTTTACACCAATATTGAGCACATTAAAAGTTATTGGATGTAAATGACCGAATGCTTTATGTCTTTGTTTTTGAGGAATTACTTAAAACTCTTCATGATTCAGAATCGGTGAAATGTGAATACATTGTGTTAATATTTCTGAAGTAATTTCCCGTGTAAATCAGTGACGGGTTCATCAAATATGAATTAATTTACTATTAATTTTCAATTGTTCTGGATGTTTATAGGCATGTTCAATTATAAAACTTATTCAGGCGTGGAAAAGGGGATTTTGCTTAGTGTGAACAGGAGATATCCTATCTAAAGCCTCGGTCACATTAGAGTTAATTAATCGTAGTTGACCGTAATGGAGGATAATCGTAGTTGGCCGTAGATAAACGTGGTTAAACGTACTAGGCGTAGTTGGACGTAATTCAGCGTAGTTATTACCGTAGTTCGAACTCGTGGTTTGGCCGTAGTAGGCTCAAAATTTTCAACATGTTGAAAAATGTCCACGGTCAATTAGGGTGACGTGACCCTACTTTGAACGTCGTTGATCCTACTTAAACGTACTTTGACCCTACGTGACGATAGTGTTTACCGTAGTTGACGGTAGTAACATGTTACAACCATTTTTACTACGGCTTACAGTAAGGTTAAACGAAGTTTGAATTCGTTAATAATTATGTTTGGTACGTTTAATTAGGATTTGCTGGGTAAGGTTAGAGTAAGCAATGTGTAATTAGAAAATTCCATTTCCACTCTCTGTGGCTCCTTATTCGGCGGACTAACATCAGCACTCCCACCACCAGCAGCAGCAATGGTTTTGCGATGGCCCCTTTTTCGATTTTTTTGGCAGTATAACTGTTCAGCGACAGATTTTACACAGATCCAAAAGCAAAATGACCGTGTCCCTGGCTTAGCCATACTGCGCAGGCGCAGTGTTTACCGTATATCAACGCTGTTGATCCTAGATTGCCGTAGTTGTGCCTACTTCGAACGTATTTGATATGTAGTTGAACGCTGTTACGTTGTAATACCGTAACTTACCCCAGTCATTTTATCGGTTTAATGTAGGTAACCGTATTTACCCGTACTTTGCCGTACTCGAACTTACTTTATATCTCTCTTTTGGCAATTTTTAACTTACTTCAACGTTGTACGGCAAACTACGTTCAAACTTACCTACGATTAACTACGTTCCTTAACGTATATATGACCATTGGTTAATATAAATGTCCTGGTGTGAAGTAAGATTTTTCCCCTTACAACAGGTACTGCAGATTTTGTAGCCTCTAGTTAATCACAGCTGGTCTAGTTATTAATGCGCCAATCACTCAAGCGAAAATGAGATTTGAAGCATTAAATAACAACTAAGTATTACGTATGAAACAAATATATGGTGTCTGTAATTGCGATCAAGCCTATTATATTTCAAATCCGTAAATAGCCGCCCATTGAAACAGACGAACTACAATCTTATATTTAAGTGAGTTCAACCGCAACTCTCGGTGACCCGTCTTGACTGAACCGTACCGTCAGTCAGGGAGTAAAGAGCGGACGGCATGAAGACATTCAGATTTCATGTCCCATGTAGCCCGCACTGTTCTATCCATAATTCCATGTTTAGCCAGCACGATGACGTCATACAAGGTCGTGATAATAATCGCTTTGTGCTAAGTCTATTGTGCTGAATAATTAAACCATTTAGGATTTATTTTTGATTTCATTTCTAACGCCAAGTTCTAGGGTTCTGTAGGTTTATTAATGGTAACCAGATCTATATATGTACTGCACCTGTCTCCAGCCACGGTATGATATTATCGTTGTATGCCCGTCTCTACTTTACTGCACAGGGGTGCAGAATTTAGATCATCAATATCAGACAAACACACAAACAAATCATCACAGATTTATAATCACAGACATTTTTAGCAATTATGAAACTTATCGGAAATAGGAGTTCAAAATTACAAAACGGGTCAGAAATTATTTCAACGATCGTAAGTTTATAAAAAAAGATACTGTTTAAGATTGTGTGCATTGTCTACCGGATGTAATAATAATAACGTCTACCATAAACACAAACATCTCTCTTATTGCAAATCATTTTAAATGAGAACGCATCCTGATTTTTTTTATTAATTATAAAGCATTTTACATTTTTCAGAATAATATGCAGTCAACAAGGCGAAGGACTTGACCAAACAGGCAATCCGTTGATTCGCCACACATTACAACTTCCAGTTAGATCCCAGTTTTCAATTCAAATTAATTTTCAAGCCAATAAAATTTAACAGTCACATCGTTTGAATGAAGACCGTACTGCACATTTGGACAAATTCGGCACTCTCGCTCAACAAATACTTTAACGCACTATATTAAACTTGTGCATACAATGCTGAAGTAATAGCAGCCAATAAGATAAATGAGATGTTATTGAATTGCTATACAAAAAGTACATTTACTTACATCAACAATGAAATGTTTACACATCAATTTAATGATGCATTAAAATCGGAATGATAATGACTTAGACCGTCATCCATTTTGCATTTTTCTTCAATAGCTGTCGGCAGAGATTTTCCCAAACGAATGAATACCAAATATCAAAGCACATGCAATGCAAATAAACAACTTAAATCCAAAGAATTTTTTATACAATAACGATTTTCGGATTTACAAGATTATTTAAATCCTGTCTCTACAAAAGGTGCAAAATCCAGGAAAACAAGGAATTAACTTCTTAAACATCTGTGCAAGTGGTTATAAATACGTACCTTTCAAATTAGCAAGGCGTCAGTTTTTAAATCCATTAATTCGACAGATGATAACCGTGGTGTTTAAGTAAACTGATGCTGTAAGGGTGGGGTGAGCAGGGTTTATGTGTCCTGAAGAGCACTTCAGTTAATACTCTTATAAATTTAGAATCAAAATCCAAGCCTGCAAGTGTCATTAGCTAACTTTAGCAATCTGATTAACTTGGCATGTCTTTGCCGTAACACAATAGGGCAGGTTTTTACTGGGTCTGGACTTTCATACAGTGTATCTGGTAAAGCATACGTAGCTTTGTGTTTTACGTATACTCTTGCATTAAACCGTTCACTTTGAAAACGTATATCTATTATATCAGACAGACAACGGTGACGTCACAGTGATCCTGTGTCACTGGGTGTATTTGGCAAGTAATTAATAGGGGTGCCCTCAATATGTCATTATAATTCAACCGTGAGTCTAGGACAATCTCTCCAGAAATAAACTCAGTCCACAAGGTATATTTTTTCGGCATTGCACTTTATTACTGATTTTGTTTGAGTATTGAAACAGAAATACATTTTGCTATATTTGCTTTCCATGTGTTACTTCTTTCAAACAAAAAATGAGTTTGATTAAGTTTTTTTAAGATAAAACAAAGGCTTGTACAAAATGAAAAACAGCAACACGAAAGCATCTTCCTTCAAACATTGGAATATTACTTATTCTTTGCAAATTAAAAAAAATCACACTTCCAAAGAAAACTGGCATTTAAAAATTGTCTGCATGTTGTATGTGCAGCCATGAATATTGTCTATACACAAATGTTGTTTTATCAATATGAACTAAGATTTGAAAAAAATATCTTCATCTACAGTCAGTTTCATACATGGATAATCTCAGACTATCAACACCAGGTAATTCTTGTAGAATTCATTAATATGTATACACCAATATATCAAAAGATTCCACTACTTCTTCCTACTTCTTAATGATTGTAACTTAAAATAATGAGAAATTAACACTAAATGAAATGAATGGTATGCATAAAGTAATACAATAATTATGTATGAATCATGAAGTTATGTATGAATTTAAGTACACACTGAAGGAACCACACCTGTAAATTTACTTTTGGAAATGATATCTTAACAGACTTAAGCCCATTCCAGTATTCAAAATATATGTTACTCAAAGTTTAAGACTCACACTCTGTTTTATGTTAAGCACTCTAATACACAGTATAGTAGTAGAGGAATACACAGTATAGTAGTAGAGGTAATTTCTTCGCTGAACCCTATGTCGTAATGGGTTAAGAATTAGGACAGAAAGGTGGGTCTGTACACCGTTCTATGGTTCTACTTCGGGAAAGGTGGGTCTGAACCTATTTACTTAGGACAGACTGTACACCGCTAGGTCTACTTCAGGCAAGTGATGTCAAGTCTATGGTTCACTGCAAAGGGGTTGTAAGTTTAGGTCTCACGGACGAAAGGTGGATCTGTACCGTTCTATGGGTTTAACAACAGAAGTCTGTACACAGTTCTATGTTATATAGGACAGAAAATCTTACACCGTTCTAGGGTTCTTATAGAAGAAAGTAGGGATCTAGTACACGTTAGTTTAATAGAGAAAGTTTGGGTCTGTACACCGTTTATGTCTATATCGACAGAAAGTGGGTGTAAGTAGGTTATTAGGACAGAAAGGTGGGTCTGTACACCGTTCTATGGGTTCTACTCCTCAAGGTGCTTGGTCTCAGACTCATACTTGTGTTTCAGACTGCCCAGGTACTGACGGAGGCTGTCCAAGTCAAGTCTGGAGCTG